>CM046835.1:6312089-6739201 GCA_025618425.1 Heliocidaris tuberculata | reverse complement strand
AAGTTGCAATTGTGAGTCAAGGAGCAGATGGATATTTTAGCATAGATGTGAACTTTGTAAGATCATTTATATGTTCCAAATTTACTAAAAGTTTGATCTTTGTATTTTATAATATACAAGGCCATATCATACATCTAGTTTAACTCATCATAACTGCAGAAATTGTCACAAATTGAGTAGTGGTTTTAATATATTTGTGCTCAATCATCTTTGCTTTATCTTTATGATCATGCTTACCACTACCTGATAACAAAGTTCACTTTAAGATTAATATGCATTTTCCATGTTTTGGAAGCCAATCTTCCTGGGTTCAGTCATCTAGGCACAATTAAACAATTTTCTGAAATGTCCTGATGATGACTTTATGCTATGCAACATTCATCAGCATCACAACACCAAAACTGGTGACATTGCACTATAATCATCATCATCATCATCATCATCATCATCATCATCATCATCATCATCATCATCATTGTCATCTTCACAATCATCCTTAAATTCATAATGAATATCATGGTCATAATACTTACCTCATGAACTACGTTATCAATCCCAGCAAGCTCTTCTCTTTCTACTCCTTCTTGACTTGCTTCTTCAATGAATGGCTCCTGCAAATACAACAACCATAATCTCATTAGCTGGTTCAAATACGAATATATCTACATAGAATAAAAAAAACATTTCATTTCACACACACACACAATGCCACATACGGTGGGCCTACAGGTACCCTACAATAGGCCTAGATACATGTTTACATACACATATCAATTACATGAGATTAAGAAAAATTATAAAAAGGAATATATAACGGACCGGTTCTGTAATGTATACAAATTTATGCACACTTCTTCTCTGAGCACCTAGTGACGAGCTATTCCATTAATCTGCTTTTTATAAATGAGCCTCAATGCTTGGAATCCAGTTTGCATACATTACTTGTTGCTATGTCAAGGCAAGCCTCCAGCAAGCTTTCAGGTTGTCAAGAACAACCTTTGTTTGAAAGGCATGTATAAAATTTGCATACATTACCGAAGCGGTCTATTTCTGTTTGATCACTCTTCATTTTATGTGATGTAGAAAGGTTTCTCTTTATACTCATTGTGTATGAGATATCAAAAGTGTCTCATAAACATTTAATAAAGAGAGTATACGTATGCCTTAAATAAGTTTTACTGTTCGTATTTAATGTTAACTTCATGCACCTTTATAATGTCCATGCATTGCATGAGCAAAAAGATCAATGGCAAAAGCATCATTTTGAACTATAGCCCAGTAATTGTGACATAGCACTCAACAGACCTGTTCACAAAGTTATTCAAATTTATGGATGTTTCTTTCCTGGGGACCTAGTAACAAGGTATTCCATTAACCTGTTATTAATGAATGAACTACAATATTTGGAATCCAGTTTGCATCATTACTTGTTGCTATGTCTGACAAGCCTCTGACAAGCTTTCAGGTTGTCAAGAACAACCTTTGTTTTCAAAATATGCATAAAATTTGAATATATTTGTGAACAGGTCTACTCAGTTTGATACCGACAATATTGACCAATCAGAGGCCTAGAATCTTGAAATGCTGTATATAAACAAAGACTGAATTTATTTATTTTTTTTGTTACAAACTATTTACAAAAAACAATTTTTTAATACTTATTAAATTCTTTAACTGAATTATAACTATATCATCTCAGAACATCATCTCACTCTTCTTGTATTAAGTTCTTTATAGGGTTTTCACTACAAACATGTGACTGGATGTGTAATTAAGAGCAGCTGTATAAACTCGCTGAATTAATCAATGCAATCTTTATCTCACACTCTGCTTCAACGTGTGTCCACCAATGCATTTTCCTGTTTGTAAGAATTTTCAACCTGATCATATACTTTTAAAAATCTGGCATATAAAATGTTTGTCAAATATGTACTACTGAATGTATTGTACTAAAATTGTAGCCCATAAGGTATCTATAGTAAATTAAATCCTGATGGCCATTCATTGACGAAGAAGAAGAGAGAAAGAAACCCCCAAATTTGCTATAATAGTTCTCAGTGTCCAAGTCTCAAACCCTAAGTATTCATAAACACATACATGACCCGTCACATCACAATGAGACAGAAGTCATATTTTTTCAAATATGATTTATTATTATTATTCACCATTTCAAAAGCTTTGATTTGATATGAAGCTCAGCTCTAGAGAATGAGTATTAGTGGAGATAATAGCTTTTGAAACTCGAGAATAGTAGGGCTCTTGAAAAGTATTTCGAAGTTTGACTTCCGTTTTGTCTTCATAAACCATTTTTTCATCTGTAATGCCAACTAGATTTTTAAAAGTCCGTAGTAACCGTTTATCAATTTGAACAAAACTAGTTCTTACATTTCTTTAGGATCACTTCTCATGAAAACATGAGATTTAATTCATTTAAGTCATAATTTCTAATGCTTTAATGTGTAAGGTAGCAAGTAGTTTCAAGGCACTGAAGAGGCTTCTCGCATCGACTTATTCCATCTTTACCATGCCATTTGTTATGCCTTTTTTATGCTGGTATATACTTAGTCGATTTGACATTTTAAGACATTTTAAGAACCTAGAAAATTTCTTTCTGTTGAAGTTTTTTAGATTTGTGATTGTGATCTCCGAACAGTTTCAGCTTTGTTGCCGAAAAACCAACTTGGGCAATTTGCATAATTAGCATAAATTCATGGAAAATTGGCATAATCAACCCAATTTTCTATGAAAGGTCTACTTTCATTCAACCAAGAAATTGTAGGTCCATGTTCTAACTGTAATAAATACACTTTCAGTTGTTCAAGCATAATTAAGTTGGTATTTACATGAACTTTAAGTGATATTTAAATGCAAATTCAAAACATCCCTCTTAAATACTTACGCAATCCATCCTATGGCTCCCTAGTAATGTACTGTATTCCTTGTCTCCCCCATTCTATTTTTCTATAAATGTTTTATTAAGATCATCTCTCATATACATGTTATAATCTCAAAGATGTAACAACAATTGCAGTTGGGTATTATCAATCATAAATAATAGTATGTAGATTAGTTTAGACATTCTGCGTAAATTGTCTTTCACTGCTAAATATTGCTTCAAAGGGGCCATTTAGATTTATGCTAATTATGCTAATTATGCAAATTGCTCAAAGTTGCTTTTTCGGCAACAAACTTGAAATTGTACGGAGACCACAAGGGATCAGAAATCTCAAAAAAAAACTTTCACGGAAAGAACTTTTCTAGTTTCTTAAAGTGGCAAATCGACTGAGATGGGTTTGGCTTGTTGAAAGGATATTAAAGCATGTTAAAGTTGTTGAATAGACTAATCTTAATCACGCATGAAATAGACAAAGATCGTTTCTGTTTAATCACAAAGGGTTAAGCTTCCCTTTTTTTGGGGGGGGGAAGAGAGTTATAGAATTTCCTGCTTTTTAAAGACAAAGAATGAAAACATGCCCTTGCGATTATTGACCCCCCCCCCCCTTTCCTTCCAAATCACGATCCTATTCATTAACTCTTCATGTTACCTTTTACTGTCTCTTTTAAAAGCTAACTTCCCTTTGTATTCATTGTTAAATAGTGAGCTTAAGATAAACAGCATCATTGTTTGACCATCATCTTTTATCTGCAGTTAAGTCAACCTTTTCAAAGAAAGGTTTTCAACCTTCAGGTTGTTTCAAAAGATTAAGTAATAGATGCTCTGCTGATTATTGATTTTTTCCTCTCTCTCTCTCCTTCTAAATAACGCCTCTGTTAAAAATTTGAAACAATACTTTCCTGCTCTTTCCTCTATATAGACCTAGAGCCAAGTTTCTTTTCTTCTTGGTCTCTAATGATGCAATATAAAGAGCAGGATACATCTAAGTAGCGCCCTGGTGAACTGAACTTTTGTTTGATAATATTCATTTCATTATTCGAGCTATACCCGCAGCGTTTTAAATAGCAATTATTGAATCTCTTTTTTATTACCCACCTACAAAGTGAAACTTGACACAATGCTTTCCTGACTGTTGCTTTCTCCTTGAAAGCTATGTTTCTTTTCTCTTTGCTTTCTAATGATGCAGTATAAAGACCAGAAGTATTTAAAGCCATGTTACAACAAACGTATCTTTTTTGGGGACATTTTTCTTTCTTCCTGCAAGTTGACTCCAAACTTTTTCAAAGGAGCAATACAAATTGCAGTTGCAGCTTTCCTATAAGGTGTGCTTAAGAGCATAGAGTTCATGTTCTGACGATTATTGATTCCCCCCCCCCCCCACCCGAATGACGCATTTTTAAACTTGACATAATAATTTGCTGTATTTTACTATTTCATACAACACTCAGTGTTAACAGCAGTTAAAGAGGGCTTAAATCAACAGATCTATTGTTCATTTGTCTTTGGGTTTATTGGATATCTCTTTGTCTTAAAGGGGGTACCAATGCTGAAACAATGTTAGTTCATTTGAAAGATCATGATTTTATTAGCAGAAAATCATCTGCCTTAAGTTTTCTAAAATTTGTGTTGCCAGAAAAATCCCCGAAATATGGTAAGACTTCAGGATATTTTGGCCCCTCAGCTGTGTCCCAATTTCAGCTAGGTAACCACAATGACGTCAAAGTGGTTACCCAGGTTCGCGTATTGCAGATGTGTTGCGCGCTAGACTGTACAAAATGCATTACACCTTGCGCGCATTTTGCTATAATTGCGCGACAAGGTAACCACTTTGACGTCATTGTGGTTACCTAGCTGAAATTGGGACACAGCTGAGGGGCCAAAATATCCTGAAATCTTACCATATTTCGGGGATTTTCTGGCAACACGAATTTTAAAAAAAATTTAAGGCAGATGATTTTCTTCTAATAAAATCATGATCTTTTAAATGAACTAACATTGTTTCAGCATTGGGTACCCCCTTTAATGTGGAAGGGAAAATCTAAAATCCTTAAAACAAAATCTTCATTTTTTCATACATGTAGGCATGCAAGAAGGCAAGAGCCTGTCTAGCACATGACATCAGTGAATAATTCGGAAAATATCATGTGACCTGGAACATCCAATGAATAAAAGCCTCGCGTAGCCAGGTCCGCTCGCTATTCATAAGGACCGCTATTCATTTAACACGCATTATGAATAGCGGTCCTTATGAATAGTGGTCCTTATGAATGGAAGTCCTTATGAATAGCGAGTTATTTGTCCATGATTTGCTCGCTATTTAGAAGGACAGCTATTCATACAAAACCGCTATTCACTTAGTCGAACGTTATGGATAGTGGTCCTTTTGAGTAAGTGGTCCTTATGAATAGCGGTCCTTATGACTAGTGAGGTTACCCCCGCATAGCTAGGGGCATCGCCCAGCATGTATACAATTGCTCTCGCTCACTGTCCGCAAATTCTAAGGATTTGACCGAAAAAAAACACTCCCAGAAAAACTTATTTTTCTACCTCTTCCAGTAAAATTTAGGACTAGAAATTTTTACAGGGCATTCATGAAACATTGGATATTCAAATACATCAAGAATAATAATTTCCCCAAATTCAGTATTTTTCAAAATTTTCCCTTTTTTCTCAAGTTTAGCCCAGCGACTTCTGTCTCATTTTGATGTAACGGGTCACATACATTGCATGCACACACTCAATAACAGAAGAACCTATACCAAAAATTATCATTTGCAGAAATTCATTCTTGCAAAGAAAAATGAAATATCAATGTTTGAGAAAAGACAGATGGACAGAAAAAGAGAAAAAGGGAGAGAGAGAGAGAGAGATAAAGAAGGGGGGAGGGGGCAGGTGATATTTCAAAGATAGAAAGAAGTAGAAAGATGGATATGACATTCCAAAAGCTACAATGTTTGAAGGTTTCCTAGAAAGCAACCCTCCTATTTATTCTTCCTGTCTTGCCCTACTCTTTCTCCCTTAATTCTCTCTCTTCTTCTTTCCCTCTTTCTATTTCATTTTCCTTTTCTCTCTCTTTCTGATGAAGGCACCAAAATAATCATACACGATGAAGAAGTTGCTCAGGAATACAAAATATCAAAATGGTAAAGGTCATTCGGGCTTGGTTTGCCTATAGTGTGGCATTTCTCTGTGTGATCTTGTACTTCTCTTAAATGAAACTGATGCAAGGCTCTCTGAAACTCTTATAACATACAACAATTTTCTGTCTAACGTGACATGTAAGTTGCATTAACTCTAAAGTCACATGGGTAATTGATTCGCCTCAATTGATTATTAACCATTAGAATATTTAACACACACACACATAGAAACAAGAGATGGTGAGAGGTCTGTCTTTTCAAGATATCTTTCGTCTGTTTTAGACGGAGTTGCCTCGTGATTAGTAAGCTGGTGTTCAATTGCTTTAAGTAAGTTAATTGCACTGGAAGGGATGGATTTGAGGCATTGAAAATTTTCTGTAAAACTTGATTAGAATCATTTATACCAGAGTCTCCAGCATTATTTTGTTGAATTTGGAGTAATAGTGATCTACGATAGACATTAGTGCATCTTATCACCGTGTTCCTACCTTTCAAATTGACGATGCATGTTTCATACTCATTGACAATATTATTAATATTAAGGCTTAGAGCTGAAATGTCATAAAATGTCAGGCTATGATAATGCAGCTGGCAAACAAAATGATATGAAAGAAATGTAATTGGAGGAGCCGAAGAAGAGAATTTCATCATGGAGTTCCATCTTTTGACATTCACATTAGTATCTGTCTTGAGAAAAGGGAATGATTTAATGATTGCACTATGACCTTTGAACTGTATACAGGTGAATTACTTCCGGGTGACAAACTTGCATCATGCTGATTAGTTTGGTATTTTCTTTCAGAGAAGAAATGTAGTTCATAAAGGATGAAAACCAGACATTGCAGGAAATATTAAGAATTTAATTTTATGCTCATAGACTGCTTGTTTTGTTACCTTCATTGTTTGTACTTTAACTGAAACAAAGTCTTAGAATCACTTGTCTTCCTAATCATTAACAGTATACAATTAATACAATTAATTATTTAGAAAATTGAGGATATCTATATTTTCAAGTTTGAAGAATTACCCTGACATATTTCTCTTCATTCAACTTTAGTAACTCATTCTTTATATCTTTTTTCCTCATTTCTTTTCCCCATCAACTACTTTCCCTCCAATTCCTATCTCTCTTTTTCACCCTTTTCATTTCTGATATTTGCATAATTTTTTTGTGTGCCTGGCAGTATAGGGCTTTAACATGAATTTTTGTTTAAAACTTTCTATATTTTAGTTTTCTATGGAAAGGAAAAAGAAATGTTACATATACCTGGTATATAGAAAAGTATATTAAGGTGACTGTGTTGTGTAGATGCAGTCAGAGATGGGTAAAATCTTTAAAGTGCATTTTTCTTTAAATATACATTTGCTCTCCACAAATCCATTTGTGCCCTTCTGCCGTGGACACAAGGTGATAAGTGGTGTCACCAATTATCTTTTTGTATGAAATACCTCTTGCTATTTTAGAGTGAGAATACATCAATGAGGTTATAGTAGCTACTGCAGTGGTGTAACTGCAATATAATATAGGAGAGGCACATCCCCTGCCATTTACATTGCAAAGATAGCAAGAAAAGGGAAGAGGAGAAAGAGAGAAAAGAAAAGGAGGGGGGAAAAAAAGAGTGGATAAAGGGAGAGGGGGAAAGGGAACATGGAAAAAATATGCTACAACCCCTCTTCCTACTCAATGATGTTCTGAAAGTCACACATCATTCATAAAAAAAGACCAGTACCCCCCCCCCCCAAGATGCCTGTGCACCCCCAATTCCTGAGTACACTTTACGCCACTGATCTCGAGATTTCTAAGCAGCTTACTCATGGATGTGAAGTTACCCCTGCTACAGCTTCAATTATAATGTGTCTTCACACTCATGATCGTAGAACCGCTTCTTCAAAAGTGATCCAAAGACATTATGCTAATCAATGGACAGTTGCAATGATTATTTATTTCTATCCAAATATACAATTTAATAATTCTCTAAAAGATTTACAAGAGCACTTGTCAATTTTTTTTTTTTTTTTTTAAAATCATCATGAGACCCTCCCTTTATTCTTGAAAGAGGAAATGTGGAAACTGATAGCTGGGGCAAAAATGAATCATATACAAGCTCCAGGGAAACAGGTTTCACTTTATTCAAAGGATGTTTTCAAAGGGGGGGGGGGGTGTCATTCACATAAACAGTATCTCAAAGGAGGGGTTTAAAGATCTAAAGCAAAGTATAAGATAGCACTTTGCACTACAGCATCCCGGCTGCTCTCTCAAATTAAGTCAAAGCTGATGCATGTAACAACAATAGCAAAATGCTTCAAGGTATAAGTAAAAAAAAAAAAATGTGGGGGAAACAAAAGCTGTTTTCTATAAAAATCTAGCACATGTACATGTTCACTTAAGTTAGTATATCCAAGAACTTTGTGTTGACAGGTATATATTTAGCTATGAAAAACCCCAAGGACAAATGCTTTTTGGTTGAAATGTCAAAAAATACTAAATACGTCACTAAGCTCAACTATATTTGGAAACGTTGCCCTGTCTCTAATACTATTGGTGGTGAAGTGTAGGGTATATCACGTGAGAGGGAATGATGTCAAAGTATACGAAATAGAGCTCGCAGGCTTCTTCTACCTGGGATGGTTTAAACAGTGCAGCTACGGTGAGGGGTGTGCATGAGGAGGGGGAGAGGAGGGAGGATGAGAGAGAGATAGAGAGAGAGAGGGAAGGAGGGAGGGAAAGAAGGATGGAGTGAGGGAGGAAGAAAGGATGAAGGAAGGGAGGAATGATAAAGGGAAGGAATGGGAGGGAGGAATGGATGGAGGAGTTAAGTGAGGGGAGAGATGAATAAGCAAGGTAGGGATGGAGAGGGTATAGATATATGAGATAAGGATAGCATAACGGTAGGATATTAAATGAGAGACAGAGAGACAAGGATAACAAACTAAGTTAGGAAGATGGAAAAAGAAAGAGGACAGCAAATATGGAAAATAAAAAAGAGAAGATGCAAGAACATGTAATAAGAGATAGGAAAATAGAAACAAGTTCAGAGGAAGCTTAGGGAGATGGAAATGCAAGTTGTAAGATGAAAGATGGGCTAAGCTAAGTTTATGTAGCCTATTAATATAAAGTCCATTTCTTTTAAACCTAATATTTTATCACCTTGAGTAACATTTGCATCAGAAAGTGTGCCAGATACAGAAATATCAACAAGAAAGACAAAGAAAGATTACAAGAAAAAGCAATCCATGACAAAAATAATCAGAAAAAATTAAATTTAAAAAAAAAGTAAAAAGATGAAGACAGAAATAAAGATGAATAGGCCCCTAATTATTATAATTTAATAATGTGTGTAAAAAGGTTACTTTACAATGGGATGGCTTGTAAAATTGAGTACATGCAATGGTGTACAAGCATAATCTGAGAAAAATTTGTGTAGCTATGTCCAGAAAATAGTCCTCTTAATAATGGACAAAATATAAATGAGGAAAAGGTATTTTTTGACTACATATAAACTCATATTAGTGGCAACCATAAGATACAATAGACTTTTTTTTTAATTACAAATCCACATACTTGTCACAAGCCTAGATTATCTACAGACATACTCAAGTACATTTCTACTTTCGAAAAAGTAAAAGAAAGAAGAAGAGTTTGCAATCATATGAGATAAGAACAGGTGGTGAATTGCCCTTGATGGTACGAGGAGAGAAGCTCTCTCTCCCTCTCGCGTGATTGGTTCCCCTTTAATGCTGATCTGTGATGCACTCCTTGCTTACTGCGTACAGAAATCTGGCCATGACGTCAATGAGCGCCTTTAGCTTGCTTGCATCATTCTCAGTTCCTACTTTCTTCTTTGTCTGTCATTGCAAAAGGTCCTCTTCTTTTCTTCTTAACTCTTTTTCCATTCTCTGATTCCTTTTCCAATACTTTCATTCTCTCGGATGTGATTTTGTTTTCAATAAATGAGAAAAATCAATCGGGACTTCTCAATCTTTTCTTCAAATCTGTCCCATTTTGCTTACCCTTTTCTCAATTCTGTGATATCCTCTCTTCATCTGTTTCCTTTACAGCTCATGTCTGACTCAAACATAAGACCTTCATCCCATTTCTTTTTTTCCTTAGTTTCTCAGAATCGATCCATCTATGATGCTCTTTGACAATATTTCTTTCTTTTCTACTCTTCCCTTCTCCTTCCATTTTTCCCTCAGTTCTTTGTAATTTTCTCTCAGGCCAATATTTTCCCTATCTTTTGTCTTAACGCTTCTTCCGATAAATAAATTACCTTGGTGTGTTAATCTTCCTGGGAAATTTAAATATCAAAAGGAAGTATAAGAATGAAAACAAGTATAGAAAGAGCACAAGTACTGTGAGATAAACAGACAGATGAGAAAAGGGCAGAGTAATAAATAAAGAGATATTGCAATTCACCTTCTACTAACCACCCAGTACACACATACATTATAGTAATGACATGTATATCCTATGACAATACCACACTACTTAAATGTACCAATGCACAAAGCACAAAATATGCACTGGTATCTCTACATCATACATTGCTTTGCTTATCCTTTTCAAGACAATTGACCACATTTTGTGGTTTGGCTCCATAACTTTTGATTCAGAGCTCTAAAAAATATACCGGATGCATGAGTAGAAAGAGCAAACATTTATACACATACTGTGTCCATTTTTATTGCATGATCATATTGCGTTTGATGCCAGGAATTAACAAAAAAATGAGAATAAGTTTTAAAACCCTTAAATTAGCAACACATTGAGAGGTTTAAAATCATTGTTTTTTATCGAAATTGGCAACTTATAAAACTTTTTGACAAAATTCCTTACTATGTATATTGTTTTCAAAGACATTACACCTTATTAGTATCATGTAGCACTAAAAGAAAAATATTATTGTTGCCAATTTGAAGAACAAAATGTGATAAATTTAGCACTTAAATAATTCCTGTCCTGAAAGCGTTATTGATGCTTTTCAAAATATATATATAAACCAGCCACTGTTTGAATGTTAAGAATTGCAAAGATAGGATTATGCTAGAA
Source organism: Heliocidaris tuberculata (assembly GCA_025618425.1). NCBI lineage: Eukaryota > Metazoa > Echinodermata > Echinoidea > Camarodonta > Echinometridae > Heliocidaris > Heliocidaris tuberculata. Next base: position 6,728,115 of record CM046835.1, on the reverse strand, counting down.
ACCCTCTTATTGGCATTTCCTTCTCTTTATAGTGTAATAAACAAAAAATATAAACATTCACAAAATCCATGATAATGATGAACATTTATCATTTTTGTGATTCAATGCTAGAAAAGGGGGGACATTTTGAAAATATCTCTAGCCTAATTATCACAAAAAATGATCAATTTTCGGGATAATTATTAAGTCATAACAGAGTGCCATGTAATTTAATGGGCACATAAAGATGATCTATCATTTTTCTGTGCCTCTGTGCCTCTCTCATATGGGCCTTTTGCCCATCAATTTATTCAAACACGGTAAAAAAAAAAATACTCAATATAATGACTGTTCAAAGGAAATTGGTAAAGTACCCTTAACTAAACATGAGTCAACCTTATTGAATTATACATATCTTTATCATTAATATAAGGGAAATCTGACAATTTAAAACAAAAATATCAGCATGTAGTGAAGTGAAGCCCTTTGATTCCCAACAGCTGATGCTCAGAAGATAATGTGATCTGATGTGCAATATTCACCTTGCACCAGTGAAAACAATGTTAACGGATAACTTTGAGCCGAACAGTTAGAAATAGCACCATTTGAAGGAAAAGCAAAGATTTGCGACATTGTAGACATATATGCATACTCAGACAGTCAACTCTGTACAGACGGGTCTTGCAGGACAGCACAAACGTGCATGTGTAGACTGAATGTGATGTTACCATAAAACAACTTGCTTTTCTATTTCTACTCATTAATATTGTGAAATCTAACACAGTAGTTTGCATTAAAAAATATATAATAAATCTGTGTTATTATGTCTCATATCTTGAATGCAGGTTAAAACTGCAGTTAATTTCAATAGATAATAAGCAATGACACCAAATGGTTGTTAGGTTTTTTTACTGGTATCTTTCATGGAACTGCCAAAAACAAGATTTAATTAAATTTTTCTTCAGGGTTTGTCTGTTGAAAAACTGTTTTAAAATGATATGAAACAGTGTGGAATTCAGGAGTTTTCGTTCAGCACCGTACACAGGATTCTAGGACGGAGATTAACAATTGCACATGACAAAGGATGCCCGTCTTAAACTTTAAAGTCTTTGTGGAAAATTGAAGAACCGGAACAGTAGTTTCGTCCTAGATTAAGAGCGAACGATGCATTTGCAATTTATCGTGTGCTCTTGATCTAGCATGGTATTGCCGTTCCGGTTTTTTCTTTTTCGACAAAGAATGCCTAGGCGTCCTTTGTCATGTGCAATTGTTAATCTCCGTCCTAGAATCCCGCATACGTTGCTGAACGAAAACTCCCTATTATCCCATGGGTAACATGATATGACTTACCTGTCCCTTTTGATCTTGCCTTCGACCCCTCCCTGAACCACTGGTTGGTGCTGTTCTATTAGGGGTCTCTATTCTTTCTGCCCCCTTCCCACTTGGTTTTCTGATTGGACTAGTTAGCCACTTCCTACATAACAAACAAGAAAAGAAGGCACAAATTCATGAATGAATAAATAAAAATTGACTCCAAAATACAAGAATAGATAAATTACTTAAGTACTGCAAGCTTTCACTATGTAGAGGAAACTAATGCATTAGTGCTTTATCTTAAGAGTAAATGAATAAAAAAAGAGAGAAATAATAAAGTTATCTATCAGACAAAAAGATATCAATAGGAGCTTCTTTTTAAAGGAATTTATTTCAACTAAAAAGCATTCAATTCATAAAGAGTCGTAACCATGTGAAACATTTAATTAAAATGTCTGTCAAAGCTACATGTTTCAAAAAGTAGGAATGATATCACCATCTTGTAAATCTTTTCAAGGTTTCATGGTGCCATGATTGAGATATCTTTAAAATCCTTTCAAACCAAATGATTCCTAGTCTCTTCTGGAAATATCTACTTTTCTTTGGTTTGCATTATTAATTTAAATGAATATGGTCCCCAACTTCATATACATAACCTACCACCTACAGTTCACAAGATTTGCTTTTAAGTGTTAATTTTAATCAATTTTATTTATTTTCTACAAAATCAAACCTTTGAGTACTTCATACTTCCTGAATAGATTTGACTGAACTTTTTTCTCATGTTATACACACTTATTGTTTTGATCTATCATCAATTTACATCATACAGTGTATTCAGAATTCATTATGTTTCTATTTTTGGTGTATACATATAAGTATTTTGTTCTGTAGTGATAGTGTGGATCAACAGGTAGAAAGTGAAAACAATTAACCGAAAGTGAAAATAAATATCTATAATGAATATAACTCAACTACATGAAAGCAGCCATGTTTTTTTAAAAATTAAAATGATTAACTTCCTTGTTACAAAAATATCAATAAAAACTTATTTTACATGATTAATATATTTTGTACAATGGATGTATAAAGATAAGTAGTTTTAGAAACTGAACAGACTGCAATTCGTAGTTCTATACCTTTCTAATAAAATGTACATATATGTTCATAATTATGACAAGGATTATGAATGATTTTGAAAAGAGGAAGGAAAGCTAGTCATTAAAGCTGAGGCTATAGAAACAATGGAAACATACTTCAAAGTGTGGTAAAATTATACAAGAAGAAAATACTGTTATTACAGATGGATGGATCTTACAGTAAAACTGTCATTCAAGGTTCATTTACTAAAATATTTATTAGTTTTAGCACTTATATGCATCTATCAAGAACATACAGCTTAGAGAGCGAATGTTGGAGCATTAGGTGACTTACTTTGAAATGCCACATATACTTCTCATGACAATGTAAAAAATGGCATTTTATAAAACTCATTTACAGACAGGTCTAATGCAGTAATAGTGCATAATTTCATCTTATTGTACAAATCTACTAGTAACCCAGTGTAAAATATTGAATTATTTCCACTACACTGATTTCTCATTGCTCTGACAATTTGGTTATTTCCACGCTACCTTCATCATTCTGAGAAAACTAAATTAACCAAAATTTAATTCTAAAGAATAAATGACTGAAAAGGGGGAAAGTGATTTAAAGAATAAGTATAATGTAACGAGTTTAAATCTTTTTGAGTTTGCCTTGAACAATAGCCAGGTGCCAAAGACTAATATACTCAAGGCCTGGTGATCCCAGGAAATTGTATATCTGCATGTTTTGGCCACAAAGAAAGATCCAAGGAAAAAAGATTATTGTTTCTAATTACATGTAAGTAATAAGATAAAACAATGATAGATATTTGCAAATAAGTTTCACTCATTCTTGGCAGTAAAAGAAATAGTCACTGTAATATGATCAAAATAATCATCTGATTTAATGAAAAATTGTTTTATATAAATACACTACTTCATTAATGGAAAGAAAATAATTTTGACACTATCTGCTAAGAGGTAGAAGGATGGTAATGCATATCACTTTGCATGGAGCAACACCTTTTTGGCTCTCAGCAATGATATATTCATGAATGCTGTAGCTTTACTACATCAAACAAATTGTTATTTTGTGCTAGACATACAGTGCTGGTCAAAAGTTTCGGTACACCCTGGATTTTGTGATGAGTTTTTACATCAGTTTTCATTTCCTAGGGTCTCAAAAACAATTTTACAGGTTTTCAATATGATATAACGACAGTCTGCTCATAATGTCTTGATACTAGCAAGGGTATTTTGCTTTCTCCGTTTTGATTTAAAATTTTAAACTGGCAAAAAGCAGCCTAATGGTACGTGCGGTTTAACACAGTTTTTCGTCCAAATTTGATAGAAAACAGACTTATACATAAGAGATCCCACAAATTTACCACAGCTTCCTTTGGTTACAGCCTTTTAAATAATATATATTTACCATGTTCATATGATTACTATCATAAGTTATTAACTTCAAATATCCATCCAGTAATCTTGCAGTAACAGTCTAAAGATGTCTCTTTGCCCCTTCTTTTCAACTAGTTCCACATAGGCCATTTAGGGTTCAGGTACAGAAACTAAGCTCACTAAGGCTTTTATTTCATGTTACGTCACATTATTTTTTAAATTACTGATTAGGCATATTACGTACCATGAATATACTATGTGTATTGAAAGAAATATATGAAAAAGGTTAATAATTCCAATGGTTTGACATGTGGTGTCTCTGGACCCTAAGCCTAAAAAGCTTGTCATGGACGAGTTGAACAGGGAAGTCTAAGCAACATTCCTGAACACTTGTGCTAGAATACAGAATGGACATTTCAAATAATAATTCCTCTGAAAGTCATTAAATGAATATATAACATTTGAAAGTCAATGGAATAAAACTATACCTACTTTCATCAGTTGTGGGTATCCAACCAAGCACAATTAAAGTAAATCACACCTGAGTGTATCAGAACATATCATATCTAAAACATGCCATGTTCAACCAAACCTTTAGCAAATTTGTCAGTGTCTAGAAAAGCTTATTATGTGGGGAATAGAGATTGAAGTAAAAACCATCTCAAAATCCAGGGTGTACCAATACTTTTGACCAGCACTGTATGTTATGCAATATGGTGTCAGGAGTGGGATTAAACATCTTCATCATTCAGTTTATTCAATTCAATTTTATTCGTCGATCAATAATATCAAAGAAATTTAGCATGGGATTTTTACATACCACTTGAAATGGTGAATAATTTGCAATGTTCAAGGTTGGACAAACATTACATGTCTTGAATTCCATCCCTTCAAGTCATGATGCTCTCAGTTTAACTTCACTGTGTTTCCATTTAGTGAATTTTATTCATAATGAAACATTCTGGATGAATGCATCTCTTTTCATCATAGAACTGTCCCTAAATATTCAGATTACACTGAATTTTTTGCTATTTTCCAGAAAACCTTTGATGAGCTTAATGTGGTTAATTTGGTTAAATTGGAAAGGATTTCTATGAAAATGAAGCTATAAAAGCCCAAATACCTTCAATCAACCAAATGTAAATACAATGGTCTTGGTCACAACTACACATTTATGAGAAAACACATAAGTAGGCAATGTATTGTTAAATTAAAGTACCTCAACAACATGTCAGAATATTAGATACAGCTACTGACTAGACATTATTGTAGCCATTTAATCTGAATATTTCTCTGTCAAAAAAACAACAACAACGACAGAGTAAGAGAAAATCAATTGAGTAAGGTCACTCATTTTATCAAAAAAAGTTTAATTCCTGGTTTATTACTTCCTGATCGATGTAAACTTCTCTGATGTCTCCTTTTTAAAGGATTGATTCTAATTGTTAGAAGATTGGTGTAGACTGTAGAGGGATTAGGTCAAACCCCTTACACCTTTTATAAGGTTTTCTTTTTTTTTTTTTGATATTCAACTTTATATCTATAGTGGACACAAAAAACCCTGAATAGAATTCAGTAAATGAGTAGGAGCACATGATTTGTACATGAAGGAACAGAATTCCACAGAGTATGATGCAAGCCTATTGTGATGCGATGCCCATCAGAGCGTACTTTTCATTAATATTCAGGTATTAATTGACATTTCAATGGGAAAATGAAAGTGGATGATTAAATGTACATGCATAACCATATAGAAAAACGAGATCATATACATTTAAAAATATTCAAACTTTTCTTTTTCTTATTCTCAGTTATTGCTGTCTATAAAAGGATCAATTTTGCATCAAAGCTTGGACCCTTACAATGTGAAAGGAATTTTACTGCCTTAATGTCTGTTTGATATTGTGCTATTCAGACTTTTCTGCACCTGGTGATGTCACTGTAAAACAGACATCCATCAACACAATAAAGACAAGTCACTTGTCATCAAGGAAAGTTCATATGTCATCAAGGTGCCTTATCACAGAGCATTCTGTAACACTAGAAACTTTTATTGTATTGTCTGCTTGGAGCCAGAAGGGTGTTAACTCTTATCATTTTGTACAGAGTTAACTGGCTCCAAACAAACGGTATGTCGACTGCCCAAAGCTCTGTGGTAAACTATATGAGTTGACTCCCTTCAGACTCTCAGCAGCAGATGTTTTCAGCCTTCTTTAAAATGATAGGAGACATAAAAGTCATATGGAAAGCCCAAAAAGTAAAATATTCTCCAAATTATAAATCTGCAGCAATGTAAATTAGTTTAATGCCATATTTTCTTCTTGCATTTGACAAATGGACAGGTATGGAAAATAATTAACACTCCCCTTTCCAGAATAAAAATAATTTCTCATTGAAACTTAAAATTTGTGTGCATTAAAGATCATATTTGTGTCAATTTCAAATAAAATGAGAAAAAAAAATTCACAAAAATTGTAAAAGTGCCTTTAAACTACAGACCAGAAGTTATTTTAAACATTGTTTCTGCAGTTCCTCAACTACCTTCAAATGCTACACATTTTCCATCATAGGAGATCAAGCTACGAGATCGCAGATTTCAACATTTAAAAGGGGATTTCTTTATTTTTAAATTTCAAGATAGAAATCACCTTTCGGATTAAAATACATGTTTTCAATGATTATTTTCTTCCACTGAAGTCATTGGCAGAAATATGCAGGAAATTCTTTTCATCAGGGTGGATATAACAATAAGTCATCCTCTCTGATGAATAGAATTGCGTAACACATCTGCCACTGATTGAAGTTATACCAGATAAACAGGACTTATTGCTATTTGCCCCCTAAAGGTGGGTTTTCATGGGGCATGCAAACGATTAACAAAGGATGCGAATGTCGAAAAAATGGCAATGCCCAACATTCGGAGAAGTTTTTCTCCAAACGTGTCGCAACAATGGAGCCTTAAACCATTCTTGCGCAGTTTGTGCGTAGTTCTCACAATGTATGTGTGAATGTTGTGTGTAGCGTTGCCAATATATGGCCAGTCCACATTCAAGAAGAACATGTGACTCAAATGCGAACAACACAAACAAACTTTGCTGCTTTCACGAGACATGCACGAGACATTCTCCAAACTGTCGGAATCTGTTTGGGGTTTCACAAAGATTTAACATCACGCACGATGTGAGCAGGTTGTGCGCATATGACGAAGCTTTTCAGACTTTTTCACGAGCAAATCATGAACAAATCACGACGCGGGATGCAGAAAGTGTTTGCAAGAAATTCCAAACTTTTTTGAAATTCCCTCCGCACTAAAACTCTCGCAAACGATTGACGACGCTTCCGAACCCCTGCGCATGTTTAGCGAACTTTTGGAGTCTAAAATACGAATGTTGGACTTTGCCATTTTTTCAACATTCGTATCCTTCGCGAATCGTCCGTGTGCCTCATGAAAAACCCACCTTGAGCTATGAAAAGGCACCACAAAGGAAAAGTCACCAACCATTTAATTATGAAGATAGGTTTTAAATTACAAAAATGTCTGTTCACATTAGTATGAATTCAGAGTAGCCCTAGCAAAGAGAATTACAATTTTTATTCTGATACATATGCAGATCTACACATTTCTACTCTAGAAGACACTGTGTTAGAAGATACAGTCGACTCATGAGTGGAAGATGGTATTGATTAGAAATAGACAAGGTGACCTGGCAGTTAGGCTAACCCACCAAATATCTTGATGTCAGCAGTTGGACCAGAATGATATACTGCATCCATCTTTCAGGCACACATAAACCATTTGAGGGGCTCATGATGGCAAACAATTTATAATCACTGTCACTGAAAATTCCTCTTGGAGATGAAGTCTCTATTCTAAACCATCCTATAACTGGCAAAGGGACTGTTTCCACGGCTGTTACATTTTCTGCACTAATTATAGCAAGATTTTCCCCAGAATGATTGATGACCATAAAAATTTGTTCACACATGATGCCGTTAACTGCCTCATAAGACTGCCTGTCAAAATAAAAACCATTTTACATGAAAATAAATGGCAAGTGTCTGTGCAAAAAGGGAGCTACACACGTACGTGCAACAAAGGCCCTAAACGTTCCTACTCATTTGTATGCTATAAGAAACAGAAATGTGAAGCGCACTATGATTATATCATATTATTTTGTTGTTTTCAGGTGATTTATCACATCATATCGTATGTTGGAGCCAGCAGGGTGTTAACTCTGATTAAGTATACGAGTTATCGCCCTTCTGGCTCCAAATAGACGTCATGTGAACAAGGCTCCTTTACCGATACTACTCAGGAAGTTCATATGACAGTGTCTGACTGATGGTGACACAACATCTGCCATAAGAATAGTATTTACTTTTGCTTTCGATGAGGGAAAAAAATTAGGGGCAGTTCAAACTCCTCGTTCTACTCCAAAAGGCCATTTTCGTAATGCATTTAAATTTAATGCTTACCTCTTTTTCAAACTCCTAGTGACGAACTATTACATCCACCTGTTACAAGCCATTGTATTTCAACAGTCAGAATGCAGATTACATACATTAAGTGTTGCTGGGTTGGGAAAGCCAAAATGTTTGTCCAACCTAACAACGTCTAATACATGCAATTCTCATTCTGACTATTGAAAAACAATAGGTTTTTACAGGTGAATATAATAGTTTGCCACTAGGCAAACGTATATAAATTAGAATACATTATGAAAATGGCCTATTCCCTTTCATATTCATTCTCCTTCCTTTCCATCTATACCTTATCCTATTTTCCTCTTCCTTGACTCCTTTTTAAAGAATTGTTAGCATATTTATTCTTTCAAGGCATTCTTTTAATCCTAGTTTTAATCCTTAGTTTAATTATGGTGTATCAAGCTGAACACTGGCCAAGCCTGATATCCTCAATGAGAACAAGAACTCATTTTAATTTCATGATATTTTTGAGACAGACAACATTATCAAGCGGTCGATATAGAAGTGAAAGTAGAGTCAACTTACTTTATACTGCCCTTCCTTTTAGGTCCTTGTAAATCATTGTTGTTGATTGGTCCCAAACCTCCTCCGCTACCTCCTTCAAGTTCTGTTAACAAAAAGTACAAAAGAAATATAGAAAAAATTAGTATAACTGTATTTCTAATTTTCTGACAGAATGTACATATGATTTGTATTTCTGATTTTTCTTGCATGAAAGATTACCAAACCTTGATTCAGTGTTCAAAAGCTTTTTAACTTAAAGGCAAACAATGAATATAAAATATGGCATGCTTTATGTCAAGCAAAGCATATGAACAAATGTATCCCTGCTGTTGTAGACAAAAGAAGTCAGCATTTGGGACTTGATTTTAACAATGCTCATGGTACTGCATGTTGCAAACAGTCCACAACGTAATTAACCAGAAAATTATCATTCCATAAGTACTTGAAAGAACTGGTTACACCGTGATGTGCTTCAATAATACATAATGAATTTTGTGACTATATGTTTCAAACATACAAACATTCTAAAACAAATTGTCAAGAAATTAAATTACTAAGAGTAGATGTACGATATAAGTTCAATTTATGAACAAATGTAATCATCGTTCCTTAGAAGGTATCTCTTCACGTTACCACATGTGATGTACATTATCAAGAACTTTGTATTCAATGGAAAAGCTGCTATAAAAATTAGTACTATTATTATAACAACATCACAAAGCAACAAGTCAAAAATACAATCATCAATAAGGGTACAAAAGGACACTCTCAGAGGCACAAAGCAAATGTATTGTTTTATCTTTTAAATCAAAAAAGATTATTTATGAAATAACTTTAATACTTGGTAATGAAAAATTAATTTTTCCAGAAATACATTTGCCAAAATCTTAACTCCTATGGCATCACATGTAGGTAGTTTTCCAAAACATGCTCTTCAAGTAAAGTTATTGGTGAATTGAAAGCTATGGGGATTTGACTAACCTTTGCTATACCTTTGGTTTTCAGTGGTTATGTAAACACTAGGATCTCTATGAGGTTATTTGTGGTTATTTACAGTACTTATCAACTCATCTGGTTTACAGATATCATCTCATACCAATTGACTCTGAACAAGATGGCTACCCTTCCTGGCTAGTGTGGTTTTCCCATCCTCAATAATTATAAACTGACTAGAGTATGGAGAATATAGACTGAACCAAATATTCTTCTCTACTTTAAAGGGAAACCCCACCCTCGTCTTAAGTTGCTTCTTTGAAAACCTACTTGTAGTCAGGGTGGACTTTCCCTTGAACTACCCACTGAAGAGGTTACCGGTAGTCTAAAAAACCTACTCCTGTATTGTAGGTGATTGCCAGCCAGGTCAGACATGGCTTAGTTTCTCTAGGATTCCATGACCACCAGAAATATCATATTATAACTGTTTTATTGCATACTAGTTTTATTCTGAAATTATGCTGCTTTATATGAAAAGATTTTAATATAAGAATAAGAAAATCATAGATATGATCATAATAAGATAAAGATATCAAAATAATTTGCTTGTCACCACACATACAAATTTGTTTCCCATAATAATTTGGATGGATTTTACAAATGCATTTTCAAGGCTTAAATACGACTATCAACCTTTAAAGGGGAAGTTCACCCCGAAGATTACTTGAGTTTAAAAAATGCAGAAAAAATAAAGAAAAATATTGGCGAAAGTTTGGACAAAATCCGTTAAAGAATAATGGAGTTATGGACTTTTGAAGTTTTGATTTTGTGACGTCACATGCGAGCAGCTCCTCCATTATGTAATGTGATAAATATTCCATAAAATACAGTTTTCTCAGAAAATTTAGAATATTTTCGTCTCTGCATGTGATATATTGTCAGAAATGTTATTCAATACTAGATTCTGAAAAGAAACAATATTAATTTATCGTGGAACGTAAAAAAAATTGCGAATATATGGAATATTTATTACATGACCAATGGGCAGCTGCTCGCATGTGACGTCACGAATCCAAAACTTTAAATACTCATAACTCTTTTATTATTTGACCGATTTTCATCAAACCTTCGCCAATATTTTTCTTTATTTTTTTCTGCATTTTTTAAACTCAAGTAATCTTCAGGGTGAACTTTCCCTTTAATGGGGAAGAATAGGAGGAGGAGAAAAATGGGATAGAGAAGGAGAAGGAGAAGGAGGAGGAGAAAGAGAAGGAGGAGGAGGAGAGGGAGAAAGAGAAGAAGGAGGAGGAGGAGAAGGACGAGGAGGAGGAAGAGGAGGAGGAAGAGGAGGAGGACAAGGACAAGGAGAAGGAGAAGGAGAAGGAGGAGGAGGAGAAGGAGAAGGAGAAGGAGAAGGAGAAGGAGAAGGAGAAGGAGAAGGAGAAGGAGAGGTAAATAAGTAGAAGTCAAATTTGGTTGGTTGGTTGATGGTTTATTTTACCTAACTGCTAAGAAAGCATATGAATGCTTGTAAGTAAGCAAGCAGGGGATCGACGGCTTAAAGTCCTCTCCGAGGGACATGGTAATGAGGATTAATGCCTTACCAAAGGGCACTAGTGCATCCTCTTGGTTTCCAACCCGGGTAATCACAGTTACGAGACCACTGCTCTACCACTGAGCCATCGGGCCTCCTTTTTAAAGTAGAAGTTGGAGTAGAAGTATGGCAAAGATCTATATGCGCTATTACCACAAAGACAGATATTACTAAAGATACATGGTACTGAACTGTGCACATTACATGAGCAAGTGCAAATAAAGGTATTGCAATTACTCCTGATACAGACTACAAGGGTGCCCAGATGCATGTGATGAAGACATTGCAAATATTACCACTGTAGATAGTACCTGGATAACAAGCTTCCCCTATCAGGGGTGACTCTTCCTTGAGTCTAAACAGGCAACAGCTTCGAAGCATCCCAAGCATGATGAGGTAATCAAGCCTTGTTGATCACACATAAAAGCATTCACACCCACAAGAAAACGATAGAAGGCTACAGCCAACGAGTTATGACACACTCCTGATGCAACAGGTTGAGAAAGAATACGAAGGAATGGGAAGAGAGAGGTAATATCTACTGAAGCAAGAAGAAGCATAAGTTTATGCTAGAGCAGATCTTCAAATACGTTAGTACGTAAAAAAAAAAATTGGGCGGAGAAGAAACGACTGTCCTGATCAGCAGCAAGATCTACAATACAGGATAGTGAAGGTAGTAGCTATCTTCTCTGTCCATCCACTGCATGTAAGATAGAACTCACAATACCCAAACAATTTCCTCTTGATGATCTTATGTAAGATGCTATCATATAAAAGGAAGAGTAAAAAAGCTCAGTAGAAAGAAAGAGGCCTGTTACACAACATACAATTGCGCTGCAATATGAAGGCAGAGGGAATTAAACATATTATCATCGCATTGCTGGTCTATTGTCTCTCGACCAAGCCAACACTTCAGAGATTTCCATTAATATGGTAATTTGGAGTAAGAAACTGGTTACCATGGCAATTACCACTATCCAAGACAAGGCAGGATGCCTTAGTCGTTACTTCACAGGCAGCAGCATTGCATGTGATTTGTTTAATTGATGGTGATTTGGTTTTCCCTTAGAGAGATGACCAGTTTTAAGGCAAGGAATATCAGATAATTAGTGCTTTGGTATGGACAATTAATGTAATAAATGACTCTCAAGGGAAAAGCCATATAATTATGAAAACCCAGAAGTGTTGCAATAAAAAAAAGCCTTCAAATTTTTTGTTTATTGAGCAAACTTCAAGAATTCTGTTTACATATAATTAATAAAATAGTCTTCAGACTAATAAAGTGAAAAGTAATGATATGCAGTTTCAATAGATGGTAAATGTAATGTACATTTACTGATATCTTGCTAATTTATAAGACTAGTGTCAGAATAGAAAACATTCAGACTTCTATCTTGCAGGGATAATTCTGTTTTGTCTTTTTAAATATCATGTAGAGGCACTTTGTGCAACATTTAACAAGAGTATCCTAAAGAAAGTTTTACAGTTCATGTAAAATTTATAGCCCATGAATAGTACTGGCAAATCAGTTACGGGAAGAAAAATGGTATCCTGTTAATTTCTGAATAAAGACAACCTACGGCAAAGAGTTGTACTTAATTAGCCTCTTTAAAGTTATGACACAAGTATCAATACAAAAGAAAATATATAAGGTGATTTAGATATTGGGATCTACATTACTTTTCATATCTCATTTGCTTTGACCCTTGCTGTTGCAAATTTACAAATAATTCTCTGAGAGTTGTACTTGAAGCAACATAAAAACTTTACCCACAAAGCCCAACCAATGGTAAAACAAATTACTTAGAAACATTTCAAACAGCTATAAACTTACTCAATTGATCTCACTTTCACAATATCTGTAGTTATAAATAGATTAGTCCAGAGTACATATATTCCAGAGAGAAAACCTTCACAAATCCAAGACAGATATCATAGCCAGGATGAAATCAAAACTCTATACTTCCTGACCAGGAAGTTGTCCAAATAACAAATCCACATATCAGAGAGTTACATTCAAAATGGATTTAATTGTTAGCCTTCCTCACAATCTTTGAAAGAAATTGGAGAAGGGCATGTGAAACTAGGAAGGCTGAAATACAGAGAGCTCTAAAAAAGTGTATATACAGGATATGTGCAGATCACAAAGTTGATAGATCTTGGTAAGTTAGGAGGATTCACCCACCATTGTCACGTCATAATTACCATCCATACACTGTGGGGTGGACTGTGTAATATACATTGGGCTTACACATTCCAGACATTCTTCAGATTTGGGCTAAGTCAACAAATAAGTCAAACACTTATTATGTAAGCAGAAAAACACCATTCTCTTTTAAGTAGAGTACAAGTGACTTTTAGGAATGCCAAATACATGTACTTAGGACTAAGTAGAAGGGAAATTGTATAATCTTATATAGTCTTTTTTTACAGATGTATTCAAAATAAAAAGGTATGATTATCACAATTCTTTTAAATTCTGGAAGAATACTTCACAAAGTTTTGTTGTTGGAACATTGAGACATAGACAAAGTTGTAAATGGCTGTACTGCAGTATTCTACATTTCAGAAATAATAAATAAGATGCCTTCTGTGCATTTTTTGTTATTTACATATTATAATAGTGCTCTATAAGAGGTAGTATTAGTGTTATCATTCATGAGTTTATAACTTCTGATTTCTACTTGAATGCATCATTTTTAAATGATAGCAGCTTTAATTGATAGCAAAACATTTTATTTGATTTCTTTGCAGCAAGAGATTTTCATGAATGGGGACCACTTGCTAAATGTAATATTATCTGCTTTACTTGTAGATTCAAAATTTTAATTGGGTAGAGCATCAAACGAAATGTGCAAAATAGACTGGATTTGGATGGCAATACATCACTTCTCATGCATGTAAGCCAATCCTTATTCTTGAGACCCCAGTTTTACTTCAAAATGAACCTTCAATGCATATATAAAGAGAAAAAAGGGGGAAGCTTGGGGGCCTCATGCTATTGACAGAAAGTGAATAGGGAAATAGAGCAATAAACACCTATTCACAAAGTTGCCTATTCTGCAAACTAATTGTTAAAGTTTGGGTTGCTTTAGAATGGACCGTCTTTCAACCCTCAAGAAAGGATGTCTTTTCAAATCCTCTCATTGAAAATGACCCTATTAAACTAAAATTTCTCATAAATGAATAAAAAAAAAATCACAGCAATCCTCCTACCTGATCCAATCCCTATGGTCTTCCAGAATTTGAAGTTAGAGGGTAGAGACAGGGAACGCTTCTTCTTTCTATTCATCTTCTACCTCAATATATTTCCCAAAATGCAAAAGACAAATTCCAACATGAAAGTTTTTAAAATGTCAAAAATTCTTCATTCTAGTTCTCCAAAGAATTTTAATCCTAATGGTTCTTCAGACACACAGTGTGCTAATTATAAACAAATTCAAGAGACTGCTGAAACATACTCCAAAATCATATTTCCCTGACAATATATAATTCCTTGACAATGCACTCAAGATTTCCTGACATTTGAGAGAAGACAAATGCCTCGTAAATGTTACTGATAGGTGACACCATGACCAAGAAGTCAAACTGTCCATCCTTACAAACTACTATCTTCATGGCCTTTTGACCGGTGACTGGAAAGGTGACTGTACTTCGTACCTGTTACTGGGTATAAAGACCCTCCATTCACGGTTGAATGAGTGCTAAAAGGGTATATCAAATCCTTTAACAGTCATTACACGCCTTTTAACATTCGTATAGATATGATTTCTCTAAACTATTGTAAACAAGTATGGTTCTGATTCTCATAAACATGTATGATTAAAATATAATGGCTGCTAACTCTATAGAGATTGGATGGTAAATAAACCATGGTTAAGTTGATTTGAAGAGAACTGGCATTGCATCTAATTCTCTTGGTTGCAGTCTAACTACTACCATTATCAATATATTCCAAAGATACTTCTCTTTAGTAAGAACATATCATCTGCTTGGCTGCAGAAAGGCATTAAATATGAGTTAAAGTATATGAGTTAACGCCCTTCTGGCTGCAAACAGACAGTATTACCTAAATATTATGTCATACTCATGTGTTAGGGTTGGGGTGGGATGGAGTATTAGCTGAGATATGTGCAATGAGGTCCCCTATTCTTTGCAAAAGAGCAACTAATTTACAGTGGTATACAAAATGGTTAAAATTTACAAAAGTGTATTTCTCATTAAATGAAAACACCCTGAAATTTCAAAATTTATTACTAGACACAGTAAACATTGCCATGTGCTACAAATAGTGATAAAGCTTGCCCCAAGATGGCAAAATTTTCTTGTTAGCAGTAAATATAGTACTTAAATAACATGTGGTCTTGGAACACTCTTCTTGCAACTTGTGTTTTGAAGTTGAAGTATTTCAATGTGACAGTCAGTGTAGAGGAAATGCAGCCATTTCCCAGGTACTGTTTATGTTTGACTAAACACTTACTGAAAAGAGCAGAAGGCAAACAGTAACAGATCAAACTATTTACATTTCCTGGCAGCATGTCACCTTTTGGGTTTAGACTACATTTCACATTTAACAATAGATGAAATAGGCAATGTTTTCCATTATGATGTTGTTGTTTGTTTGTTTTTTCATCCACACATGCCTTGTACATGCATCCAGACCAAGTGGAAAATTCTTAATCACATGTCAAATGATAAATGTACAATTCAGGTAACAACTTTTGGTACACTAACCTACAACTGCCCTTTTTTCAGGTGACAACTTCTGGCACACCAACCCCTGATTGTCTTTTGAATCCTTACATAATTCCAGGGATCAAATGGATTAAAATGGAGATTAAGAATAGACTTAGGAACAATGACAGGGATTCTAACTGTTGGTTCAATTAAGTATTTAGGAATACTGAGGATCAGAAGCTCAAGAAGTAAAAAAAAGGGGTGTGGGGTATTGATTTTTGGCAAGGTTACTTGGGGTGGAATGGAGGGCACATCTAACCACCATGAAGGTCTCCTTTTAATGGTGCAGTTAATAGCAACGTTTAAGAGGCTTTCAAATATCATACCCAGCTAGGCTTAATTAATTTTCAATAGTTTATTTTGGGAATGCATTCAACGGACAACTGCACTCCATTGTGGAAGGGAAGGGTAATATTGAGAAGGGTCAAAACACAGATATTGATCACTAAACGATCTGATTGATTTTTGTGTTATACAATGATTGGTGATCCTCTGCCTGCTCCCCTATTCCTGTCTAAATTTCCACTAACATGTTTAAATTATCTTCATTTTATCTCCTTTTCTACGTTAATCTCTAAATTCCTCATTGTCTTTAAACTAATGAAAGTGGTTTTTTGGCAACGACTTAGAAAGTGCATTACACTATTGACTAAGTGTGAATGCATTTCCTTTTTCACTTTAAAAAAAATACAGAAGTATTTGTGTCTTAGTCACAATCGGTATTTATTAACAATCAATTTATTACATGATGAACAGGTCTGGATTTTGATTTAAATACTTTCCAATTTTATATAGAGTCTCTCATTCACTCATTTTTTGTTTTTTGTTTTATTTCATTTCTATTTATTACCACTCCTTACATCACAGACTTGCATAAGGTATTACACATGACTGGTAAAAACCAGTTAATGAGTTCACGAACATTTTATTTGCAATGGAGAAAAGAAGTAGCCTACTAGCCTACAGCTACAGATATCCATGCAGATACTGAACAGTCTATGGCAGCAGAGAGAAAATGTCCAATATTCACATCAGAAATCAAAAGCTTACAAAATACACAAACAAACAAACAGTGGGTTTCCCACCCACTAGCCTTCCAATACCTGGGAACAAAGCAAAAGCCCTTATAATCAAAACAAGCTTAATTTATGCACTGCATGTATAGCGTCAGCGCTGCTGCATTGCATTGCGCCAACAATAATAATGGCAGCATACACTGATGCATCAGAAGCATGGCGTTGTATACACGCTGAACAAAGTGTACCAGTGCATAATGTCTCTACCTCCTCATCGCCCGGGTATCGAACGAGCAGAGAGAATTATTTTGCCTGTCTTCTCATCCTCTCACAGTGCCTTAGATTCCCTGCATCAATATTCTCACCATATACACATGGCAATCTCTACACATCGCATACACACACTCTCACTTGTATACACGCTTTCAATCCACCCACACCCACACAACAATAATACACACATGATTACTTACCTTGTGCAGGGCAAGGCATCATACACTCAATAATAACAGGCAAGCATGCATGTCTGTCTGCACAAACCTCTAGCTAAAGGAAAGCTGAGGTGGAATAAATTTGTATATTTTCATCTAGCAAACCAGCTCTTCTAACCTTAAACCTAACAGACTCATGCAATACTTAAAATGTCAATGTATTCAGCCATGGTCAGACATTGAACATGTCAAGGAAATACAGCGAAATATACCAATATACAACTGAAAATAAAGGGAAAACATCTGGAAAGTGCTGAAAATTTTAGTTTTATGTTAATTTATTTCAACTATTTCCATTATTTGGATTACATAGAACGCAAAGCAAAATATATTTTCTCTTGATTAAGTCCGACTTCCAACCACAAAAAAATGACTTGTTGAATGTCAAACCCCCTACTAAAAAGGCAGTTAATTCATGCAGTAAATGTTAAATGCATTTTCACCAAGTATTTGCTTATTACTGTATAGTAAAATGCACATTATCTGCATGCTAACTATGTTTCCTTTTCATTATCCATATGTTTCATTCTTATATTTAACTAAATATAGGCCAGCATATGAATAACTATAACTCTATAAAGAGGTGATTTGCCTAAGTACTTATGACTTTATATATTTTGTAACCAAACACTGTGAATTCATATCCACAAAATAGGGGTGTGCATAATCAGGACTGTTTCATGCATACAGGCATAAAACCATGAAAGTTCAATCAGTGAGAAATATTTGTGTTTTTTTTTTAAAAACCATCTTTTAAGTTTCTGTCTACAACATATGCTATCATCTGAAGATATTAAACCATCAGTAGCTAATCTAAATCTAATCTAGTTCCATACCTTAAAGCTACTGCACCATTTAAAATTTTGGAAATCTTGGATGCATTTGTGCCTTTCATGCCCAACTACGAATTTTGGTAAAGAACAATTGGTAATTGGACAACATATTACTAATAGGGCAATTATTTACCCTCATGTTAGGCCATAAAGATAACAAAATTCACAAAAATATTCTTGCAGGGGTTTAGGGTTTTACAGTGTACAGCCTTCAGAACATGGTGCTTCAGCCTTTAGTGTAGATTTGATTAATGCTCTGGATACCCTAAGCTTTAATGACACAGACTCGATTATGGTATCGCTGATAGTGCTTAAGTATATTAGGGGGTGTATAAAGGGAGATTGTTTTCAAAATATCCAACTGAACACATTACAAGATATATGCATTTTTAATTGATAAATCTAGACCTTCTGTACATGTAAATATGTTTTTTATTGTCCTGTTTAACAATTGTACTTCAGAGCTAAGATATTTCTTCACATCACAAACTTTATCTTGCACAAAATGAACGTTTTGCCATGATGCACGAATGATCATACATGTATCAGATTTTTGTTCTTGCCAAAACATCTGACAAAAACAAGCTGTCTTCCTTTGCCAGCATCTTACCTCAATCATGAGACTGTTGATCCCACTTGGGCTTTGCAAATATCATGTGATCATGAATCATACCATTGCGTAATTGCTATTTAATGGTTTTCCAGATGCTGATGCTCATTACTGATTCATCAGTGATTGCTCATCCAAAGTCATCACTGCTGATTGTTGACCCTAGACATGCGAGTAGTCAGGACAAGTTGGACACCAATTACCCACTTCACACCTTCACTTCATTTGAACCTAGGCCCATGACACGACTACAGCCCACAAGACCTACTACACTGGACACATAGCAGATGAGACAAACAGCCCACAAGACCGATAATGCTGGTCTAGCAGGCCTCCTGAAAAATTATCCGAGATTTCACCAGCCTAAGTCTTTGGACAAATTTTTTGAGAGTTCAAGGAACCAACAGAGTGGGTCTCAGGGGTTGCCAGTTGACTGGGATGTTCCCAACATCATCCTGCACAAGATACAAGCACTGACATCATCTGCAGAAAATCAGGTTTTTACCTTGCTTCGACTGTTTGCATAGAAACAGAGAACTAAAAGGGCAGTAAAAAAGTATCTATCCCTTCCTGCTTCTAATATAACCCAATTTAAAATAAATTTAAGGAAACAAGTTGTTAAATCAATTTTTTAAAATGACACACTAAACCACAAATAAGCAGTACTAAATATACAACAAAATGTACAAGATGGTATCATCAGGTATCTTAGCAAAATGTATTGGCACAAAAAGACAGCAGATATGAAGAGCTTGGTTCCAAAACATGCTACATCCATAAAACTAAGTTCTGAGAAAAACAAGGATTTTTAATTCTTCTACTTTGCATTATCGATTTGAAATGAAACTTGGTCCTTTGCACTACAGTCTAATGGAATAATATTACTCTTTAAAAAAAAAACCAGGTGCCTTAAATATTTCTTACTTAATTACCTTTAAAAAAATCTGTAAATGTAGCATGTTTTGGAAAAGAATCTCGACATAGCATACATATATTGCACTCCTTCTATTGTGGTATAGACAACTGAAGGTGAGTGCATGATCATTCATGCATGTCACACTGCTCTGTGATTGGTCAGATCCCACAATACGCCATTGATTTATGGATGGAGCATGGAAATTTGATTTTTTTTTTTTTAATGTGTCAGTGAATGCAGGTACTAGGAATGAGTACATTCATGCAAAAAAAATTCAAGTTTGATTAAAATGGATGTAGCATGTTTGGAACCAAACTCTTTCTGTAAGATTTCTCATGTCTCTCTAAAACAAAATTTACTTAATAATGTAAGATTTATTAAAGAAATACAAAATTTTCATAATTTCCCTTTTGGTTACATTCCAAAGATAATGAAAGTGAACTATATAAAAATTTCCCACTATAATGACCTTTATAAGTGCCGGAAGTTAACCTTTCATGTATGAAGAAATAATCTTTTCCAGATTGCACATTGAGTTAGTCTGAAAGGCTAGATACCTGGTATTGAAGATAAAAATCCATTATCTCTCTAATGCAGAGGCAGCAGAGCGTTTTTGAAAGTAGGGGGGGGGGGGCAGCTGATTTGATTTCACTCATTAGTGACAATATTCGAACCTTTTTTTCCAAGATTTTATGAAACGTTCTACTTAAAAAAGTGGGGGGCTGCAGCCCCCCCCAAGTTCCGTGGCCCATATAATGTTAATCAATACAAATAGGAACATGATCAGACTTGGACTTCCAAGAGTCCACTGAATTGCTTGATGCGACAAAACTGTGATAATAACTTACACTTTTCTTGCCCAAAGCTAACAATGATGCTTACAAAATGGATGACTCGATGGCACAAAAAAATTTCCAAATGCCTTCAAAGAAAATTGGCAGCCCTGACTTGCTGAATTATCTGAAATACACGAAGCCCTTTTCACGGAGGACAGGAACAATGAGTGCAAAACGAAAGCCTTCAAGGAATCAGAAAATTTCCCACCCAACACTTCCTAAGAAATCTGGGAGACTATTTTCTTCTATGGGATAACTGATTTGAATCAAAATTATGGCCATCATTGGAATTCCAGCAAAGCACCATTAATACATGTATTCCTCATAATACATGAGAAAGTATTGAAGAATAAATAAGAAATTTCCCACTATTTTACCTCGGAAACTGAAGAAAGTCATTTCACTTATCACTACCTCTCACAGGTTAAGAAATAATCACTTGAAATCAACAAAAAGAAAATTTATTCATTTAATAGACAAAATTTATCCTCAATAAACGAAGATGAAGGCTTAAATCTGTAAAATATTGCCTTCTACTGGAATAATTTCTATAACAAAAGCTATGATAACATTTTTGCTTCTCAGTGTTTCCACCATTCACATTTCAATCTTTTGTTCTATGCATACTTCAAATCACACAAAATAAATCTTAAAGGTCATGTAAAGTTTTGGTAAGCCCTCAAAAACGTATCGTCAGATTTCTTCAATTTTTGTTGATAAATAGCAAGATACTAGCAATACTAAGACATTGTGAAGATTTCGCCTCCTAAAGTTTAATATTAAACAAATCAGAGGCAAAAACTAATTTATGTGCCGGGACATGCACGTAAAATCCCAACAAAGGCAGCATGTGCCATACACTGTAAACACACGTGTAAAACCAATGATGAGTAGCTACACACAGTGCACACACGCTGTCTCTATGGGAAGCCCCAAGATTGCTGTGCGGGGAGCCGTCGGGGTGGAAGGGTCCTAGCAAAATGACAGTGATCAAGCATTCCTTACAGATATTTACACTAAAATTCACCAGAAATCATAGATGGAATACCAAATGATCTCTTACACACATCTTTTGATACAAGGAGAACAACATCAGACTATATTTAATATGTCTCTTTCCAATTTCCTTTTTTCTACCAATACTATACATGAGCTTTAAGAAACATTTTCATAATCAAGGATTTTTTAAAAATTCTTAAAGTATAAGTCACATTATATGGGCAAAAGCCAGGAGACAGAAACATGATAAATTTCAACACAAATTGCACTTATTTCATCAAAGAAATGTAAGTCAGACTTTTGAAGTTCATCAACATTGCTATGGGATACTAAAAAAGGTGGGACAGGCCTTTATTTTATTTGAAGAAAATAGAATTCTAGGAGTCCAAACAGTGGTATAAATATAAGAATGACTGACAAATGAATTTTAAATGAGAAACTGTGAGGATAGATTTTCATACTTCCTGATGACTGACCTTGTGAGACTATGTGTAAGCCAAAGCGGAAGTGATGACATCATATACATCAAATAAAAACAAATTAAAATCGTGCACAAAATTTTTCCTTATTTTTGCAGCAAATAGTGTAATGCTAGCAGATCATTAAACGTTGTTTTTGCCTTGTAAGTGCTACGGACTTGTAATTTTCTTGTAAGGCTTCCTGATTTCGATATTCACAATGTTGTCACTTCCACTTGGGCCAACTACAACTTCCGTAACTCTAACTTTTGCTAGGTAATTCTAAGTGACCATGAAGATCTTCAAAGTCTTTCATTTAAAATCCATTTACATCTACTTATCAGATAATGATAAGAAATTGTCTTGGTACTTACAACTATATTCATTAAATAAGTTAAGACTTGTCCAGGCTATTAGATATCCCTTTAAGAGTTTTTTTAATGGGGGTACTGTGAAACAAGCATACTCCAAATAGCCTCCCAACAGTTGGTCAGTGTAATCAAAGTTTGGTCAGCTCTACATGCTACACAAAGTGGCCTTTCAATGTGCAGTAGGGGGCCTATTTCACCTGCTTGTCTAGAAACAGTCTGATCTTTCAGAACAGATATTATAAAGTCTTTACACACCTTCAAAGTAAAAATTGTACAAATTATAAGACTATTCTAATGAGGTAGTAAAGGAAAAAAATTTCCCCTCTGGAAATTTGAATATCTGCTTTTATTCCCTTCAAAAACATTGCTGAGCTAATGTATAAGAAGTTAATGTAAGTATCATTGGAATATTCAATATTTAACAGAAGTTGA
The DNA here is from genome assembly GCA_025618425.1 of Heliocidaris tuberculata. NCBI lineage: Eukaryota > Metazoa > Echinodermata > Echinoidea > Camarodonta > Echinometridae > Heliocidaris > Heliocidaris tuberculata. The sequence goes on along the minus strand of CM046835.1, from coordinate 6,705,121 downwards.
AACAAGTTATTGTACCACGGTACTGCAAATCTTCTGGACAAGTTTCAAACTGACCTACAAGCAAACTAGAATCTTAAGAACTCACCTTTAGCTAATTTTTTGACCAAGTATAATTACTAGCTGAGGCACCCTTTAAAATGACGCTGTGCCTCCACCTGGTATTATTTCATAAAAATAATTGTCTTATGATACCACTGTATTTTAAAGTTCTAAAAGGTTCAAATTTCGAACAATATAAGAATTTTGCAGCATTTCCTAAGCACCACGAACGTGCAAATCTCACAGGAGGGGATAGAAAAACAGGGGGGGGGGGGCTCCTTTTTCCGAAGGTTTATAATTCTGAAATACAAATTTCCTATACCAGGGGATTCATATTTTTGAAAATGAAAAAGGGTTCATAATTCAAAACATTTGTTGCATTACTCTGAAGGCTCACAATTCTGAAGATATGTTTTTCCAAAGGTTCGTTTATCAGAAGGTTCATACTAGTAATTCCAAAAATGAAATAGGGTTCATAATTCCTAAAATGAAACAGGGTTCATATTTCCGAAAATGAAATAGGGTTCATTATTCTGAAAAAATTATGTAGGTTCTATTACATTTTTGGAATTATGAACCTTCGGAATTACGAACCCTATTTCATTTTCTGAATTACAAACCCTATTTCACGTTCATTTTCAGAATTACAAACCTTCAGAATTATGAAACTTCAGAGTAACGAACCTTTGGATATGGAACCTCAGGAGTAAAAAAAAAACAACAACCTTCAGAAAACGACACGTAACCAGGAAACTGTAATAACCATAGACATAACAACAAAACAACAAATATTCAATTTATAAATATGACACCATAAAAGTACAAAGTGACCCAAATGTTACAGATTTTTAAAGACAGGTGCGGAACCACGTCCTTGTAGATTTTCAAAAACAAGAAAACAAAAATCCAAGCAAGCATTTGGAATTTTCACTCAAGAAGCGAAATTATCATATTGAAAAATATTGAATAATGAAAATCATTTGAGAGAGCAGTTGTACTATCATACTGCATACAGCGTTCATACGGCAAGTCAAACCCCGACTCTTTCTCAAATTCTTGTTTGAAACGGTCCCCACACCTCATTTTGCTATATGTTGCATTAATACACTATTTCACTACACAACATTCACACAAGATGAATTTAATATTTCATCATATCACTGTAGTCTTATCATATATGTACATGACATCATATAGTTTTCCACATGTGAAAGATGGTAATATGCTGAAGAAGACCCTAATGAGATAACCAGAAATATAAACCATTTCTGTTTCCAGGTGTCTACAATGCTGGGTCTGTATGCCCGTCTTCATCAGCATGAGTTTTCAAAATAACCCGCTGCCCTCTGATCCAACTTTTATGGCGGAAAACTAACCTGATCAGAACCAGCTCAAGCTCATTTGTAAGGAAGACACAATTAGCACGTCATTATATGGGCTAAAGCTCGAGCTTACAAAGCCATGCAACTTGGGTATTTTGTGAAATAGGGCGCTATTTGGCAATTTCGCAGTAAAGACATACTAGGGTTCAGACTTGGGTTAATTTATTCACGATACAGTGAACTTCGAATCACATGCTCTGTAGCTAGAGCTAAAGTTCCAAGCTCCAGCTAGGATCGCCCCACTCGGGCTGATGGAGATGGAGCATTTCAAACTCTGATTTTTTTTTCTGGAAGTAGCGCTGATCTGTCTAGAATCTCGAGCTTGAGCCTACAAAATAACCCACTAATTGCGTCTTCATTACAAATTAGCTCGAGCCAGTTCTGATCAGGTAAGTTTTCCATCATAAAAGTTGGATCAGAATTACTGGGTTAGTTAGAAAACTAAGACTGATGAAGATGGACCTATTGGTGTTTTCCCAACAGAAAGCTCAATAAATTTGCTCTCATTGTATCATTCACTTTTTTGGTAACTCTCATAAAAATTCAGATTTCTATGTATTAAAGAGTTGAATTTACATAAACTATCATCAAAACAAATCTGGATGGATAGTATACAGTATGATCATTAATTAATTTTTATAATGTCTAATGTCTAATGTCTGCCCAAAGTCTTAAACAGGTTAAGAAACCAAGGTTCACTGAGCTGCTGGTCAATAGCCAAGCCTAATACAATCACTCATCAAGATGAAGAGAAGTAGACACCCCTCAGGATGGGGTCAAGTCAAATACCTTAAATATATGAAAGTCTAAAATCCTAATTACATTATCATCCCATCTCCTCATCTGTAACTGACCAACCTCCTGGTTCCCCTTCTTTAGTCCCTGCCTACCTAAGATAAATATGAGTCCTCATTGCTATTTCTCTTTTGAATCTGTATGACTATCTGCCTTATTGACAAATGCCAAGGAAGAATATAATGCTAGAAATGTATGTATATTAATATGCATATTGGTAGTCTACAAATATGGGAAGAGCACCAAATTCTTTTTTTTGTGATTACATGATTTCCAATCAAAGTTTAAAAACATTTTCTGTGGGATACACATCACAATTTATGGAACATCTACAAAATTCGCATATTGATCCAAATAAAATGTCTATTCTTGCAAAGTTGGAATTAAATACCATTCCACTCATGATGAAGTAAAACTGATATTAATTAATGGTAATGAAAAAATACTAAGACAAATCACAGGACAAGTCACTAAAATGCTAGATGATATCACCTAGATACAATAAATCTACGCTCAAGCAATCATAAAGCAGTAAGTCAGTGTCCATATAGTAATTTACATTGAACCACATCATCTAAATGATGACCATCTATGCAGGACATGATTGAATGGTGGAGAATGTTTACATTCGTCCAGACAGACAGCCTAAATGACCATTACAAGAAGGATGGACTTAATTAGGACTCAGTGTGGAGTGAGTCTATTAAGGGTTGACTGCCATATGAATCGCCCTTGAAGACAGACAGTGTACACTAGTTGTTAAAAAAAGATATTCCTCAATTTGATAGTATTGAGACTGATTCTTACTGATACTCAGATGTATCAGTATGTGTGAACAACACATTTAGCAGTGGAGCATTGACATTAAATTATCCCAAAGCTGTATTGTCCTATAATGAATACACATACACAAAAAAAATGATAATTATACTGCTACAGATTAATTTCCTTTAAAGTTAACTAGTAATTGACTTGACAATCTTAAGTTCCAACAATGGATGATTAAAACTGCATGTAAAACATTTTTTTTTAAATTCATGCTTTGTCCTAGTCAATCCAGAAATGCAGCAATTCCTTTAATACTCGTATATACCATACTTTGCTTTCAACAATATCGGAATGCCAGATTTATGATTAAAATAAGGGGAGTAAATGAAAAACATCAAGTCTTTAACAAAAAGATCATATTATGTAACAGACCAATAAAGCTTTACAAGGTACATGCATGTACAGCGTAGTAAGGATTCCTTGACTGGGCCATCAAGTACATATAGTACTGATAAGACCTCATGACCACAATATAACAAATACTGTTTGGTACAAAGAAGTATTACCAATAACGATTGACTCGTAAACTAGGGCATCTTGATGGTGAAGGTGACAATTGATTAGTTGTAGGTGAAAAACACAGCTGGTTGATAATGAAAATTGTCACCTTAATTACACTTCTCTATGCATGGTGTTATTTCATTGAGCAATGAAAATATTCATTACTCTAACAAACTTCCTGAAAATAGAATATACAGTACTTCAAACATATAACTCCCGGTGGAAACAAACACATATTGCCGAAGCATGCTTTCTTTCATTACACAATTCTTCTTTTTGGTGGTTTATATCGTGGCTCACACTTAACAATTATGAGAAAAAATAATTTCAATATATGTTCGTGTTGGACTACAAGCAAAAACGAAACGTTTACGGCTTCACAGAAAATTTGTATTTTATTACATGTATTTTCACTCAATTATTAAATTTTGCTTGTTAATTAATTTAATGCTTTTAACCCGGTGACTACTGATTATTTCATTCCCATAAGCTTAAATCTTATTTAATACCGTAAATAAAAAAAAATAAAAAATATATATATATATATATATATATATATATATATATATATATATATATATATATATATATATATATATATATATATATAAAAAATATCCTAAAGTGACTCAAATGCGTATTCAAGAACTTAACAAAATTTACTACATACTAACAACAAAATTTTTTTTTGAATATATCTGGTTAATAACTTCCTTATATTCAACTTGCTTTCACTTTTCGTTATATTTGCATTCACTAACTACTAACCTGAACCATACTATACACTATACCTTCTGACTGAATGACTTACTTCTATATTACTAATTTTTTTTAGACTTTACCTTACATACCTACTTATTTCTGATAAATTCATTAAATGCTGACTTCTGAAAAAAATACTTTTTGCAACATTATTTATAACTGACAAACTTTGAACTATTCTAGTTGTTCAACTATTAATTTACTTCTCTTTATTTCATAGTTAGTTAACAGTAATTAATTTTCATGAGACTAGAATACCTAACTAACCAAACTGTAAGTATTACTGAATTACCTAAGAAATAGTTCTTGCATGTAATCTAAGTCAAATCATATACTACCTTACTTGCATCTATTTACTTCTATATTAAGTGTAATCTCTTTATATGTATTTACAAAATACAATTTTTACAAAACTGGCAAGCACTTTCAATTTACATCAATGATCTCTTATAGTTACCAATAAAATTATTTAACTAATTACAAACTTTGTACCTTTACTCACAATCAACCCACCTAGATAAGTTACTTACATACTAACTAAGTAATCTATTTTGATTTATTTCACAGACTTCCTTGCTAGTATGAACTGAACTTATTGCGTTATGTATTGATGTGTACTTTTACTTACCTGTGAAGTTATTTGTCTTAGTCATGGGTACTCATAAACTTACTAGAGCCATTAAACCCAGAGGTATGCTACATCTCTTTTGAGTCTTAGTCAAATAATATTCACTATTTGTGTTTGCTTGAAAACACTGTCTAGGAAAAGATCCACATTTCAAATTGTGTATGACAAGAAGTTCATCAGAACTGTAATGCCATGTCCTGTCACATCAAGCTATAATGAGAATTCCAGAAAACCAAGCAGGTAACATGAACATGCTATATCAAGTAACCTTTACTCCTACTTATTTCTTTTTCTTTTCCTCTTTTTTTTTTGTGTGGACACAAATATAGAAATCTGTAGCAATCCACATTTCTTTTCTGGAATGACAAAGTTTATTGGTACAAGAACACAATTATTTGAATCTAAATTATCACTTTTTCTTTTATGCAAAGTTATGAAGTTTAAATCAGCAATGTAGACATTTATAATATAATCTATAATGCACATATAGCAATGATCTAAACCTTTCGAAAAAGTTGCAATTGAGTATTACTTCCTTGTAAGCCCTTTCTGTATGTCTACAATATCAACAGCTCCCTATGATGAATATTAACGCATTTATGTTTCTCATTTCTCACTGAATAGTTGGCTCTGCCTTTAGAATGTTGAATAAATGTAGAATCCAGTAGAAAATAGAGTGAAGTTTGATAAGCTTGGCATATTATATTGATAAGAAGACTCCACAATGACCCCAACAACGGCTTTAACAATAGATGTGAAGAAAGAAGTTTTACTTGGTACATCTGTCATACATATCAATCAACAATCCTGTCACATTTCAATTCTAGCAGTATACTATGCCCTAGGGAACATTCCTATCTATTCTCCTTCATCATATTACTAGCATTCAAACTCAAGAACCTTATCATGCTTCCTTTGATGCAGTCTTACACTAACTCCTGATTATGATTTCAATCAATAGCTACGTTCACACGAAGGGAGCTAAACTTTAAGTTTCGCTTGTAGTTTCAAAACTTTAAGTTAACTTCTAGTTATCTTGTAGTTTGACCGTATGAACGGACTCGTAGTTTTGAAACTTTAAGTTTACTGGTAGTTCTAGAACCACAAGCGAGCTTGCGGTTAATGTCGAAACCACGAGCAGTGGGTAGTCTTCCGTCGCAGTGTGGACAGAATGAACTTTAAGTTTCACAAGCTTGTGGTTAGCGATGACCTTGCTTCGCGCAAATTATGAACACAGGATCTGTATGTTTACTGTACACACAATCGGTATTATCTACTTCTGGGGTTAACCACAACGATCACTGGGCTTGTAGTTTCAGCTCGTTGTTTCGGGCTCGTGTGAACCCTCGTTGCGGTTAGGGAGTCGTGGTTTTGTTAACTTAAAGTTTCGCTAACTTAAAGTTTCGAAACCACAAGTGCTGCATGAACATAGCTATTAATGTGTATTATACATTGTGTTATCATCGAGGTACCATAATTTCTTGGTGATTGGAGGTTGCACTTTTTGTATGCTAGAACATGGGATTTTCAAGTATCATACCATAGAAATCAAACAATGTAAAATGCTGAAAGGTGTCTGGGTGGGAAATATAATGCTATTTTGGAAAATATGTCTGTATTGTAAAATAGAAGTATATAGTTTTACTGAATCTCAAGTATAGCGTTGCTATGATGGGGTCCTAATAAAACAGATGCATATACCTGTCTGCTATAGAACTGGGGAAGAGGTGGTCTGCTGAGAACCAGATAGGTGTTAACCCAGTGTCAAGTAATATCAATTTCCTCCTTTCTAGATCTCAGTTGAAGAGGTGATCATTATAGCCCATGTACACATAGATTCCAATACATTTTGTGTAAGTTTCTAAAAAGCTTTGTCACATACATTTTTTTTAAATTTTACTTTATAGAGAAGCCAGATATTCCCAATCCTGAGCATCTACATTATATTTTCACCTCATAAAGTGAAGAAAAAAGCACACTTGAGATGAAAGTAAATAAGACCAATGGATGAGTCTAGGTTAGGTTTCTGTCCTCCTTTTTGTCAACTCCTGTAATATCTGTATAAAGTTGATTTCAAGTTAATAGTTTTTTCATTTGTATGTATTCAACTCCATGAAAATGTATCACAATGTACTTATTCATTATTGTACCTCTTGCCAATGCTGTATATCATGGACTTCAACAATGTACAAGGGTGACCTTGCATTTTCTTAAGATAGTGTCATTAACAGGGATGCCATAAAAGAATGTGGCAATCACCCTGAAAGTAATCTATATTGGCCATGAAGCCTATGTTGTAGGCCTTCCCAGAGGTAACCATTACTAGCACATAGATAATACAGGAGCTGCCCACTTGGATTATCATCATGATGATGACCTAGACCTACATGACACTGTATCATGACGTAATCTATAGAAAAGTCACCATATTTCATTTCAATGCATGATATAGGAAAACAAAGCACCGATACATGAACATTATGAGACCAGAAAGATTCACCAAAACTGCATCTTATAAAACAAGGGAATTTACCTCCTTCAATACTAAAGCCCAAAATATAATATGAATTGAAAATCATAACAAAAAGTGAAAATGTTAACAAGATGACTGCTGTAAAAGAAAGATTAAATTATAGTGTCACATGAAAAGAAATACAGAAACAGAATTGCCTAAAGTTAAGATGCTGCAATGTAAAGTAATTTGAGTACAGAAACTGGTGGATGCTGGCACATTCTAAATATCTGCATTAATCTCAAATACTGATTTATGAAGTCAGTATCGCATTATTCTCAGAAGGAACCAATGACAATGTTTGCACCTTTTCAAAATAAGAACTTTTTCTTAAGAACAAGGCAAAGAAGAATGAGACAAAACTCTTGTGCATGTAGCTTAATTTTCATTTCTGAAAGATTTAAGGAAACTTGGACACTTCTGCATCTCACAACTTAAGGTAAAATGACAATATTATACCTTTCTTGCCCATAAAGCGGCGAAATGATCTCCTCATGCGATCTCGCCTACCACCTCCTCCACTGCCCCCTATGGGTAAGCTGCTATCGTCTTTTGACATTGTTATTTCAGCCTGTTTATCAAGTCTTCAAAGATTGCTCATAAGACCCAATCCTGATCCTATGGTCTAAATCAAGCTGTCAAGGTGCTCTACAATCCTACATCTATATGATCACAAGGATTCATAGATGTCAATGTCAATTGGTCCAGAATACTTCCAGTATAGATTATGTTAATTGCACAGAGTGGTGGAATGCTGCAAATCATTTGTAATACAAAACAAACATTGTTCAGCTGGGCCAAAAGCATCTGATACCAAACTATGGCAGCTCTTGACAATTTGCCCAGCATTTATCATCTAGTGATTCTCCTTCAACTCATTATTAGGTTCCAGTAGTTCTCTCTTTAATTGTTGGTTATGCTCAGTTTCATTGAAACTGTTTATTAAAATCTTTATCAATGTAGGATTGTCATACATGTATATACTTGAGATGTTCAAATTTTCCACCTGAGGCACATGCAAAATATATTCTCACATATTATCTACACATGATTTCACAGACAAGATGAAAGAAGTCAATGAAAATAGTGATGATGGCTATGTTGATGACGATGATGATGAGGAGGAGAAGAGGACCTCCACTATACTAGTTATCTACTGAAGATCAAGATATAGGAGCTACCTCCAAGACATAATCCACACACATGATTTTCATGAGATGCTCATGAAAGGATTACCACAATTTGTCCACCACATCAATGACATCCATTGTCCTAGCATTGACACTGTCTCATCATTTGTCTCTGTGAATTAAAGTTGACCCAGAGAGAGGCAGAGATGGAGGGAGTAAGGGTGAGAGACACCCAAATCAGACCCCACCATCGGATGACAAAAACCATCTGCTTTTTGGTGGAGGCAACCAAACTTCAGGCACGGAACTCCCGTTCTTGGTGCAATCTTTGTATGATTGATCCACAATGTCAGTTTAAAGGTTTATCACAGATTCATCTCTAGTTTGGGCCCAATAAAGACTTGATCCATGATAGTTGATTAACAGACATGTTTAAAGGTGCTTCTCTATCAGCTAAGCCTCCCTCCATGTGCCAGATGCATCACACACACACAGACTCACTCTATCTCCACTTTGTGTGGGTGAGAGTGTGTATGTGTGTGAGCCAGCGCAGGAATATTGGCACGCTTATGCATGCATTGCTATGCAGCGAAGGTAGGATACACAATCAAAGCTTGATGATAGCTCACACACTCATACACACACACTCACTTCTTCCTCCTAAGTCTACCTCTCTCGTTCTCTCTCCCCATTTCTCTCTTCTTTCCTCTCTCTCTCTCTCTCTCTCTCTCTCTCTCTCTCTGTGGCTTACACACACTCACACACACAAACACCCTATGATATGCTAGGTCAGCTGGACATGAACATGACTATGCCATGGCATAAACAGTGAACATCCTGGTATTCTCCTGTCTCTATGCGTTATGCATGGCCAGGTAGGGGCCCCCTCCTCTCTATCTCTCCGCACTCATGCACTCACTCACTCACTCACTCTCTCTTTCTCTCTCTCTCCATCTCAATCACTCTCTCTATCTTGTACCCTTTTGTATAATTTCCCTGGCGAAGCAGGGAGGGACAGAGCGTAGCTGAACTTCAAGCCTAATGTATGTGGCTGCCCCAAACGGCGGCAACCGCTACCGCTCGTCTGTGTACGAACATGTAATGCATGCAGGGAGCTTGTAGAGTGGTAACTCGTAGTCGGATACACAGCCCGACACATGAACGTACCCCATGCATAATACGCACCATCGTCATCAGCCCTGTAGACTTGAGATTGAGTTATTCCACCTATTGAATCTACTCCCTCTTCTAAGAGCCCCATCTTCATCGGGCCTAATGTTACTTAAGCAATGTGAATGACATTAATCATTTTGAGGTTTCCTTCTAGTGTAAGACCATGAAAATATTATATGTATATGTGTATATATATATATATATATATATATATATATATATATATATACAAGCTTACTTCACAATGCCATTATAATATGAAAATATATTTAAATATATATATATATATATATATATATATATATATATATATATCTATACAAGCTTACTTCACAATGCCATTTATTGTGTCATCTATAATTTATCTAAAATTTATTGGACTTTTAATATTGTGTTATGAAGCACAAGCTGCTTATGCTTGAACAGTGAATTGATTATCAAGAATCGGCTCAAATTGTAAGAAAGAAGAAAAGGAACGAATCAAAATACAAAGGAGAAAAAATAGAGATGAAGTTTGGGCATTATACCATCTGCGATTCATAAATCAACATGTCATTTTCATTTTGCAGGCAACAGATCACCATTGATATGGAGTACTTTTTGAATTGCATATAATTTATGTAATATTAAAGGCATAATAATGTACATAATTTATGAAAATTTTTCTTTACATTCTTTGTGAAAATTTTCAGAGGGAAAATGAATTGAGAAACCAAACAAAAGTAACCTCCATGAGCATGAGTACAAGACTCAATCCAATCATCATATTCTATGTAACATGATGTTCAAAATGTCTTCAGAAGCAGGTAAGTATGAAATCTTTAATCAAGATGAAAACCCTCAATTCAGACTTGAATCTATAAAGTAATGTTGGAGTATTTGAGATTGGGTATATTGGGTATATACTTATTGTGAGGGTTTTTTTAACACTTTCCATGTATCTCAAAACTGAAAAAAAAAGAATTATCTGAGAGAGTCTAAAAAACATGAAGAACTACTAACCACATAATTAATCTGTTCTCATTAAGCAAGGCCAAATGAAGCCCAATATATATGGTTAAGATTGAAGACTGCCTGCAGGTCGATCATCAAAACCGTCTCATTGTACACCTTTCCAAAATTAAATTTCAATCATGAGGCATATAGTGGGTTAGGTGGCAGAAATAGATATTGCTTCTATAATGAAAATTAAGTATTTTAGGTCCAAACTAACAGAATGACAAAATGATATTCAAGTATGTGTGAAAGTGAAAGGGTATATTATCTACTTGGAGCCAGAAGGGTGTTAACTCTATGTTAAAGTATATGAGTTAACACCCTTCTGGCTCCAAACAGAGGTTATATTGGTTTAGGAATTATAAATATGTCATGATGATACTTAATAAACACCCTGTGTTATTCAGGGTAGGGTTTGGCTTCCAAAATAAAAACTAATATTATTAAAGACTAATTACAATGGAGACATAACAGAACACAATAAACGTATGATTAGTCATGTCCATGAATGTCGTAGAAATCATATTTAATTTGGAATTAGAATATCAGCCACAATGATCTACATCATTTCCTTTCAACCTTCAGAAGTAATAAGACTGCCTAGTTTTATTCCCTACAAACGTTTGTGGGTGTTATGTTGTTATTACGTTCTTCTACTGATGACATTTAAAAGATAGGCTTAATAATTTCTTGGATTCAAAACTGGAAGAAATATTGGCCTTCTTGCTTAAAAAAATATATTTCACCTTCCCTGTCTGCGTTTTGTTAAAGGTTTTCTAGTCTGTACGTGAGACGTAAGGAAGGGAGCATGGCAAAATATCATGTTCCTTCATCACCTCATCAAACCCCTTCCCTTCTAAACCCGTTACTCCTGTCTTAAGGAGAGCAAGGATCTCCCTCATTACATGCACTAAAAATATTCATCATTTACACATTCAAATTATTAAAGGTGGGAACAAGCTCTCTTTTATAGGAATAAGACAATTTTGAGGAGAATAGAGTAGTTGGTATTAGACAAATGAATGCAGCTAATAGGGTATTACTCTGAGGCAGATAATAGGATTAATGTGGTTTGTGGTAACAACAATCTGTGACAAGATCAACTGATTCAAATCAAGCAAGATTTGTATTCCTAAAGATTGCTCACAGATAATCCTCCAATTAACCAATGATAAAATGTAATGATACCTCTATGTAAATAAATAACCTGTATGAAAACTATTAATCACAAGGAAACCTGGAACATATTACGAAATTATCGTGTGCATGTGGAAAATATTTTGCACACTAAATATCGCTGTGTATGCAACTTACAATAATAGTACTGCATACAAAAGAATCGGTTTACTTGTAATGAAAATGTACTGAAGCAATCTCACTGTGAGGTGTAATCAGAGAAGGTATCATTAATATGTAAAAAGCGAATACCTCTACATAAAGAAACACCATAAACAAGTTGTTATGTACTTATCTTTCTCAGCAAAGAAGGTTGTTTGTTAAGGATAGATAAGTCATAAGGCATCAGTTTATTTCTTTATAATTATGAAAGGTCTTATTCTACATCTCTTTCTCATTTTTTCTCTCTCTTTCTCTCTCTCTCTCTCTCTCTCTCATTCAATTCATCCTAATTTCTTGATGCATGAATAAAGTTGCACAAAGGCTTTCCATGTTTAAAAATTCCAAGAGAAGAAACACTTAGAAAATGACTTATTTCTTATCTCTGAATAAGATGTGAGAAATCAATGCTAGTGTGATATCAGACAACCATTACAGAAAAGTATATTCTTACAAAAAAAAATTTAATGTAAATTTTGAGATAAAACAGCATGTCCCTGTTGTTAGCATTTGCTTGCACATAAAACTGAGCTAACAGCTCCATAATAAGAACCCAAAGACCTTTTCTTCTTGTGGATTTGGGGGCACAAGAAGCATGATGAAGAGATTCTGCCATTTCACATCTTGTGCATAAAAGCATGGGCGATACCCACGTCTGCAACAACTTTCCACATACACTTATGCGAGGGAAGAGAGAAGGAGACAGAGAGACAGAGAAAAAAGTCTTCACTCTTTCTTTTCTTGCACTGGGCTAGGCTAGGCTAGGCTAATGCATAATTCCCAACCAATACAGGCTCTTCTCTTAACCATGCATACTCCCTTACAAGGAGGTGATGGTGAACGTAGATGGGGTTTGCAAGAGAGGAGTTTAACGAAAGGGGTGAGCAGAACAGCTTCATTCTACATCAGGTAATTGATGGCCCTATCAGATGTTTTGTCAGTTTCATGTCCTATCCAATGTCAATTATTTGCTCTAATTATACCTTAAATTCTTTTCTCCACAGTTACTAATCGAAGAGCCAAGTACTATTCAGACTATGACTCACTAATAGCCACGATGCAATAAAACTTCCATGCATACTACAGACAGATTTCTTCCATTCTGAAAATCTAGTATCATGGCAAGAAATTACTGATAAAGTACATCATACCATGCCATATACTGAAAATATCAAACAAACACATAGTTTACTTCATTCTAAGAAGTATATATCATCTGTTGTGAGCCAGAAGGGAGTTAACTCTGTGTTAAAGTATATGGGTTAACACCCTTCTGGCTCCAAACAGACCATATATTCCTGAATGAGAATGAACCCCCCCCCCCCCAAAAAAAAAAAAAAACAACAAAAAAACAACTAATAGCTGTAAATACATCAAAATAATGAAGTACAAAAAGGACATCTATAAATGACAGGAAGAAAAATGAATACGAAAGCTGAATTGCAGAAGATTGTAATAAATGTACATAGAGAAGAATAGAGAATGAAAAATAAAAAGACAAAATGATAATATTTGACAGAGATAATGGGAGAAAATGAGGGATTTCAATAGGCAGATGAATACTTTATGTAACTTTTAATGATGATAATAACATATTTATTCATAATTACAGATGTAATTACATGTACTTAGAAAGAGATTACTTTGGAATTCAAGTGAAAGAAAAGAAGAGAGAAAGAAGACACCCTAGAAAAAGCACAAATTAACATGTCAAATAAAACTTATTACAGTTACTCACTTATTGAATATATTAAAGAAAATAAGACTTTTCATACAATAAAGTAAACACAGGGAGAAGAAAATAATCATGTGAGACAGATGAAATATGATTGTGAGTGGTATAAACAACTGGAGAGAATAAGAGAAGGATATAAAGAAGTTAATGATAGGAAAAGTGTAATGCATGAGGGTGGAAAGGACGGTAAAAAGTAAGAAAAAAATATATCATAAAAGATGGCAGCCATGTTCAATATATACCTGCTTCAACAAAGACAGACAAACATGTAGCATTTGATTCAAAAGAAGAATCATATACAAGCTTGAAATAATAGCAACACCACACATTTCTATCTCCAAACAATAGATGGCAGTATACATGAATAGTGAAAAGGGGAGGACTGTCTTCATAAGATGTTGAGGTAGAGAACAATGATGGTTCTTCCCTTAATCACACCTTCTTCTCAGCAACAGAAAACAATAGAATCAATGTTCACACTGGAAGATATACAATGTTTGTTTTAATTATCTAGAATTCTAGATCTATGCAAAGAAATGAAGCCATTGACCTATATTGTACTAAACACTGAAACCCATACTGAAGCTTGTTCTACGTCAAGTTTAACAAAACAAAAGCTCAGGCCTAACTCAAATTTGGAATAGAATTAGAATTTAGTAGAAAAGAAGCCAGAGTATTAAAGGATAATACTTTTAGAAGGAGAATTAACACAAGAGGCTTCTATGCTCAGTGAGTACACTAATTCTTATGTGTTGGTCTTTCAAATGCCCTAAATGCTTCAGAAAGAGATGTTTCCTATAGGACACAATAATTTCACATTGATTGACTGATTGACTGACTGAGATTTACATTTATTTCCATCTGACAATAATAACAATGTTTTGATAAATATAGATTGACAGTGTAAAAATTACAAAGGAGACAAATTCTCCCAAAAGCTTGTGTTGGGAATGCTGTTAATAAAATAGTAATAGCAATAATTTCACATGATACAATGTGTGTCTATTTGGAGAGGTTGGGGAGGTTATTTGCAGCTTAAATATGAATACAGTATGAAATATATTACATAAATAATACACCTTTATTTTTTTTTCCATGCCATGTAATGCAAATACAGCCAAAGTATCAAAATTTATACCATAAATATTGTCTTAGTCAAAGAACAGCTTTATTCCTCTTCCTAAAACAGATCATGTGCATGCATTGCTGTTTCCATCAAGGACATTTTACTTCTTATTAAAAATGAATCAAAGAATTCAAACAAACAAAACAATGACTAATGAGAGTGTTTATATGAAAACTATTTCCAAACCTAATGGCAAAGAAGGAAGAAGGAGTGAGGCAGTATGTTTTAACCCTTTCAAGACAATTGACCACATTTTGTGGTTTGGCTCAATAACTTTTGATTCAGAGTTCTAAAAAATATACCTGACGCATGAGTAGAAAGAGCAAAATTTTCTACACACACTATGTCCATTTTTATTGCATGACCATATTGCGTTTGATGCCAGGAATTTTAAAAACGAGAATTAAATTTGAGATCCTTAAATTGGCAACACACTGAGAGGTTCAAAATCATTGTTTTTTCATCAAAATTGGCAATTTTTAAAAATTTTCGTCAAATTCCTAACCATGTATATTTTTTTCAAAGACATTACAAGTTATTCAAACTATGTAGCACTAAAAGAAAATATTATTGTTGCCAATTTGAAGAACAAAATGTGATCGATTTAACCCTTAAATAATTCCTGTCCTGAAAGGGTTAAATCTATAATAAACTGACTGCCAATACTTGCTTTCAAAGCTTTCATAGCTCTTTTGGCAATGATTTCTAGCATTTGTCTTTCAAACATTGTGATGTTGATATTGTGATGCATGATAATGGATTTTGAAGGGGATGAACAATTTGAAATGAAAAATGTCCATAAAACAAACACAATGACATCTTAATTCTACTTTGGAAATGAAAAAGCCTGTCTGGATTTGTAATTTCTTTCCATGGTCAGAAAAGCATTATGGTGCTGCACAACTGAAGTTTAGGTTATTTATTTGAATCTGCATGAAACAATGTTCATGGTGCTACACAGTTGACTAAGACATTCAAATGGACAGCTTCATTTTATATGCAAATGGATAAGGGAAATCTTTCTTGAAAAAATCAAAAGGGAGTAAACATTGTTTCTTGATCTTGATTCAAAATGGACAATCCACTTTACCAGCTAAAACAGAGGATGAGAAATGTAACAGAAAATTTAATTTAAAACTAAAAAGAAAACAACAATTCTAATGTAGATATTAAGAGAGTTTGTTGAAAATAATTCAACAACTGTTCTAAAGAGATGGACCTATATGATTTTAAAAATATAATGAATAGCACATTAAATACAATCACTTGCAATAAAGAGAGTAAGGCCTTTTAAATCATAAACTGAGCAGAAGGGCAATTCCGTGCAGAGTGCCCCATATGACATATGACATTTATCCACATATAATTAATCCATGAACAAAAATTCTTTTTACATGACATTGTCAATAGGAGGTGATTCCAGAATGGACCACTATCCAATGGTCATATCGAGACATTCTTCATTTTGGGATGAAATATGTGGAAAAAAGACATGTTGTATGGCACACATTGCACGGAATGGCCAAGATAATGTAAAAACTTCACCTTTTAGTAGGCCAAGGCTTTAGGAGAGATCAAGAAATACCAACACAAACAAGCACAATACCCATCATTGACAAACAAACTAAGAAAACACAGTGGAAATAAATAAACAAATATTCAACCTACAGAATCAATTAGAACTAAATTCACAGTGCAATTTACACAAAATGAATAAGAAGTGAGTAGACAGATATAAGACGACTTCATACCTTCTTCCCCCGTATAACAGGTTTGCCAGAACCACTCCATGCAACCAGACATGATTAGCTTCTTATTCACACACACACCCAACAATTCAACCACTATTAACGTCTTTGATGTAGCAGCAACAGCGGCCACGAAGCTGAGCCAAAATGCAGAGAAAATCCACTTTTCCACGACAAACAAATGAAAGATGAGATTTGCTCTGCTCGATACCTTAGCCTTGCTTTACTGTGACCTCACTGTAATGGAGGTAGATAGATTTAAAAGAGATATGACAGGATGGAATTTTAAATTACCCCGCATAAACACGCAGCATATGATCTCTATCTATATATCTATGCACAAGTGAAGAGAGAGTGACTAGGAGGAAGGGAGGGAGAGAAAGAGGTAGACATAGAAACCTGACATAGCAAAAAAACCAGGATGAACTGAATGAGCGAGAAGAAGCAAGACACAGAGAATAACAATAATAGATGAAAAGGAATACTGACGCTATAAATTTCAAGTGCACAATTAATACAAATGTTGCTATTGGATAGTTCTTGAGATGGAAATTGTCCTTGAGAAACCTATAGTAGAAATCCTGTATGGGGAGAAGTGAATAAAGTACAGCATAGTGAACTTAGATGAAGAGGAGTAGATACAGTACAGTATGGTGAACCGGCTTACAATTGAAAGAAGTAATTCCTTCTGGGTTGTTTCACAATGTGCATAAAATATTTCAGAAAAATAACACAGGAATCTTAAGAAATCTTAAGAAATCATATTCATATTGGTCCCCTGTTAACAGGGGGAGGGGGATATAATAGCACAAAATATGAAACATAAATGACCACTTTGAAATAACACACTAAATGAATCATTTTGATCACAGATTTACTACATCTGAGGTTTACAAAACTGAATAAATATCAGTATTCACACATTAAAAGAAATTATATTTTGGGGGTCTTAGAATTGAGAAAATAAATTTCCAAATAATACTCCGGAAAAAAGAGGAATTGTTACTTTCTGCAATATGGCAGCTAATAATACACTGTAACAATGACCTGACTGTACAAGTAGCATCTTCTTGATCATCATCTGTATTACAATTCATATTTTCTGTATAAATATGCATTTTTTAAGCATACAACAATCCCTAAAGACCTGTTATAGCATTGACATGCATGACAGAAAGCTATTCCACCATGACTTGGAGTGCACGTTTCATGACTTTAAGACAGCAAGGCTAATATAGCTATGTGCTGTGTTATCATTGGCCAATTAATCAAGTTTGCAGATCTTCTGATCGCATTACTCCAGTTCAGAGAAGGTAACTAAATGGACAGTTAGTCATATCTCCTTGAGGAGTGGCATGAGAAAAATGAATGGCTCAAGAATGGATTTACAGAGTGAGCCCTCTTGTGGTCAACTGACAGGGAGTGGTACTTCGTTACATAGGAATGTAAATGAGAATAGTACTTGGAGCCTGGGTATACATACAGAATAATGAAATACTGTCCAAACATCCGAAAAGATTAAAAAAAAAAAACTAAATAAAACAAGAAATATAGCTTGGATAAATTCAGGCTTGCTAACATTCATTTGTTATAAGAAAAATATGTAAAGGTTGACTGTAAGTGAAATTTATGTGGCACAAGTAGCCTTTAGAAGTTATCCTTTCAATATTTTCCATACATATCATTCAGTATTATTTGCAATTTCTCTATCAATGTCAATATAATATATTAATGGTGTAACAAATTTGTTAAAATTTTAATACCTCTTTACACTGTAAGTCTTCCTGGAGTAAGAAACCAAACTCAATTATACCTGATATTTAGGGCAAAGCCTTAGTAGTATTAAAAATCACCAAGATATTTTTAGCTCTTCTATATAAAAAAAACAACAACATCAGCT
This sequence comes from Heliocidaris tuberculata, assembly GCA_025618425.1. Taxonomy (NCBI): domain Eukaryota; kingdom Metazoa; phylum Echinodermata; class Echinoidea; order Camarodonta; family Echinometridae; genus Heliocidaris; species Heliocidaris tuberculata. The sequence continues at coordinate 6,686,531 of CM046835.1, read as the reverse complement.
TCAAATATTACCTTTTTTCACAGAGACATTGCAAGTTTACAAGCTAAAAACTTAAAGTGTTGTAGCAGACTAGTTGATTATTTAACACTGAGTAAACTTATGCACAGCATTAAAAAAAAAATCCTTATTGCTCTTTTATCATCAACCATTTTAATGACCCATATAGTCTGGGGATGATTTAAAATCGGGTGCTTTTTTGGTCCGTTTTAACTTGAGTCTGATAATCTTTGAAAGAACCCCTTATAAAATATATTCCCTCTTTTTTTTTCATTAACATACAAGTTAGTATGTTAGGGTGCTGACCATGTAGTCATTTAAAAGCAATTACAAGATGAACTTTACAGAGAACAGGGTGGAAATTTACTTAAACTCTATCACTGTCTGTTACTCATAATTCTGTGACATCATTTTACCACCATCCCACCTGAAACTGGTAAGAAATGTACCAACTCTTCAGCAAAGCTCAATTAGGGACAACACAGAATACCTATTTCATTTCACAGATCCATAATTTGACATTGTATCATTCAAAACATTCGGTAGAAAAATGTAAATAAAAGTAAGCCACTTTTTCACACATTATGACACCCTGAAAAAAACTGATGATTTGGAGCACTTAAGAAGAATAGCAAGAAAAATAATTATTCAGAATTTGAAGAGACTGTAAGCCAAGATTGCAAACATTCCCAAACCACATAAGGCAATCCTGCTAGATTTCTTGAATAAAGACATGGTGAGGATGTGGTATAAGCCGCAGAAGGAAGTACTGATGAAAATGGGAAGAGAGAGATGCACAGATGAAAAAAAAAGTGCTTGCTTGAGGAAGATGCATGTCGTATCTATAAGGGGTTGCCAAGAGCCTTGTCTTCTTAATGAAGCGATTTTCATGTTGGGGCCCCGCCATGTAATTGAAGCCAAGAGTGGATAATGATTTCCTCTAAGATGCATTTGGAGGATGTAAAGGGCTCAGGGAGCTCTTTTCACATTGTACAATGGAATGATATAGGGTTAAATCAGTTGCAAAGTACGGACAGCAGTACAGGTGGTCCAATTACATGAACACTTGATACTCCCCCAATTAAATACTATCTATTTGCATGGAAATTACATACATGTTTTATATTTAGTTTTGCTAATCTGAGCATTAGTTTCTCAAATGTTCTCTGTTCCATATTTGCTCTTAAATTTCTTACATAATCTGTCTTTCTTCTCTCCCTCTCCCTATTTATTTGTTTTTTTTGTTTTTGTTTTTTTCCTCTTCCTTCGCTTCTGCTTTTCTTTTCTTTTCGTCTCACTCCAGCATTAACTTGCAATAACCTGTGTACATCATCCATCCTAAAGATGGAATGGATCCTATTCTTTACAATATGATTTACAATTTCACATCTTAGTCTATTTGCAGCAACTAAAAAATTAAAAAGAAATTAATGACAAAGAAAAAGTGCAAAGAAGAATATATTCCGGTGAGCATGGGCTATTTGGGGCCTGATCATACTCCAATCCCCACTGCCCACCCCTACCTACCAATCCTCCAAATTACCACCTTGCTGAATGTAGCACCCCTGGCCAAGGAAATTAATTTCTCTCTCCATCGTGGGAACGCTTACTAATAAGGCATGCCCTGAAAAGCTGGAGAAACCTGAGAAGTATGCTGTACCTTTTTCCTACCACAGAAACTTATTATCATGCTTATATTTCACTTTCTTCTCTTTACCTTCAATTCAATTTCCCACCATGGTAGTACAAATTATCAAATACTATGAATAAGAACTGATTTACATGAATCAGGTTCCAGCGACATTCAAATAGTTAAAAAGAATTACGTTACTTGGGGATTTTGTCTTACCAATCTATTTTCATCAGACACACATGGTGCCAATTATATTTGTTCTTCTAGTAGTCATTAAAGCCACCATAAAAAAAATACAAAACTGATAAAAGTAAGGACCACAAAGAAGTCAATTAATCCCTGATACTCAAATAGTTGTAATGTGTTCCAATGCAACCTAAAACACAAGAGCATACATGTTTAAACAGTTTACTGTAAATTACTATCATTTTGAATGCCATATGCAAGTACTGTAATACATGCTCTGATTAAATCGACTACCATAATTATTAATGGTCAAGCAAACTTTACACACTCAAAACTAAGAGATCTAACAAATTGATTTTAGTAGGCCAACAACCATTCAAGGCATTGATTAACTTTGCCCAGGATTGAAAAAAAAAAATCACTGTTCCAGCTAATGCTGTAATCATAATTGCAAACCTTTAGCTCAGACAGGAATCGCCTGAGTTTTATAAGCTGATCGGTCGTTTATATATCAAGATATCTACGATTGAACATTGATGTCGGGATAGAGTACAACCGAACCCTAAAGAACTCTTACGGTTGGCATACCTCGCTCTATCACAGAATACCATACGGGCTGGAAACCTGCTCTGAAATCGCCAAGCGCTGGTGCTTGGTTTTTGTGACTGCAGCGCAGCGAAGAAGCCGAGCGACTTGCGCTAGCGATTGATCGCGATTTTCTTTTTTTTAGGATAGTAAACGGTTTCCATTTTCTCTCATACTTTCACATATCCTTAATTATATATGTAGTTAGAGGACTGCACACAATTCACTGGCATTTGAGCTGATTTTACAATTTTTCACAAAGTTAATCAATCACTTTAACATGGTTTTTAATAGGATTTCAAGCGGATTAGATGACCTTTTTAACATGAAGAAGAGGGGTACTAGATATTTCTTGCCAAGCTGTTGGGAATTTTTCAAATTCTATAGAGAGAAAGAAAGCTCTAAAAGGAGAATTCTGACCTTGGCATTTTCAGAAGCATGGTCCACTGAAGATCTGGGCAATCTTGAGTGATTTCATAGCATAATTTTGTACTTCAGGTTGAACAGCTCTTTCTTTTAAATGCCTAATGACTTATATGTAGCTGCATCAATTTACATTTTTAAATCTCTGAGTACTTTCCTATAATCTGGTATATGATAATACCAATTACTGCTCCTTAAGGATATCAAATAATAATTTATACAAAAAACTACACAGTGAATTGCAATGTATTGAAAAACAATGCGGTTTTTACAATGATTTCAATAAAATGAAGCAAAGGTAATATTATTAATTACTGCATTTATACATTCTTGATGAATACAGGATCATGAAAGGTTCTATAATCCCATTTGAGTAATAAAAAAAAGAAATTTGTGTCAGCAATAGTATGGACAATTTTTTCCCCCTTGAATTACTGCAATAATTTTCTATGTGCATTTGCTAAAGAACCAGAGACAAATCTATCCATTTTGGTTGAAACATCCAGCACATTCATTCTTGCAATTTGATATAGATTCATTAATACTTCATACATTTTTATAATTCACATAATTAGTATATATATGCATTTCAATACTTAAACTCTGTGATGGAAAAGGTTAAGGGCAATTAACTCGCTGGGGGACAAATCTACAATCTACAGCACCAGGTGCATACTTTGCAAACCTTTTTTGTAGTGCTTATGAATGTTACAAATTTACATATCCTTTACTTTTTCACCAATCCAATATCTTGCATCTGCAGTGCTTCTGATTTCATGCTACCAGTTTTCATCTCTACAAATGTTAAAAATATCCTCCATTCTATGACCCCTCTCTGGACTCGTCATTACCTTCACACTAGTTAATAACTATCCTTGATTTGATATTACAGCCCTTTAACAGCTATTCAACAAGTTGACATTAGCTGATGCATTGTGGCACTGTTTGTTCAAATGGGCAAGGTTGGCATACATACCGTTGTCGTGTAAAACCGTGCCTAATCGAGACTCATCACCCTACCATAGCCTGTTTTTGTGTACTTAACACTGATTACAGGCACGTCACTATGCCAACTCGCCACCAAAATCATTCCAAATGGCCTCTCAAATTTTGTCTACTGGTATTTTAGAACACAGACAGTCAGTCTCCTTATTTCCTTTTTCTACTAGACTTCTCTAAAGCTCTGATGAAAGTTATTTGATCAGCTTGCTTTTTTCCCCCTCCCCATTTATCTTTACTCATGGAGATATGAATCAGCATACATCAAGTATTTAGGGACCTATATACATGCAGTTATTGCACTACGGGTGTCATTTGAGGGCACCAAGGCCCTGTTTAGAACTGATATCTATCAAAGAAAAGGAAATGAATACTGAAAAGTATTTCAATCAAATTAAAGAGTCCAAGTTCATCAAACACAAAATTACAAGAATAGATTGGAGGAACTAATCTCTGACACATGTACATGCATTTTAGTATATCAGCAATAACCAAATAATTTCTTCTCTCTAATAACAAAATATTTTTACCAACTCAGGAACATAAGACTGCAATACAGGCAGATGGATAATGATAAGAGGGTAAAAAGAAGGTAACAAAGTTTTTAAAAATACATTCTACAATAAGTTTTGGGTATGCCACTGCAACAAACAAACATATCTACAATGACACTACTGCTAATATTATAGAAAGTCTGCAGGGCATTCCTACTCCATCTTCACTTTACAGGTCCCTTCCAAGAACAAATAAATATAGCATAGACTTCTCATCTTTCACCTGTAAAACAAACGCAAATATGTTAGTATTAAAGACACCTAACTCCTTCCCCCCCTCTCTCTCTCTCTCTCTCTCTCTCTCTCTCTCTCTCTCTCTCTCTCTCTCTCTCTCTCTCTCTCTCTCTCTCTCTCTCTCTCTCTCTCTCTCTTCATCCTTCCCTGACATCTAATTACAAAGGCTTTGACAAGATCTAATATACTCCAATATTTCCACTCTCTTTCTCCCAGCTTGTTTGCATGACGGGAATTGGAATTGAACACTGAGCAAATATGCATTGCTGTCGAGGGATGAATGTAAATATGCTGATGACTCTATAATATCTCCATACTTGACATCTCCGCAGAGAGATTGTAGGGTGGACAGAATAGGGCAAGGATCATCTTCAATCAGATTTATGATGACAAGACAGATCACATTCTATACAATGGTTCATCTATTTTCATGTCATCACTGGTCTCCAACCAGGAGGCACCTTGCTGAGAAAGTTTTTAGCAGCAATAAGTTTGTTTAATATTCTTATACCCCCATCGAAAATAAAAAGTAAATAACTATGAATTTAGTGATGAATTAACTAGTAACATCTTTTAAAGACAAACTATTTGAATATCATGAAATGGAAGAGGTCTTTAATAATGTAAATTGTGATATAGTTCAAACATTTGTAAGTTGAACTGAAAATATTCAAAAGGTGCAAGATATCAGGCTTTGTTAGACAATACAGTCTATGATGTTGGAGGGTAATATGTTAACATCTCCTACTGATCTAAGAACTCTTACTACCCCTCCTTTCCCCCCCCCCCCCTTCAATCTTCTGCACCCTCTCTCTCTCTCTTTTCTTTTTTCTCTTTTAATTTATCTTCTCCATATAAATATCTCTCTCTTTCTTTCTCTTCTCACCATGAAACAATAATCATCAAATAATATTTCCTTTTCCATAAATGACACTCTGTGCTTCATTGCTCTTTCTATTGCTGTTTTTAGTGCCCAGGCCAGCCACTACCAAAACAATGCATTTGGAACTTCTTTCTCCCAGTAGTGTAATCTCAGTCCTAATTCAGACCCAGCTCCCGGGCATGCAGTAATATATCATAGCAAGGCCAATTTGAATTTGAATTAATAGCAACTAAGGCAGAGCAAGAAGGGGAAAAAATATGCGGAAAATTCAAAGCGAGAGTAATAACAAGAGCGAGAGAGGCAGCTTGAGTTTCATCATAAATCAGACGAATGTTTACAAAGAAATGCAGAGAAAAGAAACAGAGTAAAAAACAGAGGAAGAATGAATTCATGCACCCTGAGGTGTTTTTTCCCCCCACTGAAATCACACTTTAGAGATTGATTATTCTTGAGTCAGCTCATTAATATCTTTCTAGCCACCAGCATTCTCTTAAAGGTCTAATATTGCTCTCTTAAGCTCAATCAATCCTTTTTGTCCATGTGTGAATGTATGGTTAAGGTGGCTATTGAAATGAAGATTTATAATGAGCTTAATTTGTAAACATTTTTGTTTAAAACAATTTTTTACAACTCTGCTTTAATCCTTTTTCTCCTCAGTCATTCCTTTCTGTTTTGTTTTATACTCCTGTTAAGTCTTTGTTCTCTTTTTAAATCTTAATTCCCATCTCTGTTTTGTTGTTTTAAATCTTTTCAACTATTTTTTTTTTGGGGGGTGGGGTATAAAGTAAAAACAAATCAATGGATAATAAGTACAGAAAGGAGAGTCTTCAACTCAACTTTGGGAATTTTACATCATCTAATGTCTGAAATCCCACATTTACAATTTTCAAGCTATATACTCCATCTTAATCTTAGCTTTGTAAGAGAAGGTAAAACAATGAGTAATGTATGGAATCTGACAGGATACATGTTATCAATCACACGGTTCACTTCCACCCTGGCCCTGCTTCCACACGTCACAGAGGGAAGAACAGTCATTTATATCTCATTCATCATCAATAGAAATAGAATATGCCATCTATTCATGGATGAGTAAAAACGTTATTTGGACAGAACGCTGCGGAGAAATGGAATCTTAAGCCAAGCGAATCAAGGTGATGTACTATCACAATGCTAGGAATGGGGATATCCAACAATATGATATAAAAAGAGCCAAGTGAATTCACTGACAACTTCAAAAAATCATCAGTCATATATAAGTCATCCTTGATTTCTATGTGCATTTTTTTTTAAGGCATAGTATTGTATATGTACAAATAACAGAAGTGTAATTAGTATATTAGTATGCAAAGTCTATTAGCAACTTGCATTTCAATGATTTCATGTGATATTCCATCTCTCCAGGAAATGCATCCATGAAAACTACATGGAATTTTTTTTTCTTCAGTTTCTTCAATCTCTCTTGTCACCAAATATCTATGTATATTGAATCCTCTTCATCTTCATCTTTTTCCCACAATCTCTTCTATATATCTCTTCTCTATAGTCTCTCTTTGCTTCTCTCCTTCCCTGCCCCACTCCTTTATTCATACAAACTGTAAATAAACCACTCCCAAACATAAAGAATTCAATTTAACCTTTTCATTATCTTCTTGCATAAAGGTGGGTTTTCAAGGGGCACGCAAACGATTCGCGAAAGATGCGAATGTCGAAAAAATGGCAAAGTCAAAAGAATGTGTCGCCACAATGGAGCCAGACAGCATTCTTGTGCAGTTTGTGCGTAGTTCTCATAACGTACATGCAAATGTCGTGTGTAGCGTTGTCGAACTATGGCCAGTCCACATACACGAAGAACACGGGACTAAAATGCAAACAACACGAGAAATGATCGGACAAACTTCTCTGCTTTCGTAAGACACGCGTGAGACATCCTCCACACTGTCGGAATCTGTTTGGGGTTTCACGAAGATTTTGCAAACATCACGCGCGTCATGAGTAGGTTGTGTGCATATGACAAAGCTTTTCAGACATTTTTGAGAGCAGATCACAAACAAATCACATTCGCAAGAAATTTCAAACTTTCTTGAAATTCCCTCTGCACTAAAAACGACTCCCACGAACAAATGACGATGCTTCTGAACCACTGCGCATGCTTGACGAACATTTGGAGCCTAAAATACGAATGCTGGACTATGCCATTTTTTAGACATTGGCATCCTTTGGAATCATTCGCGTGACCTGGGAAAACCCATCTTCACAAGGAACTAGCACTGCACTTTGTGATGAAAAATATTCCCATCACATATACCCTGCCCTATTCTACTTATATTCATTCCCCAGTGTAGAACCTATAATAAATGCAAACAGCAATCAGTTCCAATTATCAGCACACTCTAAATTTCCAGCGATATTTCCATTAAAATGATAATCACTTCCAGAGTACTCGCATCTATGAAGCACAACATATACACAGTCGATTAACTTTTTGATGAGGAATTGGGGCACTGGTATCAACTTTGTACAGAAATCAGGCAAATCACATCTGTGTTATCTTCAAAGATTGACAGAATGTGGAAATATCTATGGCATCCTGTATATGCCTGAGGTTTATCAACTGACATGCCTTCAAGATAAGTGACTGAGATAGAACAAATTCTAATATGTGAACTGGGGATGATTCACACCATGCAAATCAATGTACGAGGTGTTTGATGATGAATTTGTAATGAAGTCATACTATAAAGCTGTCGCTATAAACCCACGTAACACACATAGTAATTATGAAGCTTCATTTAATTGTCAGTCGGTAGTCATGTAGTTTGCAATTTTCAACTATCTTGGACATATCATTACCATTTTCAGCATGCTGAACGCTGAGTTGAATACGTTTTGTCTTATCAAAATCATTTTGATGATCCAGATTTTGTGTCAATATTCTTCCAATCACTTATAAAGATATAATCCAGTGTGATGAATCGAGGTACAAAACAATCAAAATTATCTGGAACTGATGATGAGACTATAACAAAGCTATACATGTTATACAAAGTTCTACAAATGAAAAGAACTTGTTTCTAGATTGAATGAAGAAGCAGAACCAATCTAACTCCTTGTTATTGCAGAACAGACAATTTGTTTACATGTGATCTTGAACCTCAAGCAGTGATTGATTATGACAAGTTACATAGCCATGAGATGATAAGTACATTGTAAAACATGTGGGCATTTCTTCAAAGTTATGATAGCCTTAGCACGTGAGAGATTGCCAGCACAGCAATGTGAAATACAGTTAATGCAGCAAGTTTTCCTCTTGAAAGCCTGAACTGACAATCTTCATGAAATTTCTATATCATAGAAGCCTTTTATCAATCTTCATGAAATAAAAATATCCAGTCTGTGATATTAGACAATCTCTCTCACGCTTTCCAAATCCCTCTCAAGGCCATTTTACTATCCTCTTACAGCCGCAAAAGAAAGAAGACTATCAAGACAAAATTGGGAGACAGTATTTCAAGGTTTTCCTGCTGTCATCAAGATTCAATTCCACTGATCTATCCCGCATATTTACTTGCACTCAAAAACTCAGTAATGATGATGAAATTCTTACTTAGACCTGGCAGGAGATGGCGGCATACCCATATGGGGGGGGTGACTGAAATTCTCAAAACTTAAGTATTTTCTTAAAGAGGCACAGGAAAAGGGCAATAGAATCATCCTAAAACTAAATATCAAGTAGTTTTACAGACAGAACAAGATTATATAAGAGCCATAAACAAATTTTAAAGTAGACTGATGACTTACTTAAAAGCTGGATGTACATTGGTCAGAACGGTTACAACTCTACTTTTAATGCCCAATTTATCTCAAATTGAAGTTGCTGTTTTAAGGCCAGCTAGCCCTATAGAGATTATAATTCAAATCCCTTCTAAATAGTGGATCAACATGATGAATAAATACCTAAGTATTATTACCCTTAACATCATTTCTTGTTCTAAAGACGTAAGCATCATGCAAGAAAATGACATTCACTTAGGCATCTCAACCAACACACATAGAAATGTGTTAAAAGGTTTGTTTTTTTAGTATGGTATGTAAATTAGATAGGATGTAGAGTTGATTGGATATGATCTAGACTAGTAAGACAGGTGCAGCTGCTTCTGATAGCAGGTGTTCACCTACTAGCTTGCATTCATCATCTTACACACTTTCACTCACTTTTCTCTCAACTGAAAGTGTGAAAAACAGTCTTCTCGTCTATGGTCAGTTGATTATAGAGTGATTTCTTTTTGTTGTTCATGGTCTTTTTTGGATATTTCTAAAGGAAACTTATTATTTCCTCTAAGGTTTTTTGATAGTTTTTCATTTTTCAACAGAGTTTTTTATTTTTTATTTTTCCAAATATAAAACACCACCTAAGCTGATGGAGAAAAGTTTGTTTATGGTTCTCTCTTTGTCTCTTACTTGAAATATCTTCAATTATTATTTGTATGAAGGGTTTTTAGGTGACAAGAAAAATAGGCGTATCTCATGGTTTGCGCAAAAGAACCCAGATGACCGTACAATTTCAAAACAATATCTCATGGTTTATGTAAAAGCACCCAGATGACCGTGTAATATATTTCCATACCTCATGGTTTGGGATGCACGTTTAAATGCACAAAGGTTAAGACAATGGATGTATGTGTGCAGCCCTTGCAGGATGCTTGGGTAGGGACAAAATAATGTTTTTCTACCTGTGTTTTATGTTGAAGTCAATACAAAAGCATAAGGATATATAATGGTGAAAATTGAGGAACTAGGTTTCATACAATTAATAATAATAATATTGAATGGATTTTCTTTCTTGGGACACAAGGGAATATTGCACTCGCATTGAAAATATTTCACTCATCGTGCCGACTCGTGAACTATGCTCATAGCTCGTGCGATATACCCTTGTATCCCACTCAAGGCCATTCAGTATTCTATAAATATTGACAAGCTGCTAATATGAATATTAAGCTTAAAGTTAGAAAATTTCAATACAAAAAACAGAAAATGTAATATACAGAGTGGCAAATAAAGAATAACTGATTGAATTTATGCATGAAAATACAAGTAGGATATGCAGAATAATATTTCTCTCAAGAATTCATATAGATTAAACAAAGCAAACATTGAGGAAAACCCAAACAGCAAAGGAGCAAAAATCGAAAAATTATTAAATACATCTAATAGAAAAATAGATGGCCCCCCCTCCCCCCCCAAAAAAAAAAAATTATAAGATAAAAGATATATTGAAACAGAAAACAAAACAAATGAGAAAAGTAAAACAGTAACCACAACAGGGAGAAAAAAACAAAGATGAATTATATAAGACAGTCAAAGAATATTAAGGAGAAATGTCTGACCACAAATAACAAAAGGTATCTGTAAAGTAAAAGATATCAGAATTTTGCAAAGAAAACTATCCATGGCCTGGAGAAGTCATATGCGTAGGTGTACTGTACAGGGTAGCATCCCACGTGTACCACCCACTTTGTGGCTTAATATGGGATATAACTTACAATAATTACATGGGGTGCAATATTCTCCTACAGAAGTTATTTGGAGAATGAAACATATAACCATATGTCAACAGGCATATAGGGTAAGTATCCATAACTATATTGTGAGCAGTATTTATGCAGTATTTCTGTTCAGATGATCCCAGATGCATGCGAACTTAATCATCACAAATTATAAAATGGGTTCTAGAAAGTAGGCATTTTAATTGGCCAAATGACAGCACGTGACCATGCATTTTTCTTTCCTACCATCATGACATTGCAAGAAAGTTCCCACACATAAGTGATAATGCACGGCTAAAATGTGCACATGCATACCTCTGGCACATACAAACTTAAGACCAGATGAAAAGTAGTTTTTTATGACAAGGACATTGATGTGCACACTGCTATTTGACTGCACCTATGTGATGTCATCAATGAAAGCATATGGCTACCTCCATGACTGCAACTCTAGGAATTTTGATCGGGTCTGAAGCCAATTTTCAAAAACTTTATATTTATATTGTAGACCCATTTAATAAAACAATTGATTCATGTTTTGTGGCTTGTGCATTAGTGATATACACTGCACTCAGTTAAGTCACAATTAAACGGATAATGAAATCCACAAGTCTAGTCGATTATCTGACTGTGACTTAACATTCGTGCATTGCATATTCACTAACGCACTAGCTCATAAACATTGTAAACATTGATGAATACAATGCTAGGAACATTAGTTACTATAAAGGAAGATTTACATTCTACAAATTATGAATAATAGGCTGATTACAAATTCATTTTGCCGAGAACTTAATTATATAGATCTAGCACACCGAAACAGATCTAGCACACCGAAACGGATCTGGCACCTTATGGAACAGAAGTTATTTTGACATGATTAATCATTTTGTTTTTCTCAGTGAACCTATTTGACTACTATGACTACAAGCCATGAAAACATTCACCCAAAAATATATACATGCTGAAAATATGATTGGCTTGGAGCACAGTTTTTCATATACACACAAAGTAACTGGATACTCAATAGAATATATTTGTTTATAGAGAAAAAAATGTTTAAAGTGGGAGAACAACAACTAGAAATTACACTTAGAAAAAGGAGAAGAAAAGATGTGATGAAAGGGCATTTTCAGAACAGAAATGGTAATATACACTGAAACCACAACAAAACAAATAATAATGATGTAAAGACCACACATATTAAAACATTTTTACAAAATAGTTTAAAAATATGAGAGGATTCTGTAAATACAATGTAATGATTCTCAGGGTGTAAGAAATGAAATAAGTATAAATGAGGAAAAATAAATTAAAATAAACAAGAGAATTGAGAGAACTAAAAACAACAGAGAAAATAGGTTTACAAACATTGCCTTTCATAAGAAAGAGAGTAAGGAAATATGCACAATTCCACCCGGATACTGAGGAAGTCATTATCGTCTAATACGGAAGAAGTCTTAATTGTGCCTAACAATATCCAATTAGGATTTAAGATATATGAGATTATTCCTTAACTTGTATGACTTTTATTAACTTTTGATACTAAAAAGACTATCAGCAGTATGCTGAGAACAAACTTGGAAACGAAACCTTAGTCCAGATATGACAGGAGTCACTAACTACGTCTACTGTTCTGCCTTTAAGCATACACATGACCTTGTACCTCTACCATCGTCATATCTGGCCTAGATATGAAAACATCATAGCTCTCAGTCATTCCATCCTAGCCATCATATCACCCGCTGTCAAGACATATTTCATTCCTATTTTCTTCTCCTACTGTTCTTTCTCTTTGATTGTCTTGAAGGCATTTCATTTTAATCCTTCACAGAGCATTAATCCAAGAGTGCATTATTCTATACAAAGATCATAGCAGACAGGCTCTTTATCAGTCTTCTTCTTCTCTCCTTTTTTCCTTTCCTTTCCTTTATATCTTCTTCATCTACTTTGTTTTAGGAATTATCATCCAAAATGTTGTTTTTTCTTACAGTATTTAAAGTCCTTGAACATTATAAATAGCACAGGTCAGATAATAACTCAGTCCAAGTCTTATTTCTCTATTTCAAAGGCTTTACCTATGCTACTGGGTGTTCGTAGATAAGAAAATTCTAATGAAGGATTCAACATTTTTCCTCAAAATCTTCTCTTAATTATGAATTTTTGCCAAAAGTAAATTGATACAGTAAAACCATGCTGTTAATCACAGTTTAAAAAGTAATACAAGGATTGCTAAATTTGTCAATGAAATTCACATGATAAGGATGAATCATATAAAAAAGAAAGAGATGAAGTATACCTTTCCGTAAAGATTCCTTTGAAGGTACTCCCACGATATTCCAAAATTGATTTAGATATCCTCTAAATCTCCTTCAAAAGAAATATCCAGTTATACCTTCTAAGCACAGTAAAGTGTTCAATCTGTATTGCCACAGAGACAATTGAGCACACCTTAAATATCTAGAATGCTCTTCGGTCAGTGAATAATTGCAAAGGCCACACTTTTTCCTTTCTCATAAAATCCTCTGGGTGGACCTCTTGACCATCTGAAATCTCCAGGCAATCAAATTGTTGTAAATCCCAGTAATGTGGCTCCTGAAACTACACTGAGAGAGAGTGAGAGAGTGAGTCAAAGAGCTTTGGAAATGCAGACAGAAACAAAATATTTCTTCTTCTTCTTCCTCCTAAATTTCTGTTATCAAGGCTGGTATTGAAAAAAAAAAAAGGTTTTGGAAAGAGCAGAAAATTGCAGAGCCAAAGAAATGGTGTGATCCGTTGGGTTAACGATCCGTTTCAAAGCGAAACAAATTTAGGGCTTGCCTCCGACAACGCTACACACCCAATGAGGAGCTCGGTAAAGTTGAGCTGTCTGTCTGATGTGACAGCATACACACAACTGAACAGGGATGATAATGAGAGAGAGAAAAACACAGTGGGATTGGCACTGATCGCATACAGATGGAGAGATGGAGAGAACACGAGAGAGGGAGATGGAGAGGGAAAGAAAGAGGGATCAAGTGGATTGAGAGAGTGATAGTGAATGGGGTGAGAGAGAGGGACAGAGACAGTGTTTTTCAAATTAAACTTATAATTCATACATTACAAAAATGCAGATGTATACATGTTGCTGGGAAAAAAAGAACATTAGAAGGAAAAGCTTAAAGGAGAATGAAACCCCCAAACTTGTATGCTTTTTAACAGAAGCAGAAAAATCTTAGAAGCATATCACTGAAAGTTTGAGGAAAAACGGATATAGAATAAAAAAGTTATGAAGATTTTAAAAACCTAAAATCGCTAAATGAAATTGGCAACATATTAATTACGCTAATGAGATGCTACAACGTTTTTGTGCTCTCTCTATATAGGTAATGAATAAGAAAATTATTAGCTTTCAGCTTTTAAACAAAGAAAATTTAATCATCAACATGTGCTTGAAATATATTGTGAGGAATATATTTATGAAAACCACCTATAATACAGGAATCAAAATTTTCTAAGATATATTCATGGAAAGTGAATTTTTACATTATTTGTATAAAGCAATTGGAAAGTATATTTACATAATGAGGACACTGCCAATTTCAGATCTACATTCATTTAGCGATTTTAAGACTTAAAATATTCATAACTTTTTTTTATTAGTTGTCCGTTTTTCCTCAACCTTTCACTGATATGCTTCTTTGATTTTTCTGCTTCTATTAAAATGCATTTATTTTGGGGGTTTCATTTTCCTTTAATGATAAGAAAAATACAAAAGAATGATACTTACTGAGAAAGAAGGTTAAGAATGACACATGTTAATAAAAATAGGAGATTGAGAGAGAGAGAGAGAGAGAGAGAGAGAGAGAGAGAGAGGGGGGGGGGGGGGGGGGGTGGGTGGGAGGGGGAGCGAAGGAAAGTGTACTGAGAATAGAAATACAGGTATAATGGGAATGAAGTAAGTGATTAATATATCCCATCCAGTGAATAAAGAAATAAAGATAAAGAAGAAAAGAAAAGATTAGATAGGACTAAAGGAAAAATAAAAAAGACGGCAGAAGATTTGAAACATTAATTTGTAAATTGTTAGGTGAAGGACTTTTGTATTTAGAAGAGTGAATGAAAAAATACAATAAGATGGAATAAAAGCACAAGACCGACCAAGGGAGCCAAAAAATCTCCCACCTCAAAACAAAAAGATGGATGGATGGATGCTCTGGGGAGCGCAAGGAAAGCATGCAGATGGATAATGAGAGAAAGGAGAAATGAATAAAAGACGAAGGTTAGCCAATAAAGTCATTGTAAGCACTGACCTCCAAGTCAGATCTAAAGTTTGAATAATACTCCCCTACTGAATTTGGACATCTTCATCTCCTAGCCCCCCCCCCCCCCCTAAACACCCAATGTCAAAGTCACTCAAATTTAAAGAATCACTTTATGTATAATCAGTTACATTCAAAATATTCTATATTTCTACTTTTTGAGCCTTCATCACATCCTTGACAGAATTTGCCTTTTATAATGATATGCATGGATCTGGCTAATGCATTTACAAAGTCATGAATTGGAATGAAGCAATGCGTTCATAAGCAGCACAGAGAGGATGAAAAAGGGGCCCCTCATTTACATACCAAGGCCACAGAGTTAGAGAGAGAGGGACAGAGAGAGGATGAGAACTGGACAGGCATACAAGTACAGTATGAGGGCAAAAAAGTGGGAGAGAAAGAGAAAGAGAAAGAGAAAGAGAAAGAGAAAGAGAAAGAGATGTGAAAGAGAGGGAAAGGGAAGGAGATAGAGAAGAGGGGGGGGGATAGAGAGAGAGAATGAGAGAGAGAGAGAGAGAATGAGAGAGAGAGAGAGAGCAGATGACACACTAAAAAAGAAATTATGAGTAATAATAAAGACAAAATAATTTGGTAGGAATATGGTCAAGAAGAAAGATACTGTAGTAAAGAATTGAAAAGAGAAAAGTGAAGATTGTACCTTTGCAAGCTTGACACTGATAAGAAAGATAAAATAGTGATTCTATTTTCAGGAAATTTACAAGAATAGAAATAAAATAATGTCCTTTTCTCCACAATGGTTCCATTATCTACATAGAAATCTACAATTGGTACTCTGATTAAATGATCATACCCCACTTTATAAAATAATATGATTTGCCCTTGGTCCACTCTAAAATAGTTTATGTTACATGTACATAATAAGTTGGAAATAGAATATAGCTTGTGTAGCATTTATTGGATAACAGACAGCCCCCAAAATGTCAGGTGTAAGTTTTTAGAACAAAACCAATTTATTATTTTTTTTTGTTTAAAAAATTGCATCTTGATCCTAGATGACATAGAAATCCATGAAAAAACATCAAGTACATGTATTCAGATTAATAAAGTCAATATAAGCAAAAACTGTTTGTTTGATACAGAAAACAGGTACAGCAACGGTACCAAACCTCGAATGAGACACTCAAGAAGATAACATGTATCCATAACCATGAACTACTTTCTGACTCCTAGAAATTTGATACTTAAATACCCATTGGCGGTAGCATCATAGTGCATAGTCTCTGGGGTATGGAATACTTGGCAAAATGGATGATCATACACTCACAGATATGGAGATGCTACAAAACAAACTATTAAAGGTTTTGGATTTCATCCTTGTTTGACTCTGTGAGATACCCAATGCCACTCACCCTTCAATTTCTTAATCAATGCATATAGTTTTTTTTTCAATAATTGTGAAGTCTCATTGTCTTAATCAGTCTGTTTAATTGTAAGGCTTCAGATAATATATCTCACCTTGTTTATCCCTGTTATTTAATATTATAAAAACCATCCCCTTATTTTCTTCTTTGCATTCTTCTCAACTCTCTCTTCTTCCACCTTCATCTCTCTTTCCATCCCTTAAACTTTTTTCTACCTCAATCACTCAAACGTAAATCAAACTCGTATTGCCAATGGTTGAAGAAATTTGTTTGCGAGCATTGGCTCATATTGCACATGATGCACACATAAGGGCATAAATATGGACACGCAAGTGATGAGGATATATATCCCTTGAGGGATAAGCGAAAAAACATGAACGAGGAAAATGGAACACACGCTGTTTTCTCAGAGTGCGGCCATATGCTTAACGGTTGTGACCTCACGCACTCTTTGTGGGCACCCGCGGCCAAAAATATTATCTTATGAATTAATTTACAGATGGCCCGAGATCTTGAAAGTCAGGTGGTTTTCCTGAAGAGCAGAGCAGAAATTAATAACCCATGACGCTTGACGGCTGCTAGGTTTGGCTAGAAGACAGACCCAGCTTTCACAGACTCACTGGCACAGCGTTCAAAGAATAACATGAACATTTGTATGACTTTACATAAGGTAATCGCATCATGAAAAAATAATACATGTTGAAAAAAAAGTTATAGACATTATGAGAAATGCCCATTTCTTTCCCTCTAAAGAATGATCAAAATTAGAAATGTAAAAAGTGATGAAATATATTTTCCCCCTGGGATATGCCTTGAAAAGGATACTGCTAATAGCCCATATGCAAGGAAGGATAAAAACAAAATCCTATCACTTAGCCTACTAACATAACCTTCCCATTATTGCAACAGTTTAATGAATGTATAACTGAGACAATTCAGAAGCTGTACATGCCATGTCTACCACTGCAGACACTATCAAAATAAACATTTTAATATAACTTATTTAGCTGGTGAACAGCCCATTTTATGCACTAAAAAGAAAAACATGATCCTACTCAATACACAAAAATTTTCCCAAAATATGATGATGAAAGCTAGAGGGATATTAATTAAAGAGAATGATAATTAAGCATGCTAATATGAAAGCAAAATAAACATTGGCCAAAAGCATCTTGTTCTCATACACAGCATATGGGTGAAACATCTAATAGCTTCTGTGTGCGACAAATGTAAATTAAGCACCTAGAAGAACAAACATTATACCTGAAAATAGCAACCTTTCCGTCACATCGCCAAGGGAAAAAATCTAAAGTTTACTATAGAACAATGAATAGGTCATCTAAAATGTATCCCCTACTCAGGCAGAGGCCTTACTCAAAATAGAACTTACTAGGTTAATGGTGAATTGCTCATGCCTAAAGAGTAAACAAAAAATATGTCTATTTTAATACATATCCTGATCAAATGAACCATTTTGTTACTACATCTTAGTTTTCAATGAAAAAACAACAACATGGAACTAAACAACAAACTACTACATATTTGCCATCAAGGTACTATTAAGATTAGACTACTTTAACATCTTCAGAAGATAACAAATTCCTTCTACTCACACTTGATTCTCAAAGATGTGACACACAAGACCTTTGGACAGATAAGAATATACAGCCACACCCTTACATTCAAGCATCACCTGATAATGCTACATTGAAATCACAACCAGGAAATCACGCGTCACACCTCTCATTTTTGCTGATTGTTGAGTCTAACATGAACTGAAGAGCAGACATTTAAAGATTATTCATGACATGGGAAACCATTCTCAGTATTTCTTTCTCAAGTGGGCTGTCAGTTTTGAGAATAAATTTTGTTTCTTGTTTTTCTTTAATATACATTCTTTCTCTTTTCCCAGAAGGTAAACCTGCATCAATGTAAATAAGGCCCTGTTTGCATTGCTTATGACTTCAATTTGTCATTTCATGGTGCATCAATTAATCAGGTCAATGTGCACAAAGGTGATGCACAGACCAGTTTATAACAGAATGCATTTGCCCTAACCTGATCAAAAGATTCATTAATGAATTAAATGTAAATGCAGTCCATTGTAAAAGATGGCAGCACAGTGGAAACGTTCCCTTTGACAATGTGGCCCAATGTGGCTCATTGTGGCATCAGGAAAACACTATTGAGAAAGCTTACAGAACTAGATCAGGAGGTTACTAAGTTGTTCCTCTTTAAATAATTGTAGATTCCATCTTTATAATGATCATAACTGACATATAAAATTGTTAACATTCCCCTTCCTTCTCTCTATTTTACTTTCTCTCCATTTCTCACTATTTTTTCTCTCTCTTGCCATCATCTCTCACTTTCTCTCTCTCCTTAATCTCTCACTATCTCTCTCTCCTTCCATCCCACACTTAAATCGGTTTCGGGGGGGGGGGGGAATCTATACTATCAATACAATTTCCTTTCGATTTCTTGCTCTCTAAATCAAAGTCTCCCATTCCTTGTCTCTTTCTTCCTTTGATCAGCTCATGCTGTACCTCCAATCTTCTCATTATAGGATGAAAGCTATTGGAGAAGTAGTGCTCAGAAAGGTTCAGAAGTAGAGCCATAGGAATAGAGATGATGAGACTGTAAAGGGACTCCATGCAGAGTTAGATTTCACATTGATAGGGAAGGCTAGCTGCCCCAAATAAGGCAGGAAATTGATCAGAACAGCACCTCCAGATTGCTGATGAAGGGTGTCTTCATACTGGCAATGTCTTGGCTCAGGACACGCTATAATTGACAAGCAAAGAGACGTGGTAGGACCACTCCTCAGGAAGATGGTGCATAGATTGTGTGAATGTGATGGCAGAAGGGAAGAAATGACAAAGAGGTAGAAACAGGGTGACTGAGTTTCAAAACAAAATGAGATGAGCAAATAAAACTTGCAGATAAGAAAATAAATGGTGTAAATCATAAGATATAAATCAAACCAGCAACAGAGAGACAGACAGTCAAAGAAAGATATAAACAGAGATAGAGAACAGAGGAAGAGACAAAGACTGACTGACAGACAGAAGGGGGGAAATATGTTGTCTTGTGCTTTAGAGTCTGATTATGTGAATCTCTTGATCATGCATACTTTGATATAACATAAATTCATCATATAAGGGATAAGTACATAAAGGAGAAGACATGAATGCAGGTAAAATAATGGATGAGAAGGAGAGATAGCTATGAGCCAATGGCACATGGTGATGACAGAAGATTTGTATATCAGACAAGCGTGATAATAGGCTTATAATAATACTGCAGGCATTATTGTGCATAAACAGATGTTGGATAAATGGACAATACAAATGCAAAGAAAGAGTGAAAGAAGGAAGGGAGCGATAACTGAAAGAAAGTTGAAATGCAAATGGAAGAGAGTAGGACAGATCATCAGTTTGGAATGTTGACAAAAGTATACTACATAAAACTTGTATGATGTTACTACCATCATATATCATACATGAGAAGTTATAAAATAATAGACAATGAAGACAGAGACAGGGGAGAGGTGGAAAGGAAGATGGAGGGGGAAGACAATGAAATGTTATAACAGATAAGTGAAGAGAAAGTGGGTAAAGTGTGAGATGTACAAGAGAGGAAAACAAGAAAGACAAAATACAAACAGACATTGAGAGGAAATGATGTGACACAGGGTGAAATATAAACAAACTGAGCCAGGAATAGAAGTCAAGTTTGGAGAAAAGCAATCCACAATAAAGTGTTCAGGAAATGAAAGGACAATGTGAGGGTACGCAAACTGAAAAATAGTAGTTTAATCTGATGAATAACATCTCATGTGTCAAGCCCTAATTCCCATCTGACATTTCTAGGATGAAAGGACATAGAAAAAAAAGAACACACTCCTTCCTTATTATCATTATTCCTTCTATCATCTAGCCTTAGATTCATCTGGATGAGGAAGGGTAGTTACTGGGATGGAATGAGGATCACAAAAGGGGGTGAACCTCCAACTGTGAATGTGATCCATGAGCAGAAATAAAGGACTTTTTTTTTTTAATGTGGACCAAAACTAGCTAGAACTGAAAAAAATCTTGAATATAATTAGAATATTACCGATTGAGAAGTGAAATTCCTTAGAAAAATAATGAAATTAAAGTTTCTATTTGTGTTATCTTGGTGTCTGAGTAAAAGTCAACCAACCCCATTACCAGTATATATTTCAAGCTGGTATTGGCCAACTAACATCCCCCCCCCCCAACCGTAGAGCACTCTTTCCCTCCACAATTAACGCAATCACGATTGCAGCTATACAGCGCTAAATTTAGACCACATTTCCAATTGACATTGCTTCCCAAATTGGCAATTCCCTTCACTCTCTGGCTAGATTTCCACTCTCCGTTCCTACTTATTAGGCTTGCTAGCTCAGGGTGAATTCCTGTTGGTATTGTTGGCTGGGCTGTTCATTAAAGCCCTTGTGTTTTAGCCATTTTTTGTATTATTGAGGTGAGAGGGGATGGAAGCAACAAAATATAGGACCAAGGCCATGCCACATACTGACACCTTTTAGGAGTATTTACAGAGGATGGGATGACATCACTGAAAGCATGTCATTATTGGTACTGCTACTGCAAGCTACAGAGAAAAAAGAAATAAGAATTACACGTGCAAAAAGGGGGAAATATATTTATTCCATAAGAGCTTTGAAATTTCATTTGAAAAATATGAAGAAGAAAAAAATGATGAAAGAAGTTGACTCATGCGATAGTTTTTCAGAAAATCCTTGATAATTAGAGTAACTGAAGGGATGGTGATACACTTTCAGACATCGCACTGAAATCAATTGAACAAATAACTCTCCTCAAGTCTAAAATAATTCCTATCAGCAAAAATGTGTAAAAGCAATTTTTTCACAGAAAATTAACAAAGAGCTCCCTCCTGTGATAAAAAAATGTATTTGCTCACACTGGCTCGCAAATATCTTCTTCTGAACATGCACACATTCTGTTATGCCTTTGAAAGCATTCATCTATTCAGCTGTGACATTGGACATTGGCTACATTGATCAGAACCTTATAACAAACTATTTCAAGATTCTAAAATTTCTATGCGTAAAGAAAACGTCTACATCTAAACATGCTGATTCAACATCACAAAAAAAACACTTCTACTCTCTCTTCCTTCACACTCTCTCACTCTCAAGGGCAATGATGTTGAAAACACATTTCCACATATTGATTCGGATGTTATGGCCAGACGTGTTTCTCATGATTTCTTGATGAGGTGTATTCTGCAGAGCTTAATACATCAAAGTAGAGAAACGTAATCATATATTCTCAAATATTCTACAACTGTACGGAGAATTTATAGAAAACTGAGATTAATCATCTTATTAATCATCTGAATCCATTCAGAGGGATTTGTTCCTTCACAAGAAGTGGGATGTGTTGAATTTGAAATTCTCCAATCTATTTTTTTTCCTCTGGATATTATGGAAGCAGAATTCACTGGCCTACACATAACTGTGTCATTCTAATGTTTCAAAATCAATCAAAATATCACACTCACTAAAACTAAGTATGCTTATACTTTTATCTGTATTGCCTGGGTAAAGTTAAACTAGTTATGCTTTAAATGCCATTATACTTTTTTTTTAATATTTCAAAGACCAATAACACATAAAAACCTATTAACTAATATAGAAATAAGGGGATAAAAAAATTAAACAGCGGTAAGTTCATTTCACTTGAATGCTCTGTATAGCATGCAAAAGTATATATCTATTGATACTACCTTGATCAATGTAAGAATAGGAGGGAGAATAAAAGAGTGATATCAAATGCAAGTCAGAGTGCAGAGTTAGATAAACATTGAACAAAAGGCATCTACAGACCCTCAGGGTCCCCCAAAACAATAAATGCTTGGGTTGGAATATTTAACCTGGATTGATGCGACTTCTTGAGCTGTCTGACTAATGAGGGTGGTGCACTATGAGTGCCCCAAGTTCTCCTGCACAGGATCCTAGATGCCACTGTAATGATGATGAATGGCTTTAACCACAAGTACTCTTTGAGTTTTCAACCCATAATGGACTGCAAAAGGAGACATCACATTAGTATGTTACAAAAGTGTAACAAAAGCTTTTGTGGATGTCATTCAATAAGTTAATAAAATGGATGAATATGAAAATATATAGCACAGTCACGGTCACACAGAAATGGGAAAGTATGAGAGCACATATGGCTTTGACATCTTACAGTGCTATGACTTTGAGTTGCATTTGCTTACTAATAATTTTAAGGCTTATTTTGGGACATGCGACGGGATGGATGCAACCAAATACAAGAAATGGTTAAGAAATTTTGTCATCACTCTCTGGTAAATAGCTTTATACCTTTGTCTGCAAATGTGTCTAATCTCCATCTCTCTCTCTAGCTAATTCTCTGTACTAAATTAACTAAATAACTCTCTCTCTCTCTCTCTCTCTCTCTCTCTCTCTCTCTCTCTCTCTCTCTCTCTCTCATTCTCTATCTATCCTCTTTCAATCCCTCTAACATTCCCTGCATCAATGTTCAAGAGTTACAGAAATCAATCAGGTAACAACACAATATGAATTAGGAATCCTGACAGAAGACATGTTATGATCCAAGCTAGGACACATGCAGTCAAATTGATTACTCTATGCCGCTTCCTAGATCAAGAGAAATGTTGAGGGGAAAAAGTCCAATTAGAGTATACCTCAAAGATGAATGCCCCAAGGGCTATAATGCCTTTATTGCATCACAAATTTGTCTTTGGAGTTAAGGGACGACTGCAGAAGTTGCGGGGCGAGATGCAATCATCTCCAATAAACATGAACCCATGATATTTTTACTGGCCTGGAAGATAGATGCTAATGAGAAGGGTCATTGGAAATTCAGGTTTGGCATTTAGTTTACACTTTGAATGTCAAAATGATTTTTTAAATATACAGTACTGTAATCATATTATACAAGTCATTATCCTACAAATATGAGCCAGATATTATACACTATGTGGAATGACAGGATGCACTTTCGATGCAGGACATACATATAGATGCCTCTATCTCTTATAAGGAAACTTGGTTCATTCTAGTCATGTCTGAAAGTGGAAGACCTCCACATAAATACATGCAGGAGCAGAGAAATCACAGGATATCTAAAGCAAAAATAACAAAAGCAAAGACTTCTATCAAAGTAAGGCTCTACCCAAGGAGCCTGGGAAAAGCTGAGCATATTTGGTTAAAGCTTCACTATCGTACGATTGCCTGTCGAGGGCAAACGGGAGCACGGTAAGAAAGAGAGAGAAAATGGGACTCCCATGGCGGACTAATTGCACTTGGAGAGGAAGTGCCCGCAGCAGCTCTTGCTCAACTCTTCCACTATATCTTCCATTTATGAATTGTGGCATTGCCTCTCCACAAGCTTCCATTTCTCTCTACCTTCTGTCTTCTAAGCCGACAAGTCAACACCTATACGGAAATCACTTGAACACTGTTATTCTGACTCGTTCCAAATTACTTTACTCCCTCTCCTTCTGTGTATTCTTTGAAATTTTTTTTTTTCCTGATCCTGAGATAACTTAAAGGAAGAGGATAGTTTCACACATCCACACTTTCCAGCACACATAAAACCATTTTATATTTAGACACTTTCTAATAACAGGTTTACAGGCATGTTATACACCCTGCATATATATTTCTCCCACCTCTCTTTCCTTTGCATATACTTCAGGGGAACAAACGATCTAAGGTTACCATAGCAATAACATGCTATTTACCCTTTTTACTTCCTAATCCATCTCTCCGCCTCCACAGTTCAAACTTATCATGTTAAGATCTCTTTACTCCATCTCTTAAGATGACACAATCAGTAAATGGCCGGATAGCATTATTAAACAGATATTTCACTCCAAGCTTGGGTGTCGTTGTGGAAGAGTAGCAGATGAGCACACACTTCCTTTGGTCAATAGAGGTTATCCTATTCTGGAGACTATATTTACTGAGGAATCTATCAATGTTCTCACATACTTCAATTCGCACATGTTTGTTGAATTCCTTCAATGTCAGGCATGATGAGAAAGTTCACAAAATGTCTACTTTCAGAATTTCTCACACTACTGTTATATGAAAAACAAAATCTATGAGTTCATTTCCAAACATTGTAACTTAATACAGGCATTGTCTTTTCTTCTTTGTTTTCTACACCACAATGTTGATATTTCAACAAAAAAAATCCAAGAGTTCATTGTAGATTCAAAATTCATTTCCAAACATCGTCACTTAATACAGGCATTTTATTTTCTTTCTTTTTTTCAACTACACCACAATATTGATGGTTACCATTATTAAATACAGACATTATTTCTCATACTAATAATACCATCCTCACAATGTAAAATCTTTTCCTTTGCACTACTTTAAATATATTACCGTATATATGAATTCTATAACTTGTGACTTGAAAAAAAAACTTTTAATATATATTATATATTTTGTAATATTTTTTCATTTATTTGATTTTCTTTGTGTGTTCAGAATAAAATCCCTGTAGTAATTTTGCTGTAATTACATACAAAAGGTTCTACTTAACAGAAGCCACAGTAAACAGTAATAACTATTGGGAAGCAACAAACTTGCTACCAAATCATATATATATATGTAATTCCTTACAAGCATCTTCCTATTCCCCTATCCTTCATTTGTCCACGTTATCATCTTTTTTTTTACAAGCACCTTCCCCCTCTCTCCCCCTACTGTCTGTCTGTTTTACAAGGGGCCTCCAAGATTCAGCCTGGAGCCAAGTCACTTCCTTGCATCTTACGCCTATGCACAATTAATTCAACCCATCAGAGTTTCACCACAAGTACCATCTCTCCTGCCCTCACTCATCACTCTCTGTATTTATGTCTTTCTCTCTCTCTCTCTTTCTTGCAAACCATCTAATATGTGTCTACTAATAGTGAACACTATATCCAAAATCTAAATATTGGACATGAAATCTAAGTATAAATGGTTAATGACTGTGCATCGGATTGGACCAACAACTCTGGACAAACATCAAAATGAAAATAAAAAAATTCATGGTATATTTCCCTATCATATCCAATACTTAGCACAAAAGTAGCGGTAGTGTTTTTTTACATTTTGCTTTTATTCCACTTTCCATATACAAGTTAAAGCCTGCTAGAGCAGGTTTGACTGTAGTTTCAAACATACTATTAACATCAAAAGCTGTCATCTTAACCATGTGAAAACTAGATTTTGAATTCAGCCTGAGATGAGAAAAATATAAGATGTATCATCCTTAACAATCTTCCATCCCCACATGACATGTAAACATAACCTGTGTCCTTACTACTTTAAAACATCCCATCTACTCAGTCAAACTCCTCTTAAAGTTGTGTATACACACACGCTATCATCCTGCTGAGAATACATGATATATGGATTGATGATCACATCTAGTCAACCTCTGTCCCTCTTGGAGGCTCCACAATCACTCCCATGGCATGTTGCCATGGTAACTCATCCTACAATGAAGAGGAGGCTCTTAAAGAATGAGGTCCTTGCTTCATTGTAAGAGGATTACGCTATTGAACCTAACTTCTATCTCTCTCCCTATCTCATAATATTTCTATTTATAGATCCTTCATCCTTTAACTCTCTCTCCCTCTTCATTTTTTTCTTTATCTTTCTCTCTCTCTCTCTCTTGCCAACCTTTTTTTTTCCTCCCTCTCTCTCTCTCTCCTAACCTCTCTCTCCTAACCTCTCTCTCATGAAGAATACTGTTGTAAAACACATGTTTCTTTCTGTCTCTCTACCTTAAAATGTACCTTTGCTTCTATCTCCAATAAAATTTCAACAAAAACTTATATTCAAGTTGATATTGATTTTAATTTTCCTAAGAAGAAATACACAAAGTTGGAACATAATAAGATTTCAATTTAAAAAACAATAAGGAAAGTAAAAAAAAAAACAAATTGCAGAAATAAAATGATTTACAAAGATAAAAAAAACAACAGGGTTATGTAAAGGTGAGTGAAGAGACAGAGAAAATGGCAAGAATGGGATAAACATAAAAGAAAATAGAGAGCAGGTTATTTTGAAATGTCAACTTCTATTTTTGCTCCTGATCCTTTGCGCAATGTAGGCTCAAAGTGAATGGAGTGAAGTGTCTTTTCTGCATCATCGGCTGATTCCTGTACATGTTGAAAAAAAGCTATTTCAAGAATACAAAATTAGTCTTTCAAAACCATGAAGATGAAGTGCAATGTAATTTTGGTGATACATGTACTAAAAGAATGATTTAGTATATAACCAATAGACCTTTATAGAGTTTGTAGAACCTATATTTTGAGGTTGTGTGAGTATGCGATAAATCACAAAAGAATTATAATTGGAAAACTTGTGCAAATGTGAAAAGGATTATAATTTGTTTTTAAGTAAGCAATAGCAACTTGGTAACACTTTTTTTTTTTTAAATCGTGTAATTTTTAAAATTATTTTTTTACCGTTACTGATACAAGTACTTGCGTTCATTTCTGAATAGCTCCTCTGCGACAAAAGCAAATTTTCATTTTTTACAAAAAGGAGTTATAGAAATTGTGACCTTGAAATTTCATAGGCAGTATCTACAGGATGTCTAGTACACCTGTGCAAAGTTTTGCAGAAAATTGTCTAAGTCTGCAAAAGCTCTTGAATTTGAAATGCATACCTCATACATGATATTAGAGCATTACACAGGAAGGACTGTGTCAACGCAAGTTAATTTCCCCAATGCTTGTCAGTAATTCCTTTTTTTTTTCACTGCAGTGCCAATGATATTGGGATTAAAGTTAGTCCTCAACCTCTCATCTTGGATCAAGAATATTGTAATTTAACTTCCTTTATCCTTACATATTCTGCCTTCTCCCCTATCTCTTCTTCTCTTTATTTCTTGTTCTTCTTCGTGTCGCAATTTCCTTTAAAACATCTTTTTTTCTCCAATTCATTCATTATTTCATTAAGTTCTTTTGTTCTTTCTTCTTCTTTTTCATACTCTTCTTCCACTTCTTATTCCTTATCCTCATCTTCTTCTTCTCGTCCACATTCTTCTCTTCTTCTACCATTTTTATTTTTTTGTTTTCTTCATCATTCTCCTTTCATCCTCATCTTCTTCTTCCTCTTCTTCCTTCTTTATCCTTTCTTCCAGTTCTCCTAAATGTATCTTAATCATCTTTCATACCTCATTTATTCTTTGCTTTGCCATTCCCTTCTTTGTTTATTCTTTCTTATTACTTCTTCTCCTGTTTTTATTTTTTACCCTTTAATTTTTACTCCCATGGCCAGGATTAAAGCAAATAAAAATTGAAGCAAATTTCAGCATGCAAAACTTGACAACAGCAAGATAAAATAAGCACCTTTTTATACAATTAAAAACCCACAAAGGTCTACAATTGGTATGAATTATGTACCATACATAAACTGGAAAAAAAATCTTGCTGGCAGAACTGAAGACTTTCTACTATATGACATTATCTAAGACTGATACAAATTTCTGAATACAATAGTTAGATATCAATAAGTGTTTTTTGTTTGTTTTTATCCACAGGATGGATATGTATACATCTATGAAACAATGGCAACAGCAGGTGTGGCAATGATATGAGAAAGAAGTGATAGCACATATGTGTTATCTTTAAACACAAAACTTGCATCTAAAGCATGATGCACCACAGCAAATGACGTCAATCACAAGATTGTAGG
Source organism: Heliocidaris tuberculata (assembly GCA_025618425.1). NCBI lineage: Eukaryota > Metazoa > Echinodermata > Echinoidea > Camarodonta > Echinometridae > Heliocidaris > Heliocidaris tuberculata. The sequence goes on along the minus strand of CM046835.1, from coordinate 6,658,035 downwards.
CAGACACTTACATGTCAGGTTTTAAACACTAACAACCAGACGAACATCACAACTTCCACAAATACTAACAAAAATCAGCACTAACTGTAACTAAAAACATGAAATAAAAAAAGATCCAAAGAGTACACCAAATAATTCACTGAAATGTTAGTTTTACATCAAATCTTAAATGACATCCATTTTTGAAAAGGGCAAATTTCATGACCTGAAATCATTTATAAAAAGGCCAAAGGAAATAAACTCTATTTAATCAAATATAGTCAATATATGAAACAGTGTTAACCCTGGAGAAAGACCGCCCTACATTAACTGGGAAAAGGGGTTTCCCCTTCCTGTCCAAGTAAATGAGGTCACTACTAGGAATTCAAGGAGCAATTTCATCATAAAAAGTTCTTATAGCAGGAAATTTATCAGAAAAGCTAAAGCAGACAATTGTCAAATTCAACCAGAGAAATTCCCATCTATAACATTTCGCAGAACTAATTGAATTTACAATAAATTCATGAGCTCCAATATTATGGAATTTTGAAAAGTTCCTTCAGCCAACAAAAAAAAGTGTGCCCTACCAAACAAAGGAAACCTACATTTAGGAGGAGAAAAAAAAATCAGTTTTGAAAGCATGTGATCCCAACATGGTTACCTATACCCTAGCAATTTTAGGAAATACAAGGAGAGTTAGAATATCATGAGTTTTCAGTTTTATTGAATAAAGAAAACAGTTGCCTGATTGTTCTTTAATAAATGAAGAACATTTTTCATAGCATAAAGATCCTGTACTCATATACACAAAATGTTTAATGAATTAATAAGTAGAATCATTCATATATGAGTAATCTGCATTCAAGCCTGACCTGTCACATGGTGCAAGCACATTTCAGAGAAGAACTTTTGAAGGTAATGAGGCAAAAGCAAATGAAGAGTGGTCTTCATGGTAACTACATAATGGCTGCTACATCAGCATAACATGACACCTAGTGAGCAGCCTGGGGATGCAGACTCAAGCTCCAATGACCACTTCACTTCAATGAACTAACCCATTCTCTACGATCTCAAAGTGACATGTATTCATGTATTCTAAATATCTGAATGCAACTGGTTAGAAACATTCTGAATTTCTCGATCAAGAATAAAAAAACATTATTCTTGGATTCTCTATACGATTTCCTGATGCAGTTTTCACTGATCAATTCTATCTCAAAATAAGTATCCATAAGTGGGGAGGGGGAACTCTGCATTACCTATATGTATGTAGAATCTGCCTTTCTAAATGGAGGGGCATTGAGGAAGGACTAGATCAACAGACTGGTCTAAAGAATGAATATCAAGAGTCTACAAAAAAAAAAAAAGGGTAGGGGCATTTGAGGAGGGATAAATCAATGAGCTGGTCTCATTTTCAGAATCTAAAATGTTTTGATTGTGAATTTTCATACACGCCAGTTGGGGAGAATAAAAAGTCAGGACAAATGTATCAACAACTTTGGTGTGAAGAAATAACTCTTGGCCAATTCAGTGAATCCAACAGTGAGATAACATAGGACCATTCTAGTTTGATTATCAACATGCACATTTATTTCTTTATCATTACTAATTTTTTTCTTTATTGTTTTTTTTTTTTTTTTTTAGAACTCTGCAATTATTTGGTAAATTGCCAGGTGAGATTTATCTCAGAGTTGAAGAAACCAAAGGATGGAGGAGACTACACACACACACACACACACACACACAAACACATGCTCACAAAAAAAAATTGTTTTCACATCTTACACTGATAGTAGACCATCTCATTGCAGTAAGTGGTGCTTTTGAGTGAATAGGCAATATGGTTTGCTCATTGTATCAAGACTACAGTAATGATACAATAATTCACTCCTAAAATTGTTTCAATTCATGCAGCAAGATATGAATAGCATATATTCCAACTTATTCAGTCATATGGAATACAAAAATGAAAAAGATATGGAAAGGAAAGACGGGCGATATGAAAATGAAAGACATAATATAACACAAAAACATAAATTACACCATGCAACTGACAGCATGCCACATACCTAAGCTGCTAGAGCTGTATCTTTGAGATGCCAGCCGGATGCAGTACGCTGGAACCATTCCTTCTACAGGTGTTGCATTGTCCTGGGCCAAGGTCCTGATCAGATACCAGTCTCGGTTCTCATAGGGTTGGTCTAGGATCTCTACAGTCTGACCTCGAGTGACTGACAGCTCACGGCTAGAGGATGCTTCAAAATCTTCTACAACCACACCACATTCTGTGCTCATTCTTGTTGAGTCCTGAGAAAAAAAGAGAGGGGAAAAATACAGTTTGCCTTCTTTCATATTTCTTGCTTTTTCTTTGATATTGATTTATTTTGGAATACTGAGAAGTCACATATAACAAGTAGCCAAAAATCCAACAGCTATCTAAAGGATTTCATTATCAAAATGCCCTGGCGAACTGATTTGGTTTGAACTGGGGTACTCAAAGCTTAAAGCTACATATCTTATATCTGAACTCCTTCCTGATTCAAATCAATTCAAAAATATTCTATTTTCATGCTAAATAAGAAATGAGTGAACATCCAATGTTCTAATCACACTCTTGCTTACACTATCTGTGTAAATAAACTTTTCCTCATTCCCTTATATCCTTTTTTTTCTTCCTGAATATTACAGAGAATGATGATTATCACAAGACCAAATATCATTAGAAAGATAACAATTACCCTCCCCCAGCTCAATGTCATATCCTTTATCATTTCATTGCCTCTATTTTGTTATATGTTCAATTCTCTTCATGTATTTGTTATCATATTTCACATTCTCTTATTCTCCAATCAATACTTAACTACCAATTTCAATATTTTAGAATTTTTATCATCGAATCAATGCAAAAATAATGCTGCAAGTTTGCACCAACAAGACATTACCATTATTTGACATCCTCTTTAGAGCCCCATCTCAAATCATCATTCAGCATCGTCACATTTCACATGTATCACATATCAAACATGTAAGTATCAAAAAAATATTGACCCTCTCACCACCCCCCCCCCCACAACTTTCTCAATCCGCATCTATTCCATGATATATCAATCAATAGGTAACAGACAGGCATCATTTCTGGAAATCTGTGAATTCAACTACTGCTGATTTCCCCTCAGACTTTTCACAAATCAAACATGTATGTACCACAAATGTTGATTCTCACATCCCCCTACCTCACAACTTTCTCTATACACATATAAATATATCTATTCCATGATATATCAATCAACAGGTAATGGACCTGTAGGAACCATTTCTAATTCCAAATTGCTGGAAATCTGAGAAATTCCACTACTGTAGATTTCCCCTCAGACCCAATACATGGATCAAATAACAGGAGTGTAGCACTGGGAATGTGTAATTTATATAAATTATAATGTGTATATTTCCTATTATTAATAAAAACATGTCTTGAATCTCTTTTGGGGGAGGGGGTTTGAGGGTGCTCTCTCCCCTCTCTCTCCCTTTCTATTTTATGATCATTCTTTAATAATCAACAACTCATCTGTAACTTGTGTCAAGCAACCATTATCCTTCATGAAATGTGAAACTAAAAATCACTTAAAAGGGAAGTACAGGCCAAGAATTACTTGGTTTTAATAGAAGCAGAAAAAGCAGACAAACAGATCAAAAAAAGTTTGAGGAAAATCAGACAACTAATAAAAAAGAGTTTTTTCATTGACATATAAAACTAGGGAAAATTATGAAAATCCCTAGACAAATTGGCAACTCAGGAATGTTTGTGTTCACTCACAAATCAACAGTTAATTTGTTAACATCAGTTATACAAATTTTCATTTTTTTCCAAGTTATATTTTGTTATTTTTGTACAGTAATATATGTTTTTTCATGTATACACTAATAATAATAAAATTTTGGTAGTTTTATAGCACTCACATCCACCACCTAAGGTGCTCAACAGCTCAAGGCCCCCCAATATTATCCCGGCTCTAGCTATACAGGCTACCGATTTCGGTGCTCAGAGCATCCAAGACATTCCTCCCTACCCATTCAACACTTGGGTGGAGAGTGGCAAATGTAGATTAATGTCTTGCCAAAGAACACTAGTGCCACGCCGGGGTTCGAACCCACAACCTTCACATCTCCAGTCAAGAGGTAAAACCACTTGACTACAACACCTCACACAGTAAATAATTTTCTTTACAAAAATAGAAAATATGAATACAAAATACACATAAAAATTGAATGATTATGAATACTAAACAGTTTGAAAACATTCTCGATATTTTTGAGTTAATGAAATAAGGTGTATACATGCAAAAATATATTACTATAAATACAACTTGGTTCAATTGTGACAAAAAAATTGAGAATTTGTGTTATCAATACATACAAAATAATTGGTGCATTGTGTGGGAGTGACATCACAAACTCATGACTGAGTTGCCAATTTGTCTAGTGATTTTCATTGGTCTCCCTGTTTTTTCATGCCATTAAAAAATTCAAAACTTCCTTTATTTTTTGTCTGATTTTTCTTAAACTTTTTTTGATCTGTTTATTTGATTTTCTGCTCCTATTAAAACCAAGTAATTCTTCTACCAGACTTCCTCTTCAAAGAACCAAAGAAGCATAGGCACATGTAAAAAGCATGATAAGAATCAGAAGCATAAATTTATTTTTAATATCTATCTAGTTTTAATCGTTTCTATTAGGATTAGTTGGTTTCAATTGAATTTCATCAACTCATTGTACAGGCTCAGATCTAGATATTCATTGATATCTAATGCTGATGTGAACTCACTACACTGCATTTGGGAACATTTGCAACAACAAAAACTATTAGATCTTCAAAATTCTAGTTTTCAAACAATGTGAGTGTAAAACTAAGCAAATTTGTACATTTCCCATTTTATGTCTTTCTTATTTTATGACTGAAGAATGGCCACAGATCTGGTACAACACACGTAGATAACAATAATAATGTGTAGAGCATAGATATGTTGAGTATGAAAATCTAGAGTAAAAATCAATTGGAATTGTTAGTTCTCTCTTTATCCCTGAAGATGCAAGTGATGCTATTCAACAGGTCCCTTGTAACAATACAAGATTCATCAGGTACAAGAAACAGACGAGAAAAGCTACAAAAAACAGTGACAGTCAGGAGAGAATTCTATAAAAGCGCTGAACCATGCTTATCACTTCCTTTCTAACGGTGGATATCGATTAGGCGTTGCCATAGAAACCAACCACTGTTAAATGAGACGTGAATGGAGGGAGAAATCACCAAGCCCTGCTTTTGGCCTTGTGTCAAGACATAGCTTGACTTTTATTTAAAGTATCTTTAGGTTAATAGAGTATGTACATGTAAGCCAGGGCATTAAAAATTTTCAATTTGAATTTAATGTTTCAAACTGCTAGTTCATCAAAGTCTCAAACTGCAACACAAATTACAGGAATTTTTTTTTTTTTTTTTTTGGGGGGGGGGGTAACTCTTTGAAGAGAAGTCCAAGAATAGTCCTGTATTTTCTCTCTGTTCCATTCTCTTCTCTCACATTACAGTTTCTATTTTTTTGCAAATTTTTCAAATTCTAGATTCCTCTTCATTTATCTGTCATTCCATCATATTCTATACACTTCTAGGGGGGAAAATCCATAAGCATCTTGAAAAAAGCTAAAAAGATGATAAGTGGTATCTTACCGCAGCATAAAAGATAATTGTTTTCTGTTTTATCTCTGATAAGTCTATAAACAAAAAGGAGATTTTTTTTTTCACTAGCCATAATTTGGATAATAGCTTTTTATTTTTAGTTTTACACTTGTCACTAAATCTCAACAACTAAATTTCAAAAAGTTGAATTGATGCTTTAAAGAATCAAAGGCCATTTTCCCTCTTTGGTTGTCATAGCAACCAAATGCTTTCATTTACATTTACGTGGTTTCCTATTCTTCATTCCCTCTAGCATGTCAGTCATGCTTACATGACAGCTGTTTTCTTGTCATGTGCATGTTTCTATAAGATTTTTTCACAACAATATTTAAACAATAAGCACCTATGACCTAAACACAGATGACAGTATCCCCTACTCATGACAGTAATAGAAGAATGAAGAATCATGAACATATTTATAACATTTTAACTCTTACAAAATACATTATAATAATGTATTTTGCCTAATGTGCAGTTTAAAACTCAAATCAGATTTTAAGTATGTAATAACTCCTGCCTTTATTTTAAGAGTAATGTGCAGAAGAAAAAAAAAACAGAGCAGGATAGGATGTAACACACATATTTTCTTTGTCTGTTTGAAACATGATATCTACGAAATGAATCCAAATTTAGTGATAACACACACTGTGAGGTATTTTGATCATATACTGCAACTTTAAAAACATATATCAACACATTACTGAAAATGTTATCTCAGTAATGGTTTATTATTAAATGGTCATCGGAAAACTCTCACTAGGAGAGCAGCAACTAGTTTTTAAGAAAACAATCTAGGGATCGAAAGTATTGGGGCCACTATTCAATCATCATTTTTCTCTCTTGTGTCCCCATCTCTCTTTCTTGCCTATCATCAGTAGGGTTGCGCCCCATATGTTCCGCATCGTCTGTATCCGGCAGTGCTGAAATGGGAGCTCTTCTGATCTCCAGTGCTCTGCGTACAAACAGCACGCATGACGCAAGCGCAAGCACGATGGTCGTCAGCGATACACGCACTTGATCACGTCAGGAGGGTACCCGTTGAGTGTAAGCTGTCTTTCTTCTCTGCAATGGTAGACTAATATCCAGACCTGATTGAGTGTATGCTGTCTTTCTTATCTGAAATGGTAGGCTATGATCCAGACCCCATGCTGTCTTGCTTTTATGACATAATTTTAGACTATGATTCAGACCCTGTTGGGTGTATGCGGTCATACTTCTTATAAACTGTATGACCCAGATCCGTTTTTTCCCTTCTTGCCTCTGTACAATTGTAATTATCAGTCCAACACATAAACAAATTTAGATTTAAAATTTCCCAAAACAATTCTACAAGTCTGGAATATTTCTACTAGACTAATGTAAGTTCAACTCGCTTCAGATCTCTCTCAGTATTTTTTTCGAAAGTGCAATCAGACTTTGCTGTAGACTAATTAGGCTAATATATTTTTCCTTCTGTGACTACTCTGATGAACATTTACTGGTCTCAAAATATGGACCTGCACAGATACTATTAAATTCTGCTTCGTGCACAACAAAAAAGAACCTAGGATGCTTAAAATCCCTTCAAAAATCTGGAAAAAAGTACCAATGCCATAGTATAAGAACAATATTCACACATTCATAAAGATAAGCATGTACTAGTATATATATATCTAAAGGACAAAACTCTCTCAAGTTTTCCAAATCTCAGGGGGTTATACAAATATAAGTAAGAAAGTGATTGCTATATTGTAATTGATCACGATGTCATTTATGCAATTGATTGCCAAAAAAATGAATTGTATGATGGACTGATTGTTTGTACAAGCTTAATGTTATAGGGCCCAGGTTGCTCTTAAAAGGAACTGCTACCTAAATGAATTTTATAAAATGTTTTTATTGTTTGAGCTTTAATTAAAAAATCACTGGTCAATAACTTGCTAGAAAGTCTTTAGCAAAAAATTGAGATGAGTTGCATGGTACAAAGGTAATAAGGTAACAGTAGTATACTTCTAAACTGGTTTCATCCAACTTTGAAAACATGATTATGAAATATAAATGAAGGTCAGATGAGGTTCAGTTTGCACTATTAATCCAAATCCTCTTTCCAGGGATTGGGCAAAAGGTTTTAAAAGCATGTTAACAACATCACTGGGGTATAAGAGAGAGACTAGTATAGATCCCCTTGGGTTTGTTACCGACTAAATTGTGATATTGAGTTACTCAGCGCTAGATGGAACATGTCATTGCGGGTGTCGCAGTTTGTGTAATTTGGAATCTCAGGGTGGTGGCGTCCGGCCGAATGTTATGCGAGGCTTCATCACGCTGACAAGGCCAGGCTTCACATGGGCGGATCGGGTTCAAGGCACGGTAGAAAATCAACGGCAGCACAAACAAAATTAACAAATCTTATCCAATTGATAATATCCCAAGTCCAAATAAAGGGATCTGGTTTGTTTATATCTGTCTGTGCATTGACAATAGACCATGCAAGTGTGAAATGGTGATCTACAGCCAACTGAAAATTATGTAGGAACCAGCTGCATGCTCCTTCACACGCCTTATTGTGTAAAATATTACTTGTTACACCTGACTTTTAATAATTTATATAAGACATCCTTCACTCCAAATACTCCTTTCAAGAGGAAAATTTCCTTGCTAAACAAAGCAGTAAAGACACAACAAAGGGTTAACAAAAGGTCTATATTTACACATCTACATGTATAAAGAGTATTTTCATATACATGTCATTGTAATCAACAAAGCAAAACAATGCTATTCCCTTGTTCTTCAATATCTTTAACTCTCCATCAACTTGAATCCTTTCCTTTTTCTTCAGAAAATTTATTGTGCTTCTATTTGAAGTTATCTGATATTAGACTCCATCCTTTAACAAAAATAATACTTATTCTTCAGCTATCAAACTGCAAAAAAAAAAGATATAAAACCCAAACAACATCTACATAAACTACAAAATCAGCTTATCAACATTTAATTTCAAATACATGCTACTCAGAGTGAAAATGTTCATACTTGTATCATGCAAAGAATACTTTCTTTAAAGAGATCTGTGATTCTTTCAAGGTTATCACAAATCTAACATCAATGTCCATGGTATGCACGGTAAGTATGTATCTAGGACAAGAACAATAAGTGTCAAATAAAGCATTCATTGGATCTGGTAAAACATCTACAAATACAGCAAGGTAAGAGAATTTATGTAAAAATTCATCTGTATGCATGGGAATAGAGTGTGGGCGGTTTAAGCGATCAAGCTTCCATCGGCATATAGAACTGTATGAAATAACCAGTCCATCATATCATAAGAGGCTGTTTGCGGATAAAATAATTCATCACAGACATCTCCTTATACCTCCATCTCTCATTGTAGAGAATAGGTTAACAGCTTGTTGCAGCACTTGTAGTCCATAAACGAACAGTAGCACAAGAGCACAAGAGCACAGGAGCACATTCTTCCGTTGTTAATTCTCTTTATATACTTCCTCCATGTATTTTCTCCAACTTCTTTTCATTTCTGAAAAAGTTTGGCCAAAATATACTCCTTGTGGACATAGCAAAGATTTTGTTATTAAAAATCTATTGAATATTTCTTCTTTATTCATTTCCAGATCGAGCATATGATCTCTGCAACATGAACTAAAGCAGAAATATTTAGAAATAGAAATATATTAACATATATATTTGGTCTATTTTTATATATTTAAGCAAATAAAAAGAAAATCTTGCTGAAATATTTCAGTTTCAATATGTTATATTTCCTGCTATAACGAAGGAGTCATTTTTCAAAAGGGGGAAGTTTTAGAATATAACAGTTTTGGACTGTATTTCAAGTGGAATATAATTTATATAAAACAACTAAAATTCTATGAATAATACCAACATGCAGTAAACATATATCACATCAAATTCACGATTGCAATTACTCTCTCTTTCTCTCTCTCTCTCTCTAAATTATATACTGATGCATTACAACTTCATTTACGTAAAGTCACATGGATTGAAAGAAAAAGAGCTATTGGTAAAACAGTTCTTAAGGTTATCTGTTTCTCTCTCCCTTACTCCCAATTAATCATCTGCCCCCTCTCTTTCTATGGTATATACTGTGATACTGTTGTTCAAAAAACCTTAAAATGCAGTTTGAAGAACATAAGGCCAAAATGACCAAAACCTAGGAAATATCCCATCTAAAACTATATAAGCAATTAACTAAATACCTTAATCTAATTACATTAAAATCTACCTTGCCGGTTTGGCAGAAAACAGATGAAAGATATCTCAAGAATTTTCAAGGTAGCTACTGCTGTAGACACTACCTGCCCATATACAGAGTGTGTTAAATGTATGCTAATGTCCTGCCACTATTCCAAGAAGATGAGAAAAAGAAGAGTAATGTATTTGGTTATCAAACGGTCAAGTCAGCTTTGGGGTTTCCGCTACCATAGGCATGTCTCACCACAAGCTCATGTTACCTGATGGACGTGAGCAGAATGAATTAGTCTGATGGCATTGTGTTTGACATTAGGAGAGGATAGAGAACAAAATTTCAAAGGAAATTCTAAATGTACAAAATCATTTTAGAGCCAGCATAACTTGATAACATTATTCACAATGCTTAAAATGCAGGTCAATGTATTTGGGGCAAATGGACTTGTCATACATAACTGTAAAACTTTAAAGGTACATGAATGCATTTATCACACTTAGATGCATAGGAATGATGAAATACAGATGATGGAAATATGATGGATGTTGTGAATAGGAACATGTTGATGACAGGAAGGATGGGAGTGACATGGCGAGAAGATGGATGGATAGGTATAGAGAAGGAAATATAGGAGTGGACCACATGAGACTGGATTAAAGGCACTACCATTTCACATTTTTACATAGTCATGAAAGTGTTGGAATATCTTATTTCTTATGATGTATTTTAAAAAATACATAAAAGTTTGAGGAAAATATTCCAAACTTTTAATATATTTTTTAAAATAGGATATAATTCATAAAGATTTTTAATAAGAACTCTAGTTCCTTATACCATACAATATCTCCAAATATAAGATATGATCATACCTAAAACTAATCACAAAGGAAATCTATGAGATAGTATCTATCAATATAATCTCTCTTCCTATATACCCTTTCTGACTGATTTTCAACATCTATTTTTTAACATTAAATATTAAGTAACTATTATTATTAAAAAGGTAGTGGAAGAAAAGAGGCAGTATTGGGGTTTAACAAGGAGATCAATAGGGAAAAACACTGAGTAGCCCTGTAAGTCTAGCCCTAACTAAAGCATGGACATGGCTTTACAATGTTGAACATTGTTCACTGACTGAAATGAAATGAGGTTCTGCTCACAATATTTTGATGGAATAACCCCCCCCCCCCCCCCCAACTTTTCTTCTTTTTTCTTTTGCTTTAAACCTGCTCTATTTTGGGCATAAACTCAATTTGCATTCTTCATATAGTTGATGAGCATTAATTAACTGTTAACTATTCTATTTTGTTTTCTTTTTAAAGAAAATAATCATTCCAGTGAATTGCTCAAAAACTAATAAATTTCAGAATTCCAGCAGTCAGTGTTGATGCATTTATTTGCCTGATCACTGGCTGATCTACAAGTGATTGCAAGCCACTGCACTTGATTATTTGTTGTGAGTGCACAATATCTATGATGTCAATCTGGAAATCATTATCAGAAATTGGAGACCGAAAGACTAGCCTCTATACTAGGCTGTCTGCAGTTGGAAAAAAAAAATCACCTTTTTGATTGCAAATGTAATGTAGTTCATTTGGTCTACATGAGTGTAGAGTCATGTACATGTAGACAGGGTCACTAAAAAGTCAAGTGTGTAATCATGTACAGAGTGCTAGTCTTCTCATTCAGATTCAAACAAACATACAGTCTAATCAAGTAAACAGAGACTAACTAGTCTCTCTTATTAGCTGTCAAAATTGGCATTTCAATTTGAAATCTGTTTAGCTTTTCACTCAACCATAAGCTTACTCATCAATTACATTTAAAATCAGACAAAGCATGTTTATCGTTTGTTGAGAGCCAGAAGAACGTTAACACTATAATCTTGCATAGGGTTAATGCTCTTTTGGCCCTGAACAGACGACATAAACATGTTTTGACTCATCAATTATCCTGTCACCTCCAGATAAAAAGTACATTTATCATCCTGATCACTTAATCCTGTGTAATGAAATTCGGTACATCACATATCAACCAGTTTGTTTATCAGACATCTATCTAATATCCAATTACTCTAATATTATCAGCTATCTGTTGAGGAAGGCAACAGAATTAGAATAACTTCACCCCTTTATCTGTTTATCTCATGTCCCATCCATTCAGTTATCTTTTCATTCATACAATCATTTTCCAGTCTATCTGGTATCCATTTAATAGTCAATTATTCATTCTATTAAGAAATTAAACCATTCCAAACATTATCTCAAGCATTATCTCCATACATAAAATCATAACCTGCCTATTCATTCATCAGTCCTCTTTTAATCCTTCCATCCTCCTATTCATCCACTGATCTCTCATTGGTCCATCATCTATCCCCTCCTGCCAGTTCACCATCCACAGTTCAATTCAATTATAGATTCATTAACATTATCTAACCATCATCTCATCAAAATCAAACAGTCTATCACAAGTTTGTCAATTGGTATCATTGTCTAAATGGATCATACAAATTGAACACTTACCTTATCACTGTTGTCTGTATAGTTGGTGTTGTTTGTTGATACAGAGGTTATTGAATTTCTGTCATATCTCTCCATCAAAGATTCATCAAGACTTTCTTCTGAATTATAGCTCCTACATAAAAAAAAATATGATCGCAATAACAAATTTAAATATTTTTTTTTTTGCAACAACAAAGAAAATAAACATTGTGTGAGGTTAATACACACCACTTTATAATTTCTATTAAAAATCATATGTCCGTTGAATTTTTTAATCTACACTAGACTGTGTGCATTTGCAGAGCATATTTTTTTGAGGCAATAATCAGTTCTTGCAGTGGTATAATCAAAAATAAGTTTGGGAACAAAGGTTCTTGAGGTACATACAATAGCTCCACTAGCATGTACTGTGAGTTTGCAGTCTTATTTGGAATACTTGCTGAGACTGTTCCAAAGCTGCACTTTTCAAAGCATGTGAAGTCCCTTTACTTTGACTACAACATATATGTTTTCTTTCTGTTGTCATGGTAACCCTGATGGACTGCATCTTACCTGCTAGATTTCTGGCTGAGACTACCAGATGTGGATGGGGCACTTTGGGTGAAAGAAGTCTTAGAGAACTTGACAGTATCAATCAGAGCTGGAGAAAAAAAATAAACGGAAGTGATTACTATGTGTACATTGGTGAGAAGTCGCTTCCCTCACACTCTTTCATAGTTTTATTGTTCTATTGTTATATTTCCTTTTTACCCCCCTCCCCTCCCCTTCCCATCTCTCTCTCTCTCTCTCTCTCTCTCTGATTGTATATTATAGTACAGTCTAGTTTGTAGAGGTGTCATGGTCTAGTGGATACGTCATCAGACTCTGGATCACATGGCTCGCATGGCGGCACTAACATCCTTTAGCAAGACATTAATCTACATTGCCACACTTACCCAGGAGATAATGGGTACCTGCGAGGATTGTCGAAAGTCAATGTGACTGTTTTTGCCATTGCCCTACATGCATGAATGTGAACGGTTCAAAATGGTAGGAATGCATCCTAAGGATTGGAGAAGGTGCACACATGTGTGCGGGCTTGAAATCCAATGACCAGGGGTAATAATAAATATCACTGTAAACTCATTTAAGTATTCACGTAATGCGCTATATAACTGTAATATTATTATTAACAGTATTCTGCCTCGCTATCTCCATCTCTTTCTATGTCTCTTTTCATAAGCCAACTACTAGAGTATATGATTGTACCTGCTCTGAGGTGAATCTGCCTGTCCTGAACGACTTCCCTCAGTTTCCTGATCCATTCCTGTTTATTGTCCATATTCTGAGCCTGTAAAGTAAATCATACATTAACACATACTCATATTATACATCATAAAAATAAAAAACACACACAAGTGCCCTGTAAAGGTCCAAAGATGGTCAAACTACCCATACTCTTTTTCTCAAAGATTTGTCTAGATTCACATTCATATGTGGCTCCACATGACTGAAACTACAAAACATTCACAAAAAATGAAACAAAGATATATTGTTGGAAATAGCCATATATACGTCCATGTATAGTGCTAAAACAAACAAAGATGAATCAATAAAATACATGTAAGTACATGTATGATTAATCATGTATTATGTATTTCTTAAAAGAGCTTTTCACTCTTGAACTTTGCTAAAGAGAGATATGATCAATATATATATACATAATGTTATTAATAACTATTTATACATTTATTTTGTCAACAGCTATTTCAAAATAATTACTGAACTTAATATATTTTTCAACTACATATTTATGTAACCAAATACAATAATATACTATTAATACATGGTTGGGAGTGCGTCAGTGCGATCTGGCAACACAAAGGTTTTTATCGTGGTGTACTAACACACGAGGCATAGCCGAGTGTGTTAGACACCACGATAAAAACCTGCGTGTTGCTGGATCGCACTAACGCACGAACTCACAACCATGTATTAATAGTTTTATAAAACGGGTCTACAATTTTAGTGTTTTCTTACAATCTTAGTGTTTGATCCGGATTAGCCGTGCGTTAGTCCCCTCGCCGTGCGTGATAATTTTTTTTTTGCACGGTCACGTGATGTTATTTGACCAATCAGGATGTCTACATTCTTGAACCCGTTTTATAAAAAAGAATGTATGCACCATTATATTATACAATGGTTTTCTTTTCTTTATTTACTATTCATAGAAATGAAATCCTTTCATGAGAGTTGTATTAATAACACCTGCCTATCAAGTTATCAATTATATTGTGTTGAATAATGATATTGTGATATGATCCATACAACTGACAGATCTTGAAAGGATGAATGACCTACCTTGAGTACTATTCTGTTGTCTGAAGATGGCGTCCTCCCTGTCCATAGAGCAAACTTACAATGATCGCCCTCTATGTGCTCAGTTATGCCAAGGTCAGACGTCTGGAGAGCGAGGAAAAGGTATCATAAGACAGTTGTTATCATTTATAATGTATTAAGATTATTTCATTTTAAATCATATACATTTCCACACAATCATACAATGCAAGTAGAACAAACAGTCTATTGTTGCTGTTGTTTTTATGCCCATACTCTCTAAAGACTCCTATAGTAACACAAGGGAAAACTGTTATAAATTACATTCCAAATTTTTTTTTTTAAGTTAGTAAAAGGTGACCAACACCTGGACTACTATCATCCTATTTGTGGCTACCTTTCCCCATCCTGGAAGATCTATTATGGTTAGAGCAACAGACTACAGAAGTTTCCAAAATGAAACTTACATCCATCTTGCTCTTGTACATGTATTTGGTCTTGCCAGTACTGTCCTTGGTCTCCTTGCTGAAGACGAGAAACATCTCAAAGAGGAAGATGTGTCTCTCCCGACCTTTCCTGAAGATCTGTTTGGTATCCCAGACTTGGAAAGAATCCTGGAGGATCACTTCTCCATGAGCTCTCAAATAGTCCTGAAAATGAAAGTAACAAAGCTCAAAGTTGACAAAGAAGTTGTTACCATCAAAATAGTAAGACATACATTTTATGAAGAGATTGTTCCTTACCACTTCAAAAAACTATAAGTACCTACAGCAACTAATAGATTTGAACTTAGTGAAAGAGTTTCTGTTACAATATATTTGTTTTTCAGTCAAGTATAAGCAAAGAACTTCATGTTGAGAATATACAAGCATATTGCATCATAATCACCAATATTTAAAAAAAAAATTTAAAAATAGAAATGTCAGTGAAATTGAATGTGAATCTATCATTACTACCAGGAAAAGCATATTTGAAAAAATTATTATTATTGTATTTTATTGTATTATAAAGGGTGAAATGTGTTAATTCCCCAAATAATCAAAATCATACCAGCAATTCTCACAATCATAGTGTGATTACATATTCACATATATATCACTTCCTCATCTAGGTACTAAAAATATGAGGGACAACATTAACACATATATACATGTGGGTATACACATGTCTGTAGCCTCAATCCATTTACATCATATCTTATATATGTTTTCATAAGAGTTGATTGAAGAGTGAGATACATGTACGGCAACATTTTTACATGCCCACATCTTTAAATCAGCAAATAAGTTTAAGGCAGAAAAGATTTTATCAACTACCCTTAAAGTTGCTCCTTGATGCAAAAGTATTTCAAATGACCAGAGGAAGAATATAATGATTATCTTTTATAGGCATCACAATGCCAGACTACAATAGACTACAGATTGCATATTTATTTTATAGTACTCATATTATAACAGCATGTCAAAATTTGAAGACAATGAGCTTACATCAAATCCTTCCAGCATGCTGACATGCATAGCATCATTTGCTTTCTTTGGTACTGTCAACATCACGTCTAGTGCATCCTGGATTTCTCCTTTCCCTTCCTCGCATGTAGCAAGAAGATCCTGCCATGAACAAATCGATGTTATTATTAAACATTGCAAAATGTTAAGTGTATAATACAATTCGCATATGAATTATTGTAATTACAGTTACAAGTCATGTATAGGATACTGATGGCTGAACTTACAATTGAAACCATATAATGAATCTTGCCTTGAGATATATTTTGACGATTAACTTGAAGAAACTGTTTCCAACAGCACATATTCTTCTGTAATAAGGAAAATAAAAGCCCTGCAATAGCCCTGATTTCTAAGACTTATATTACACAACATTGCAAGGCTCGTCCACATATGCTGCAGGAAACCACCTAAGAAATAATGCGGAGGCTTTTTAAGCATACCTGCGCTTCATATTTCTGTATCTTACAACACACAGGTAAGTGAGTATGTGTATTAGCTTTATTGCATCATTCATCCCTGCTTGCCATTCACTTAATACATAATAAAACAGCCAGTTTTTTGCGGCAGTTTACCGCGGCATATGTGAACGAATGTTAACACGCTCCGATTATTTTCAACATATGCAACATAAAAACATTCGTGTACCTCAGCTCGTGTCAGAGTTTGCAACCCTTCTAAGGAATCATATTTCATTCTATTAAAAAAAAATGCACCCTATCATCTGTTAATGCACCCAGTCTCTGTAAAAAAAAAAAAATCATTTCTGACTATGGTAAGAAGAGGATTACTACCTTGAGCAGCAGCTGATATTTGGTTATTCTCTGTACTGGTTTGATGATGTAAGCTTGCACTGACAACCCCATGTTGTGCTTCTTCTGCATATCCTGTTAATAGAGAAATTAATACAATCCATCAAGATTACATAGTCATCTAGAATATCACATTAAAAAGAAAAAACAATTTTATACTCACTTATTACTTTTCTAGTAGTACTCAAATATATGGAAATGGATGTTGCTTGATTTGATGTGCACACAGTTTGCAAATGTTAGTAATAATAGGTTATTGTAAAGTGCTTACATCTGTAACACATGATACTCCTGGCACTCAGGTATCATTACCCAAGCTACCACTTAAGTCTCCTATAACATCATTTTACCATTAAATAAGGAATTGACAAATTTTGACATCAAATGATATCAGTTAAACAGTTCATAACTGCTGAGTTTCATATAAACACTCTTAGATCCTCAGGTTTCCAATGCTGATTATACCATACTACACCTAGTATCCTGACACTGGGCAACTAGCATTTCTGGCAGAATGACAGAATTTGGAGATCAGGACAAACTTCTACTTACATCAAAGAACGCTCCCCCGTGTTCTACTAATAAGGCATTGGAGTCTGGTTTATTCTTACAGTAGGTGACGTACATCTGAAACTTGTCAGCCCATGTAACAAAGCAATGGCCGACATCTTCAGGCATCGCTTCATACTTCTCTAGTTCCTTTAAGAAGATGCTGTAAAATACAAACATGATCATTAACAAACTGAAAATAGTTTCAGTTCTTGGAAGGTAAATGCCATTTTGATCCTACTTATGAAACTGCACTTAGTGAGACACTCTCAAAATCATTCTGCATTGTATGTAAATACCTGCAAAATATACATTAAGTCACAGAAATTTAATGAAAATATTAACATTGTAAGATACCGTTACAAATATGAACACATGGAAATCATATATTCTGTCAAGTTATTTTTCTGCTCATATGTGGTATGCTTCATCATTCAGTGCAAATCAAGATGGATTCTTTGAGAATTGTTGGGGATTTCTTAACAACCCAGGGGTTAAACATCATGTTGGGTTCAAGCCTTCTAAACAACACGTAAAGCTCTGGGAAAAAGCTTGTAATAAATATGTCTATTAAAGAGAAAGACAATTTGTGAGAGAACAAGCATTCATGAATTATACTGAGGTATATGTACATTTAACTTCTTTCAGAAAAACGTGTTCCTACAAATGAGCATTCTTTGTAAACAAAGTATAATTGCACACTGGATGAGAATACATAATAGCACAACATGGTAGAATGGAATATAGCTAATGACTAAGCACTTAGGCAGTAATTTATACTTACTCTTTATGAAAGGCATAGATTTCCTCAAGGTTACCAAAGATGATGTGTTCCTTTCCAATGATACCTGGTGGAACCTCTCCAACTGATGCAACCATCTCACACATGTAGTTCTGATTAAAAAGAGCAAATTTATCTCTGATTTACTACAACAAATCCTAATGTAATTTATTTGGTTATGGAGACATAGAAAACTCTTGTTCAGTTTAGAAAAGTTGCACACACCAAGTTATACAATGGAGAAAAAGTCAAATAAAATTTTGCACAGAAAACTGATACCTTAGATGCATATACATGGACCATTACAATGGCTACTCCAGGTTCTCATCTGTAACATCAGTGAACACTAAATCAAGGTGGGCTTAACACTGCTGTAAGCTTTATGAACAATTTCAATACATGAACTTTCAAGATTAAAAAATACGGGTTTAATTCTTTGTTTCTTCTTACATTTGGCTTGAAATATCATCCATGGGAACAACATTCACAATATATTTACCCGACTTTGTTTCAAGAAGAAATAAATAGCTACGTTTAGACTAACCTACCATTCCTAGGCAAGATCTTCCACCCAGGACAAAGAAGGGGTTAAATTAGCCCTGATACATGAAATATTTTGTCTCCTTGTACATTTCTGCTTCTACGTAGGTCAGATTTGACCATCTTACCGTAATACAGCATTGAAGATCTCTAACGTAAGCCTGCTCTGTTTGTAATAACTCTGCCATGATGAATTCTCTTTTCCTAGCTGATTTTCGTTTCTCCTCTCCCATACCCTTAGCAGCATCTCTAAACTTCACTTCTAAACTGGTGTCTGATTTCCGATGGTCTAATGAGAGATTTCCGTCATCCTAAAGGGATAAAAAGAGGAAGGGATGGTTAAAAACAAAGTCTTATAATGACAGGTTCGTTGTTTGTTTTCTATAGTAGTTATAGTTTTTTTTAAATGGTTTGACTTCAAAAGTGGTTACAGTATTGTGAATATATTTTACAAAGGAAAGACTTTAAAGATTTCTGTCTTTACATAATCCTGATCACCATTTTCATCATCATCATCACTGTTAGAATAAAGATTCATAATATTAATCATTAATGGTTAGAATAAAGTCTTTTAATGATATATCAGTTGCTGTTATCTGCTTTTGTATGCTTTTATTGTAAAGGAAATGGGAGGTATGAATTTGTATAGGTATTGTGAAAATGACATATCAGACTTTCTGTTTTTACTTTCATGAACTTGGTCATCTTCTTCTTCATTATTGTCATCATCATCATCATCATCATCATCATCATCATCATCATCATCATCATCATCATCACCACCACCCCCACTACCACTACCATCACCATGATCTTCTTGTTAAATTCATTTTACAATCAGCTGTTGTAATGTAAACCAACCTCATGACTGAGCCCTAGTTTGCCTTCTAGCTGAGCCCTGTACTTGTCCATCCGGAGTGAGAAGTCCCGATACCTCTTGTCCACTGCACTGACCCATGACTTGATACGAGTGGCATGAGATTGACCCTTCTCCAGCTGACTATCAGCCAGTCGTAATAACAGTTTGACCTTCTCACCATTTTCCTGCAAGAAATTTATAAAAATATTACTTTTGTTTCATCATCTTTTATAGATTAAAGTCATTAAAGCATACATTTTGGCAAAACAACACAGGCAGTACAGAGACTGTTTCACATTATGGCCATGTACAATAAAGCAGGACCACAGCAAAATGTAAACCCCAAACATCGTGTGCATAAAATGCAAAAAAAAAATTATACCAAAAAGTTACTATATTACAACAAAAATATTTGCATTTCATGAAAATTTCTTGCTGCAAAATGAAGTTATTAACAATTTGTGAAAGTTTCAGGTTATGAAAATGTTCTGGTTTCACAATAATCATATCCAAATAAATACTCTAATATAATTCCACTCTTCCTATTGAACATGGTCACGATTTGCTGTTTTCTTGTGTTCAAATTTGCAAAAAAATGTACTCAAAGATATGATGAGCAGGGCCTGTCAGTCAATCACTGAAAAATTATTAGCAACATGATAGTGATGATGCTTAACTGAATGGAATTACCCTAACTCGTATCGGATTAAATCTTATATACACCACGTTATTACACATGAATCACAAAGAAGAATATAAAGATGAAAATGAATGTAATCACAATGGGTGAATTCAAGTTCGGTGTTGAAAGCTGGTGTTGGTGTTAGGGCAAAACTAGCACCAGCCACAACACCGAACCTGAAATGAAGCTGGTGCTGGGATTGACTTCACTAGGTGTTGAGCTATCAATAATGTGATTGGTATTATTTTTATAAACCCGAATTCGGGGTTTGGGGCTAGAATCAACAGCCCAATTCACGCTCTCAACACCAACACCAACACCAAACTTGAAATCACCCAATGTTGTTGCCTACCTTTGCAGCACTCTTGAACTCATTGTACTCAGTAAGTAATCCTTCTGTCTCTTCTTTATCATCTCCTAGTTTGGTATGGGTTGATAGATAGAACTCTCCTGTGTCATGGATCCAGTTTAATGCCTGGAAGGGAGTATATTTACACAACACATACTGAATATGCTGAACCATTTTTTATTCAATTTCATCCCATTTCATCATATGTAATCATACTCTATTTTCAATTTTATACTCTAGTTACAGGCAAGAATCATTGAGTTCATATTGCAAGTATTTGACTATGCTTATTCAAAATATATTGGACAAAAATTAATGTATCAGAAAGAATAATGATTACTAATATCAAATAGCATTTACAGATATTTAATTACCTGCATTAACTAATAATGCAGGCACTTCTCCATAATATTATGATCATCTTACATAAATTTGTTTGTTACAAATTCTATATTCATATAGCTCTACTTATACATGGATATGATTACCTGTCTAGCACTGGCTTCAAACAGGACATACTGCAAGCACTGATCCAATCTTTTCTTCTTTTGCGTCCAATGGTCTAAGACCTTGTCTTCTTGTAAGAGCAGCTCTTCTAGAATCCCTACATAGATTCAAAAAGACAGAGGCAGAGATAGAAAGTAAATATCAATAATATCATAAAATAAAAAGTTGACAAAACCGTTGGGAATCAATCTGTTCAAGAAAGATAGACTTTTACTCTAGCCAACAATCCTGCAAACATGAAATTGAACAAGATAACAGATCATCATGACAAGAAAGAAGACAAATTTACACAAATAATGAATATATGTTCTATATGTTTCTACCACAACTTATGCTCTCTAAGTTATATTTTTTAAGTTGCAACAATATACAAGTGTTCACAATTGAAGGTTTTCGGTAACACCATGTGGGAAAGAGTATATCACGAAAGAGTATATCAACAGCCTTTTCACAGAGGCTCCCACATGGTGTTACCGAAAACCTTCAATTGTGAATACTCACTCACCATGGAAACCTACAGAGAACATCTAATATACAAGTGGTTGGGAAAAGAAGGTTGGAAAGTCAAAGATACAAAAATAAAGCTGGAAAAAAAAATCAATATATTTCAATTCAAACATACCAAAAGGGGTGGAAATTTGTATGTTAGGGTACTGCTACATCTGTGCTTTTATACTAATTTCTCCAAATGGGCCATTCTTCATAAAGTGAAACAAATGGTCACACACGTGACCATCTTATTATGCCTCATTGCCTGAAAATCAGATTACATTTTATTTATTTTTCTTATAAAACCAGTTTCTTACATGAAAAAGATTTTTCTTTGACAAGAAAAGTCACTTCCCAACCATAATGTTTTTACAGAGTCACTTAAAAACACCCTTTTTTGAGTGGTCACAAACGTAATCGACCCAATTTTCACCTCCATAACAAAAGAATGTTCACTAATTTATGGAAAATTGCTTTCAAACTGCTCAGGGCTATCCCACTATACAGCAATGAAAAGTGGTAACTTGCACTCCAAGGGAAATAAGAGAAAAGTAGGTTTGAATACCAACAAGTAACACCCTTTTTTCGTGCGAGGTCACACAGGTGACCGACCTTATTTTGACCTCTGAAAAGAAATGATGTACTCTCATTTAAAATAATTACCCTCCATATGTTGGGGGTAAGATTGTTATTCAAATATCCAAAATGAGAGGCTTCTACTACAAGACAAATACTGAAAAATTAGGTTTATATGAAATATTTTTTCAGGATTTGGGTCACACATGTGACTGAGAATGGCCCAAATTTGGAGGATTAGTTACTTACGTTTAACATAACCCTCTGGCCCTCTTGTCCTATCGGCCATACTTGAGCCCTGTTGGCTGGAGTAAACATTGCACTTTTTGAGATACTTGAGGAAGCTTTCTGCGTTGCGCCTTGCCATGGTACACGCCCTCAGGAAACTCTCCTTCTGATCTTGATGACGGCTCATGTGTTTAGCGATGTCAGCATCACTGACTTGGGGAGGGGAGCGGTCACCACTACCCCCTCCGCAAAGATCTTCCTCTCTGGTATACTCCCTCTCTAGATCCTCTAACACTGATTGCACCTGGGATAGGGATAGAGAGGTATTTCAAAGAGAAGTAATAAAAACTGGTAGGAATTGCCATTCCACCAAACATCATGTTTTCATGCAACAGAAATTTTTGAAAATGTACCTGTATCCATTCAGCAGTGTTGTTATTGTTTTGACCATTCTACCTGTTTGTCGACTTTCCCCTCTCCCAAATGTTGTTCTTTAAACTTGTAGCTATTAAAACGATAATAATTTCCTAGCTTCCCATTCCACAATTATTATCACTACCCCATTTCAAACTTGTTCCTGTAGAACATGAGCTTGTCATCTTCTTATCCCACATACTACCCCAAAATCCTCCTGTACCAAAGGCCCCTAAAGCCAATGAATTAATTCTATCCATCCATCCATCAGAACTCTCATCCTCACCTGTTCTGAAGTCTTGTAGAAGCTGGCAGCATATTGAAAGAGTTTCCTCCTGTCTTCTGATTGCATGACAAGAGCTTGCCATCTTCTCTCAATACTGGATGCGATTCCCTGTATCCTCTCGGAATCATAATGTCTTGACTCCAGGAGCTTGTAGGCAGTGTCATGGAGACGTATTGCACTTTCTTGGGTTTTCTGTGAAGTAGTTGAAAACAAATATTGTTAGCAATATGGTATGAATATGTTTTTTCTATGTAATGAAGATTGATGAGGTCTTTCAAACCATCACAATCATTGTCATCACTATCATGATCATAATCACCATCTGTAATCAATTAGTATTATTTTTCTATTCTATTGAGTGATTACATCCACCAGCATCACCATCCCCATCATCATTAAAACAATCACCACTACCAATACCATCATCAGAGTTACTATCTCCCCACCAACCACACCATCACAATCATGATCATCAGCATCATCATCATCAGCATCATCATCATCATATCAACACCATCATCATCCCCAACTATTTCCTCTGTCATTATCCAAACCATCATCATAGCCATACCAATCATACCAATACAACCATAACCATGATCATCATCACCATCATTACCATCATCACTACCATCACAACTATTACCATCACTACCTTAACCACCACCCAACCCATCTGTACATTCCTTTAACATCCTCCTTACCTCGATAGCGAGTTCAAACTGCTGATGTTCTGCCTGTAGCTGCTCTGCCTCATTCAGTGAGTTTGGTATAGCAGCTACTGCCAGCATCTTCTCAGCAGTATGGATCCACGACTCAACCTGCAACAACAAACAAAAGTTGAGTATTGTTTACTCCTCGTCGATGGCTTTTACAAAAACGATTTAAGCATATTTTCATGTGTGATTATAAAAACTATAAACTATAAAAACCAACAGTGGGCATAATAGAAAAATGCCATATATTCCCTTTTATAGCACATTCCAGATTTTGAAAACAGCAAGATCAATTTTGGCCACAGTCTATGCATCTTGTCTCTAGAAATCAAATCAGGTATTCAATACAAAGGATCACACCACATGAAATGTTCATTTTGCACTTAAAGGCATAATGATAATACTCCTAAATTGTTACAGAATTGACTTTTAGACTTATCAATTCTGAAATCATTGTTATGTCATTACCTGTTCGGCATCGACCTCAAACTGCCTGAGGTCTCGGCATTGCTCCAGCTGGATCCGTCTAGTCTCTGATACATCCTCTAGCTCTAGGTATGCATCCCTGATGTCATCCAGGAGAACTGTGATGCGTGTCTGAGCTGGGATGGAGCCAGTCTTCATGGAGACCTTACCAGCAGAGTCAAAGAGCTGGACGAGGTCTCTGCCCTGTGATGATGAACAAAGAATACTTATTTTCTACAACAGAGTAAATGAATTTGAATGTTGCAATCTTATGGGTTTTTTGTTATTCTTGATGCAGAAACAGGTCAATCAATTTATAACAATCATTCATCAAAGCTGAACGATCCCTCAAACGTCTAATCAAAACAGATTTATAATTTATGTGAACATATTTTTTTGACCTACAGATTCCACAGGTAAATCATTTTGAACATTTGGAATATTGTGTTTTCTACCATAGCCTTGGCAACCAATAGAGTATCATACCAATGTAAAGAGGAGGATAGAGTTAATGGTAACAGAATATTTATTTCACCCAGTATTCCCCAATATTCATGGCATAAAAAGAGCGAGTCATAGATCTCTTTCTTAATGACAATGTGGCTTTGATGTAAAAAAAAATCTTAAAGACTGAAAAGAAACATTGACCAAAATTTAGAAACATATATCTTATCAATCTGCAATAGGAATATACAGTGTATGACTTACAGTGAGCTGATAATCATGTATTAATAATTTAAATTTAAATAAAATTAATAAAATTTTGTCGTATGTGAACAGCATCTGTATACACGGATGATGAAAATTATGTCCGATGAGCATATCTGAAGAAATCATACATCAGTTTCATTTCCTTCACAATAAATATTCTCATAAGGAAAATGAACAAAACAAAAATAACAACAATGGAATCAAACTGATAATGAGTCAACTTCAAACATATAAATAACTATAGAGTTGTAAAAGATTATATTTGATCAGCTTTTTAACTGTTCCAATTTGAAGTAATGAATCTTTTTAAATACATAAAACATGAAACATAAAATACAGCTACAATCTACATGTATGTCCAGTACCAATTCCAAGTCTCGTACATCTAGCAAGGGATGGTGATTCCTCTCCATGATGAGCTAAAGTATTACTGACAAAAAGTGACCATTGTCCATTACTTGAGCCTTGAGTGAGTGTCTGTACATCCTGTCAAAATTCACATTCTGGGTGAAAAGCTGCCCATGGCCTGGAGGCGTCAAAGAGTTACAGTTACATCCAAATCCATTTATGATTTCTGAAGCTATAGCAAGAGTAATGAGTGCCTTCAAGCAATGGTAGCTGTTACCACAGTTACTGTCCATTTAGTACTCCAGAGATGAGGATGATTGTCAAAAAATAAAGGAGATCAAAATGACAGAGTTGATGTACGCTTTAAGTTTTAGTTCACCATAAACCCCCAAGATGAGATCAATTTCACAACACTGCAATTCAAAATCAGCATTCCTGATCCACATGATCCAATCAGCCATGAACTCTCTGTCAACATTATGGGCGTAACAAGTAAACAAAAACTAAATGAAAAAAAAAAATGAAAGCTCCAGCTTAACAAGAAACAAAATTTCCCCACTATATGATGAACAAACAACAACGGCCCGGTATGAAGGCTGGGAATTGTTTTACAGAACTTAATCACGGAAAATATTAAACAATGTCTCTTTGATTCCCTCAGATCACCGACCATTGATGCATAATATCAACACAAATAGCCACACAAAATCCAGTATCATTTTTAGAAACATGTCCTTCGAAATATCAAATAACGAAAATTTGAACAAATATTTCACACATTGTTTCACTGATCAGATAAAACCTTAGTCCACCATGGTAAGATGTACATACAACTAGCCGCAGAAGATTATCCACTTTATACATCAGAAAGGTGTCCCTTACAATGCAGTAAATGCCCCAGATGCTGAAGCACATGTTGATCCTGATGAGGTTGGAGTTCAACTGAAGAACGATACCAAAACTAGAATGCAAACTCTATTGCTCCTCAAACATGATGCTACCATTGTAATACAAACAATTTACATCAAGCCATTGATGACAGCTCTAGGAGACATCCCTAAATTAATTGGCATTTAATGAGGATTTATGATCAAATATTACTACCCATCCCCCTTTTCAGGCATACAAATGCCATGGTAGAAGTCAGGCAGATTTGGCCACGTATGATTCAATTCCATTAGCTGTATCTGGAGCTGGATTGAGTTTGATTTTGTCCAGTCCGCGGTATTTAATGATGACTGGGTGTTGGTTGATTGACAATTGGGAGTAATCGGGTTGTAGAGATAGTATACGCTATGGATGCATTCACACTCGATTTCCTTACCTAAGCAAATGACTTACTAACGCATCGCAAGGATTCCTATTAATATCTTATGATGACAAAAATACTTGGTGGAATCAAAGACACCTCTTTAGCTTAATGGAGATGGTTCACTACTGTAAAACAAGAAATTTTTACGTGCATGAAACTTTCGTGAACTTCACAAGCGGTCAAGTTTCACGAAATTTCATGCCTCAAAATAATCAAATCACAATTGAAACAACATAAAAATATTGCAATTGCAAGTTTCTTGCTGCAAAATTCGCTGTCACTTACAATTCGCCAAAGTTTTATGACCTGAAAGTTTCTGGTCTAAAAGTACAACATGGTGGCATTTATATCTTTTATAGTTTTTATGGTATCATAACATGTTCAGGAATTTTCATTTCAACCAATTGGTACTGAATTCATGAAATATATGAAAAGTCAGTTTACTGTTATTCTGTTTGAGTTATTAATTTGTATGATACATGCCAACATGGAATTCAAATGGAATTGGATTTAATACTTTATCATTTGAACCATTATTTTGCCATGCATTCCTACGTAGTTTTAATATATCATTCACCTCAAACAAGTCATTGTTATTCCTCTTTGTCTCCAATAAAAGGCCTACAAATGCAATTATTGATCTGTTTTGATACCATTCATCTGTAACCATCCCCTTGATCAAGCAATATACATGTATATCAGGCTCTACAATCGCTCATAACAAATGGATTGAGAGATAATTAATTTGTGGAAGGTTTCAATACCTGTAATTCTCACAATCGTATGAATGACCAAGAGTATAAACAGGCAGGCTGTCCTATAAATGCAATTGACCATAGTCACCATATCTATCTTGCACTATATGACCTTAGGTATTGCAAAACAGGAGATGAATATGTCCTTACGGTCATTCTATTTCAGTTTTTATGGTGCATGGGTAAATTGCAATATCCTTATCATTTTTACTTTTGTTGGGTACTGTCCTATCTATCACCTTCAATTCAAGATGAATCTATGACATTAATCTCCTAAAATTGTACATGACACATAAATGAAGTAGAACTATTACATAGTTTAGCATTGTAATATAAACATGTCCCTATTACATTGTATACAAATTCCCCTTTTAAATCAACCTTGAAGATTAATCTTATAACAGGTATTACACTTAAATGCAATAGAACAAGTATAGAATTGGCCTTTTTCATAAAGTAACAATAAGTGCAAGAATAAAAACAAGAAGATGAAAATAGAAGAAACAAATGAGCAGAAATCAGAAAGATTGTAATTGATTTACTGAAAGTACACACCTTTTTGGATTTACTTCGAGATGTCTTCCTTACAGACATGGTGGCCAATTTTAATCCGAGTATTCCAATAATTTGATGAAGTTGAAGTGAATGGTTTGCGTGTGTGTACTTGGGTTTTTACAGACGTGTATCAATCAGATATGATTATTTACATCTGGAGACCGACCTTTAACGTCACCATCTGAAAGATGTGACTCAGTATCGAACCTGGGCCCGCTGAATCAGTTTATAACTTCCACTGTTAGCTGGATTACAGGCGCAAGCCACAACGCCCAGTTAGATAATCTCAATTGTTATAATTGTCCACTCACTTCTAGATACCTTGATAGCACTTCTAGTCACATGATAACAACCATAGAAGCATAGCTTCACTGATGAAAATTAATTAAAAGATCCCATTCCACAACAACAAGGCTTGCATAGCTTCATTCCTGATTCCATGCATTACACTGTGTCCCTGAAAAAGCAAATCATATATTTGCTTGTAGTTCCAGACTCTTACATGGCGTACCATCTTTCAAAAATGCAGAATTGCAGAATGGGAGATTTGTCTTTTTCTTCTGAAAATACAGTGTACAAGTTGTACACGCACAGTGTAGAAGTTGTACATGCACAGTGTAGAAATGAACCATTTCACTCCATGCTACAACATAAGTTTTCTTCATAACAGGCTGAAGGGAGCTTCCTTGTTTTATCAGTCATGACATTATTAATGACTTAAAAACACAACCATGAAGCATTTTCAGTGGTAGAAATCCTGGTCTGTAAGAATTAAATAATAATGAAGCACTTCCAACTGAATATTGTCTGTCAGATCTTATATCCTTATGACCTCACAGAAAAGTGAATGCAAGTCAGGTAATTAATGAAAGCTCAACTGCCTTATGCTAAATACAGTATGCTTGTTTCTACCAGCAACTTGGGATAGGGTTTCCAACCTCTCACTTCAAGTCGTGCATACAGAGACTGACGTATTAAATGTAGTTCTTCATGTGAAGGGCTAATCTGTGATACTATCTAAAAAATGAACCTAACTATTTTAGAGCAGCTCTAGTACACATTATACCAAGAGGTCATGTTGTGCATGAGCTTACTTTACTAGAGGAATAGCCTGAAAGTACTGTAGTCTTGCAGACACGCCCACACCAGGAAAGTGCTCTTAAATATTCATATTCGTGCCAGTTTGTTCAAAACTTTCTTTCTTTTCCTCAAGATTTAATATCAGTTTCAATACTGTAGAGGAAGAAAGATCATTTGCCAAATAGAGCTTTACTATGGAGTAGTCCTTTGAATACTTCAGCATTTCTAATCAGGTAAGAATGATAGAGGTGTGTTGGTCTTGAAGATGTATCAATGGAAGATAGACTGAATGTTCCAGATTCAAATTCTAGCCATGTCACTAAGCAAAACCCAATGTACATATCCAAAGTAGAAATGGGAACCTTGTATGCGTGCAAGTCTATGTAACTGAAAAACTGCAACTATCTGCAACGCATGCCCGTGTTCTGTACACAGACAATGAATAATCTCCAAGGAAGTGGAGATGGTGCACAGGATGTCTTGTAAGTTTCATATGAAATCTAAGAGTAGACCCATCAAATGATGTGAAGAACAACAATAAGGCATAAATTTACTATTAAAGTTATCAAATTGATCCAAAAAGCTCAAGCACATTTGAATTTTCTTACCTTCTGAATGAGTTGTACTGTGTTTTCTTGAATACTTTCCACCAGGTCTAAATGACTCTTTAAAATGAAATCAGCTGCATCCAGATCAAAGCTGAAATCCCTATTGTGCATCTCTTGTGTCCATATTGGCAGCTGACTAAGAAGCTGAAATTATAAGACATTGCAGAAATACAACAACTTAGTTAAGTAATATCTAAATATTTGTACCATTCTCTGCATGGTCTTTCCTTTAACTAATCTACTTCCCAGTATCTTTTTCCACTTGGTTTTCACGTTTCCCTGTTTATTTATTCATCTCTGCAAATTTTCATCTCATACATAGGATCTTTCTTACTTTCACATACTAAAAAATCTATTTCTCATCTAACTTGCTCACCACATATAGTCTTTTTCTTTTTTTTTCTTTTCACTACTTTAATATCCTTACTCTTTTAGTGGTAAGCAATTCTCTTTTTTTCCTCACTATGTTTCCTCTTTAGCTAAATCCTTCACCTTTTGAAAGCATTTTTTGAATGCTATCTCTTATTTAACTTTACTCCACAGCCATCTGAACTCTTTACTCACCTCTAGTGCATCTCTTTCAAAATGCCTGAGTTGCAGGCAGAGTTCCAGTTTAAGCCTCCTTGTGGCCCACAAGTCATCCAGTTTACTCCTTCCATCCTCTAGGTTGCTAAGCAACCCATCAATATGGTGGCATGTATCACTGTAGTTTGCCTTCTTCGTGTCCATCTCGATTTGCCTGATGGATGGAAATGAAAAGGAAATGAAAAGGAATGAAAAGAAATGCATTGAAATAAAATTCCAATTCTCTAGAAATACCATAATATTTACTCAGTATGTCATTTTTAAAGAATATTATCAATAAATCCAAATTATATTTTTCCACAATCTTTTGCTTGATATGATCAGCTTTGAGATATCGATGCAAAAATAAATGAGATATTTCCATAAGACATCCATGTTTACTACTTTAAACTAAATTGCATTTTCTCAGAAAAGTCAGAAACTACGTAGTAAACAAATATAAAGAGTAGTTATAGATAAGATATACATGTACAAGGAGGGACCTGAGAGAGCATTGAAACTAACTGATGTCTTCCAATAGATGGCGCTACATACAAATGCACAGCTGACTCATTGACAAACTATCCCTAACCTCTGTCAATGGAATTCCTTCTCTCCTCATTTCCTCTCTCTCTCTATCTCCCTCTCTCTCTTCTCTTCTCCTTTTCTACTCTTCTCTAATATTCTCTCTATTCTCTTATTTCTCTCCTCTATTTTCTTCATTTCTCCCCTTTATCTGTCTCTTTCCCTTCCCATTTCCCTCTTTTCATTGTCTCCCTTTTTGTTCTCCTCTTCACCTTGTTCTCTCTCTCTCTCTCTCTCTCTCTCTCTTTTCAAATCATACAATAAAATTATAAAATAGATGTGTAAGAGGAAAGAAAATAAAATTAAATTTGCTATTACCCATCTACATCATCATCATCACCACCACCAACATCCTGGGTTGGTGAACTAAAATATCAATATGAAATGGAGTACCAGTGCAGCTTGACAAATACTACTGGGCAACATAATAATTAACATAATCTTGCCTGCATTAAAAAGGGGGGATATGCATGCCATAAATAAAAAATTGTCTTGGTTGCAATGAGCTAGCCACAAATGAAGTTTAAAAATAAACACCTTGAAAACATGGTGATTAAAAATCTGTCATTAAAAAAAAAAAATCAAAAGACCAAGACTCATTATGATGAAAAATACACATGTATATGTACATATACGTCACATATCCCCCAAATAAGGACCAACGTATTATTTTGTGCAGTGTAAGTACTTTGTGTTATTGGATGGTGACACTCTCACTCTCCATTATTTCTCCTTTCCATCTTCTAAATTACAGGAGGAGAAGCAAGTATGACAAGAACCTGTTCACTGGGGCACCACAAAGGTAGTTAACTACATCTTGGTCTCTATTCCAGGCAATATATACTATATTAACCATACACTGAGTATGAATATGAATATAAATATGAATATTATATCAGTAAGCAGTGAAGACTATTTGACCAGCTAGATACAATTTCATTTTGGAATAACCCATATTTTCCATAGATCCAAGCCTGAGTTATTTTGAACTTAGTATTACTGGATTGATGTGCAGGAGAATAAGAAAGTGTGGTCTTCAAGACTACCATCTTGTTCGCTACTGTGCACTAAGTATACTGGATAAATGTAAAGGAGTAAGTAACACAAATATATGAGAATATTTGTTTTAATGCACTATTAATCTCTCAGTGAAAATTCAATGTTATGCAAATATCATAGACAGCGTCAGTGCCAAATTTCTATTCTTCTCCATAATAGGATATATTCTTTGATTCTTTTATTCTAAAAGATTAATTTAATATATAGGTGGCATTTCTTTATAATATTAATTAAGAACCGCAAGTACCTTACAATATTCATTTCAGAAGTGGCACAATAAAGATGAAGAGGAATGCTACGGGGAAATACATTGATTACCAATGTGAATCACCTCTGGGTTATGTTTTTGTTTTACAAACTCTGAATAAACACTAATCCATTCACATAATGTGCAAAAAGACATTGCACACTGATGCATTTTTCCACTTTATAGTCCTGTCACAAGCAAGATGCACACTTGCAAACATGGCCAGTGGAGCGCTGTTCTTACTGCATAAACCTGTGGAAACAAACCCATCCATTCTCTACTTCACTATATGAAAACATATACGCTTGCCACTTGAAACCGAAGGTGGGTCTATTAATCCTAACCCAGCGCGAGTGAGGAGAACTTGCTAATGAAATTGACCGTTGGGTCCCCCTTATGTCCTGAGTCGTTTTAGCCGGTGGCGGCCATGTAAATTAGAATGTCAAATCGAACGGGTATTACCCTCGTGAGACATTCAACAGAGATACGGATGCTCTCCCTCTGTTAGCTTGGCCATCAAAAAAAATCAACACTAATTGAATTCTTCCAGTGATTTGAGGGCAAGTTCTTGTATTTAAAGGTACATTTCAACCACCAGGGAATAGAAATCAGTCATCAGTCATGAATATTCATAGACTGAAACTCAGTTTAATTTTAAGCACAGATTTTCTGATTGACGCTGCTTTTATTCACCACCATGATCAGTTTTATCGTAAAATCAAGCATGTACCAGGGAGATGGGAGTTATCTCCCTGCATGTACCATCCATTTAAAGTGTATTTTTAGTTTAATCAAATCTAGTATAATAACAATATACCATAATGCTGACGTAGGCTCCTGCAATTTACTATTTTAAGTTATCTTTCAATCGGTCTTCCCTTCCACTGTACTTAATAATTTTGAATAATTGTGAATACTTCATCCCCACTTCTACAAGTCAGCTTGAATCCAATATATAATAGTAACCACATTCATAAATCATTAATGTACTAATCATAAATATCTTCGTAATAGAAGAGGGGGAGGGGAATTACAGAAAAATAATCCCCATGATAATTCTTGTGTTAATCATGCTTTGAAACGTCATTTTCTTTTTTCTTTTTTTCTTTTTTGTGTGTAACAGTATCAAAATCTAAATATGGCTTTCTCTCCTGATGGTTAAATGTGGTAGAACCCATATTTTTCCTTGAAGCAAGGCCAAAGCTAATAAGATTTTCATTTGAGATGGATAAAGGACATTGCTCATCAAGGAATCTGACCAGTTGTATATCAGTCTCTTGATATCCCTACCAATTGAATGTTAATGAGAATGACAGATTGAATGAAAATAAAACCTCCTGAGGATCTCAGCTGGTGGATAAAAGATCTTGTAAATGCTAATGAATTCACTCATCGATAGAGCTATCAGAGAAGACACTAAGACTTGCTTTAAAGGTTTATTTACCAACTTGGCTGTGATGACATAAACATAGTTTGAATTTCAGATATTGCTCATATTTTAATTTATTTGAAGTGTTCAGTTCATGCATCATTCGGGGGAGGGTAGGCGTAGGAGATCACGTCACTTAGGAATATCGGTTGCCACGGTATAAAGAATGAGTCCCCCCCCCCCTCCCCCCAACCCAAATTTCCTTCGAAAATATTTCCACTATGATATGAATACGTATAGGATATTAATCCCATCTTCCCTCGCGCTGGGGGTGACGGGAGGCCGATGGGGTGGGGGGGGGGGAGGGGGGGAGGGGGGGTACGGTAGGGAAAGGTCAATCCGTCGGTCCTCCCAGACTTATCAGGATCCATAATCCCCCTGAAAAGAAAATGACAATAAATTCATTTTTTTTTTTCATTTTTGCATCCTTTACAAGGGATGTACCGCTAATTATGCATGTTATGTTTTTAAGGCCTTAATTTCTTTAAGTATTAAACCACAGAAACATGGCAAGATCAAATTGCTCCCTCTAGCTCTATGCATGGATATACTATTCGAACATAATTATATCCATGCTCTATGTTCGAGACTCTTGCCTGGGTGTAAATGAGATTGTGTGTCATCCACAGGCCACAGGGCCGATGTAACATAAATAAATATCATTATTAAGTCATTCATAAAGTAAAACAATCGTCATTTAGTCTTCATCAAGATGAAAATGTATTTTCTTAAGAACTCATGCAAGATTTGGATAAATAACATATTATACTCACATGTTGTAAATACTTCTTGGTAAAAAAATAACACTTTACCCGACTTTTTTCTTTATTCACTTGATTATTGTGACAAATATACGGTACTGTGATTAATCATAAACACAGCTAGCGCCCATGAATGTCCACAGGCTGCTTCAGCTAGTATATATGTATAATTGTGAGAAATGAAAATGAGAGAATAATGGTTGCGTAGCTTAAATCAAAGTTCCCCAGAGCTGTCCTCCCTTTTTGAAATTTTTGCAAAGGTTGAAAAAATGTCTCCGCCGATTATCGAACCCGGGTTGTTGGCTTAGAACGCCAATGCCTTAACCACTAGACCACAAAGACAGGCCAGTGGTTTGGGCAATTTTGGTGGTGGTTCCTTACAATTGTTTATAATTATTCTAATGTACACAAGTATCTCAAAGCATTCGCTTGGATCCAGCTGAGGAATGCCGCTTTTCTTTGTTCAAAACTCACCTGCCCCTGTCAAAGGAATTAATTAAAGGAGAATGAAACCCTGGGGAAAAAGGAGAATGAAACCCTGGGGAAAAAGGAGAATGAAACCCTGGGGAAAAATCAATTTCAATGGAAAGAGAGGATAGAGAGAAGCAATTTAAAATAGTCCCATGAAAATCGGTTACAAAATGAGAAAGTTATGAAAGTTTGAAAAGTCTCAATTTACTTTCCAAGGCCATCCTCAAATTGGCAAATGTTGCTTCAAAGTGACGGGTTTAGTAGTACAACTCTCCATATGTTTTGTACACAAAATTTCATATTTTCCCCCCATTATCTCTCAAGGTGCAGCTTGTCTCCTTCTTAGCTAAAGATATATCATGGGAAAATGTATTTGAAACAACATATGTTGAGTCCACAAAAAGTCAAGCAGTATCTTTAGAGATAATGGAGAAAATATGAAATTTTGTGTACAAAACATATTGAGAGTTGTACTACTAAACCTGCCATTTTGAAGCAACACTGCCAATTTGAGTATAGTCATAGAAAGTAAATTGAGACTTTTCAAACTTTGTCAATCTGTCGGTCAACTGAATCTGGTGTCGCCGAAACCACTGGCCCATCTCCGTAGTCTAGTGGTTAAGGCATTGGCGTTCTAAGCCAACGACTCGGGTTCGATTCACGGCGAAGATATTTTTTCAACCTTTGCAAAAATTTCAAAAAGGGAGGACAGCTCTGGGGACTCTGATTTAAGCTAAGCAACCATTATTCTCTCATTTTCATTTCTCACAATTATATTACTTTTACAAGAGTTGCCAAAGCTGTTGTATATGATATATTGCATATTAAAGAAAATTCCTTTCAGCTCTTAGTGTGATGATGCGAAATAGGTCAAGTGCATGTGCCATGAGAGGTGGACTAGAATTCCTGAATTATTTGGGACGAGGAGAGAGGAAGAAATCAATTCTTTGTGAGCAATCACATACATCTGATATGTCATCTCCTATGCCTTTTACTCACTTACTTATTTTCTCTGGAGCAAACTTCAAGAGAACTATGTGAATGAAACCTGCTTTGTACATAAAATCATTCTCTTCTTGATTGAGGATAAAGTATAGCAGCATCAAATCAGGTGAACTCATCTTCATGCCATGTTTGTTTGTTTTTTAGATTTGATATCTTTATCTCTCAGAACAGGCCTTGCTACCCTGGTATTCTCAGTTCAAATATTGTAAGGCCCACATGAAAGTAAAATACATGTAGACCCTGTATATCTTCATATTAGTGTTGATTGAAAATTTTTAAAAATTGGGGAGTTGAATAAATAGCACTAGGACATGGATAGCATTAACATCATTACAATGTTTTGAATTGCAAAGTACCCTGAATAAGCACAGACATATTCATAGACTTAGTAAATGCACCTCATTTCTTTGATCAATTACCAGCTCATATTATGTATACTTGTAATTGTCATTCAAACTGGAATATAATAAACCCCAAAGTATTCAGTATGCCAAAGATATCCTCATATTTAACTTTGAAATCCAAATAGATTGTTTTCCTCTCTACCTCATAATCTTCTCCCAAACTTTTAGTATTTTTTCTCATCCTATCACATTTCTTTATCTCTACTTTGCACAGCAAAAACGCTGTTTAAAATTTCGTTGTTTAAAACTGTGTTGTTTAAATTTTTAGCAATATTGTTTAAAAGATGGACCCTGTATTTTAAACAACCGCTGTTTAAGACATCAATGATAATCTTTTAAACAACGTTGTTTAAAAAGATTGAAAATTCGCACTAGACGGGTTTCCTTCTCCGCCAAACACGGCCGGCTTCATCATGGCAGATGACTTTGTGGTTGCAATGTTGCAGAAGTTCCAAATGCCGGAGCTGATTGATACATTCAGAGGTAAGCATTTAGACTAAATATATTGTAATCTGATCGAGTTTATACTCAAGACATATTTGTGCTGCCATGACTGTCTTGATCTAAGCCACAGTCACAGAATTAATTATGATTTAGACCTAGCTGCAACTTCGCAAGTCGCCCTTCCAGCGCAGCGCAGTTTAAGTTGCACACACAGTGAACGCGCGTGGGTCCGGTCCATGGGTCCGGTCCTATACTGTATGTGTGTAACTAACTGTAACCGCGCTGCACTGCAAAGTTCCAGGTCTACATCATAATTTATTTTGTGGATGTGGTCTAGATGTAGGCATAATGTAGATGTCACGGCAGCACAAATATGTCTTGAGAAAAAACTCGATCAGATTACATTTAGTCTAAATGCTTACCTCTGAACGTATCAATCAGCTCTGGCATTTGCAACTTACTAGTGTACAACAGCCTTAAACAACCGTGTATGTTTAAACACATCATATCTGTGTAGTGTTTTAAACAACTTTGAATGTATTTTTTTTAAACAACAGTTGTGCAAAAAGTTTTAAACAACTCAATTTAAACAACCTAGATGTTTTAAGCAATTTTTTTAAACAACAAATTTTTTAAACAATAGTTGTGCAAAAAGTTTTAAACAACTGCGTGTTTTTAAACAACTTAATTTAAACAACTAGGTTGTTTAAAAGCCGTTGTTTAAAAAAATTGTTTAAAATTTTAAACAACACGCTGTTTAAAGTTTAAATAACCTTGGTCAGTCAAACCGCAGGTCCCCAAAAAGTGCTCTATTTTATTTCCAGTTTTGCTTGACTGGGTCAGTCTCTGAATACATAATGAGCAGGAATCCCTGGGAACATCTGATTTCCAAATGATTGAATGGACTGGTTAACATTTACTGATTCTCATGATTTATACATCAAATAAAAGAGGAGGAATTAGAGATTCATGACATACTCTATTTGTCTATGAAAAATGTGAAAAAAATTGGTGAAAAATAATGTTATTTTATGAGCAAAAAATGGAAATGAAATGAAAAGTAAACCTGTAAAAAACTCACATAGTTTTGTTATGAGCCAGGCTGAATTTGACATGAGTGTAAAGGGCAATATCTATACTTTACAAATATTGAAATAATATGTATGTACACTTAATGACAGGGTCAGGATCCAGCAAAATGTAACCAAAGTACACATTGTATCCTTCAAACAGTTGATTCCAGCTCTCTGATTGGTTACTTCACAAGCCCTTTCCCAAAAATAGATCAACATGTTTGTCACAGCCAGGACCATGTTTGCACAAGAGGTCAAGAGTTCACCCAACAGATGGCATGTGGTTTCAAATATCGCGCCATAATCTTGCAGGGTGGCCTCGCCAGCCAATCACAGTGCTAGGATTCTATGGTCTTGACAATTTCAAGGATAAATTATGTACTTGGATTGAATATTGCTGGATCCTGACCCTGTCATAAATGTATGGATGTTTTGAATATGATAATGTAAAAGATGAAACTTCAACGCTTCCATACATATGCATTTCAATAGTGGCTCATATACTTTTTATATGTCTTTTATTGACTTGAAATCTTACAAGGAAAAGTATTTTGTGTCACTATTTTATCACTTATTTTCAACTACTTGTTCTTTGAATTATAACTGAAACATGGTATATCTGCATTGATGAACTATCCATCTATCTTTCCAGAAAATTTGATGAGCATAGCATTAATATTTTTTGATTTAATTAACTTTGAATATGACCATGCAAAACAGCCCACTGGCAACAAGGAGAGTGTGCCATTTCAGGCACTGGAAATAAAATCAGCCCTTTTTGCTCATTTGCATACGACCTGCGGTCTGACTGTGGTTGTTTAACATTTTAAACAACAGTTGTTAGAGTGACCGGCTTAAACAGCGTTGTTTAAAAATTTTGAAGATTTGTTTAAAATATTTTTTTACTGTGTGCAATCTATTTTTCTGAATCCTATTCTTTCTTTCTCCTCTTTCCCATTTCTATTTGAATTCTACTCTTTATCTAGCTCCCTTTCTTCTGGACTGATCAAAGTCCTGGGTTAGATCACATAAACACAGAAGTAGTGATTATGTACTTATCTGTCATGCAATGATTGCATTTTAAAAGGCTGACTGTACTTTTATTCTCATAACAATTAGTTATAGCCAGTACTAGATCACTGCTTTGTTTGTAACAGAAGGCAGGGGAAACTTTGCCAACAGGTTTCCCAAACAGGACCCGAAAAGTGAATAACATGATTGTGATGTACTTTTACAATCATTTCCCTCCTCTGTACACTTAGGATCTTGTTTTCCTCCCTTCATTCCTTGAATGACAATAAAGTTTTTGAGAGAGAAGTAGGGAAATCCTATTACCCAAGAACCTGCAGGCCTTTTTCTATATGTTCTTTAGGTTCCAAACAGGAGAACTATCAAGGTCTATGTGCTACTTCTCTACCATACATGAATTGCTTCCCTGGCGAGTTTTTCCCTTTAGTCCCATGCCTACACAATGGAGTTGTAAGATGTCCTTGGTGGGTTATTACAGGGCATAGTGAATAGGGGGCTGCAACTGTGTAAACTCCTTGGTTGAGCCAAGATAAACAGAAATGATTGTGATGTATACCTACCATGCTGCTAGCACCACATGACCTGCTTATTCTACTTCCTCTATGGAATCATAAGAATTTCTCAATCGGATCTGCTCACTTTTCTCTGAATTTCTTGAATTTGGATGGATTTTGTCGATACCTCAATCCAAACTAAGGAGTAATTCAATGTAAATATTATTGACTGAACAAACCTTAAAAAAAAAAAAAAAAAACACCATGCGTGCATGGCCTAATGTAGAATTCAGATGACAATCCTACATATACATGATGTATAGGCCTAACAGTGTGCCTTCTATCAATCTTGTAAGGACAGCATGATATAAGAAAACCCTTATAAGGATATAAGGAAAATGACGCTTGTTACGATTCCATGAAATCTCTATTTGAAGATGGTTGTCAAAGAAACAAGGAATAAAAACATTCAAACATTCTGACTGATAGTGTATTTGGCTTCATAACTTATGCAGAACTGTGGTGGTGAGGGGGGGGGGGGGGGGGTTCTTCGCATTTCTCTTGAGCTTTGATTGCAGCTACCCATAAATCTCCATGTATGTAGACACCCATGAACACCCTATATCAACCATTACAACCCTCTGTAAACAATGATCAGTGACTGATCACAGCTTTTAGGGATAAAGATAATAAACTGTTTTTCTTCAAAGCATTCTAAGAATGTCCAAAGACGATGCAGGGGGAAATTCTTGAAAGCCACTGCTTTTCCATAACTCTTTAATTCTTCCACAGTTTTCAACAGAATGACAGTTCTTATAAATTGAAGAAATAAAACAGATTAGATATTGTAAATATTCAGCTGTAGTTATGGCAAATGGAATGATGGTACAGACTTTAAAAGTATGTTTTGCGAATCATATAATTATCACTACAAGTGGGGAGAAAATGTTACGCTAAAATAATAGGAAATCATTAATTCATTATACAAGGACACGACTGACATTGCTGAAATTTAATTCCAAAGTACTTAATCATGCATTTTCAAGTGGATTTTCTTGAGTAAATTTAATATGCTATTCTTGTAAGCTCTTTCCAAAAAGTATTGAAAAATATCTGTCAATTAAAAAAAATGTTGGGCAAAATCACTAAACTGATATGGTGGAAAAACAATAATTACATGTGCTTGTAGTAAGATGTTGTTCAACATTACAGCTAGATATAGGGTCCTATAATGCAATAGAAATCACACATTGTACACTGTGCATCACAAGGTTTCTTTTAACTCAGAACCTTGGCAAGCATTACATGTGTAAATATAAATACACTGTACATTGTAGCAAATAGATCATGAAGAGCTTAACTCATGTTATACCAAGCATGTAATGATCTATGTAGGCCTTCATGTTCACACACTGTAAACCTAGTATTATGAGGGATTAATGAGTTTCTAATACATCCTATGGCAGAACTAAGACGTGTATTGTCAATATTCACCAAAGAATATAATGATCAAATACTAAGGATGCCTTACAATAAAAGGATGACATTGTGGAATATTAAGCATTTGTTGTACAACTTGCAAAACAACAGCACCTATGACTCATTTTTTTTTTAAACCATCAAATCAAGGTAATCCTGCAAGCGGAAAGGGCAAACAAAAGTACAAAAGACATCTATTCTCTTGGAAACCCGTCATTATTAGTGAGAACCTCAGTCATGATGATCCATACTGGTATAACTGATCAACAGTAATTGTGAATTCAGACAAAATTAGAGTTCAACATGTACCTCTACAAATTTCACAATTGTAAAACCTATTGAAATACATACTCTAAAAATAAAATGTTACAGCAATTTATTTATATCCTTTTCCAACATTCAACAACTTTGTCCTGTATGCCTATTTCCTTGAATATACCAAATACATCTTTAGCTTGTGAGCTTTGTCTCAATTTGATGATAAATATGTATCAAATGCACATGCAAGTGTTGAGCTTTCCAGTGAAGAGGTACAATTGGCACTGTATTTTCTGTTGATTGTAAAAGCTATCTACTGCCTTTATAAGTGTACAAATACTACTGTGTACTGTCCCGCATTTGAAGGCAGTAGCTGAGACTTCAGAGTAATATGCTTAAGTTTTAACTTGATTTCCTTCAAGAAATGAAGTAAAGAATTAAAAAAGAATTACGATATGAAATATTTCATTAGTTTGAGTAAAGAATGATCAAATTCTAATGTCACCTGCAACTAAGACTATATGGACATTCATAACGAGTGCAATTTAAAATCTCAATTACATATATTCTTATGATATCAGATATCAAATGGAGAGACTGACCATTATGGATGGTCCCAACGGAATTGAAATTGACCCATGAATGTCAAGCTTGATTTAGTAGAATAACTAAACAGATTGATAGTGTATTTGGTGGGCAATAAGAAATTCCATGCATACATTGCGTATAATAGCACTGCTGTCTTTCTAATAAATTGCTTTGTGTAAAAATGAAATGACACATTTATAACCATTCATGATATGGAGGAATTGACATTAAAGTTTCTTCTCATTCTCTACATCTCTCCTTCCATCAATGTTTCTTTTTCTTTCTTTCTTCCTCTCTCAAATAGGTAATCTCTTTCTATCAATCTTAATGTCCAACCACATCACACTGAAAAAATGGAAACAGGCTGAAGTAATAACAACTTACATACCTTGTTGATATCCTATTTATGCTCAATATATTATTCATTTGAAGTGAAAAAGCATTTTGAAGCCGAAAGATAAAATCATTTTTTTTTTTATTTCCTCTATGAATACTAAAAGACTATTTCCTGCTTTATTTGTTAAAGATTAAAAAAAAAAAATTAGCATTTGAGTCACCTAAAGATATCTACTGGCTATATAAGCAACAAACTGTGCATATACCCCCAAAGGAGCAATTTGTGATGTGAAAGTATAATTAAAATCACACCAAACAAAGAAAAAAAAATCACCCTTTTTCTTTTAAATAGAGCATTGGTTTATTTTCAACTTATTTCCTTACTCAGGCCTAGCGCTACGGTACAATTTGCATC
This sequence comes from Heliocidaris tuberculata, assembly GCA_025618425.1. Classification (NCBI taxonomy): domain Eukaryota; kingdom Metazoa; phylum Echinodermata; class Echinoidea; order Camarodonta; family Echinometridae; genus Heliocidaris; species Heliocidaris tuberculata. Next base: position 6,615,536 of record CM046835.1, on the reverse strand, counting down.
TCATTAACCCCTGGTTTGTTTTGAATTACCAACGGACTTCTAGCTCAGTGCGTGCGTGCGGTCATCACAATGGCAAAACAAGGAACTTTAATTTGCGCCTCTATTTTGGCGATTTATGAGCTGAAACTTCCCACATGAACTAATTTGTAGTTATAAATGATTGTCTGCAAAAATCCTGAAATATGATGACTGTTTTGTCCAGTTATAGCAACATTTTGAAATGAAAACGTAAAAAAACTATGTGTCTATTTTTTTCTGACACAAGTCTACCCCTGTATAAATATTCATGAAACTTCATTTCCTTATTCAGGGGTGTATATTCCTTATTTAGACAAAGTTTCGCTGATGCGACTTCTTTCTTTGCAGAGATACTACGTCTTTTTCACACGATATCTTGCAGCAATTTAGAGCAGCAAATTGTGCGCAGTGATGCCAAATTCACGATCTGCACATACGATATTCATGAGTCAGCCGTAGTCAGCTCATTCAAAGATTGCGCATGCGCATGGCCCATGGAACACTCGGAGCACTCGCGCACAGAGCTCAGCCCTACACAGATTTCAACGCATGGGACGTGGTTGTAATATTTTTCTGTTATGTCAGCCTCGGCGATCTGACACCGAGATCCTTTTTTTCTGACACAACTCTATACGGAAAATTCACCTCAAGTAAATACCATACGATTGTAGAAAAATGTACAATAAAATGATTCATGACAGTGATTTTCTTGCGAATCTAGCCGAAATGAGGAATTTTAGGAGAAGTTTAACAGGTAAAATATTCTGTTTGCAACCAAAGAAATATCGCTAAAATTTCATATTTTCCGTTGGTCGAGCTTTGATTTTGCAGTATTGTTGTGAAAGATACATCTATATTTAATAATTTTTCAAACTGTATGTTTACAAAAAGTGGTGTTTAATACATTATTTTTCAGCTTGCATTTGTAAACAACTTTATGTAAATCGTGGGATAATGCAAGAACTGGTGAGGTCAAAGGGGGTCAACTCAATGGACAATCGCTCGTTAATTATAGGGCTAGTCCCCGACTGTACTAGAATATTACAAAATGAATTTACCTTAGTTGGTCAATCAGATTCTGTCCAATTCCAATGGTGTTGACAGAAGCATCAACAGTTATTGTTCTCTGATGTTCAAATTCTGCTAAATCCTTTTCTGCACCATCCACAGACTCAGAGAGAATGTTGCTACGCAAACTTTCCTGGAGTTCTTTGTACCATATGCTGAGCTGCAAAAGAATGAGATTGAATTCATAAATCGATCTATTTGAGATGTAGTTCTTCATACCATATACTGAACTGTGAAAGAATAAGATTAGATGTAGTTCTTCATACCATATAGTGAACTGTGAAAGAATAAGATTAGATAAGATTCATTAATAAACCATCTATTCCAAAAACAAGTGAATGAGTAAATTACGCAATGCGTAATAAATGTCCCCGCCGGAAGTGCAGATCTGTAGAAATTAACTAGCCTCAACCTTAAAACTTCAGTGAAAAACTTTAGTGAATAAAATAATAATGTTACTGCATGCAAAAGAAGAGAATACCAACAATGCATGTATACAACTGAAATATAAAACATGAAAACATTATGAACCTTCAGCCATTTTGAATAAATTTGCATAAATTTGCATGAATAATGAATTTCAAAATTCTGTGTAGAAGTTTGGAAGCCCCCACCCAGCCCTATCAGATAAAACAATCGGAATCAAAATCCGATGTGAAATAGAGAAGTAGCATTTTTCGTCAATTTTGAATAAATTTGCATAAATTTGCATAATTAATGAATTTCAAAATTCTGTGTAGAAGTTTGGAAGCCCCCACCCAGCCCTATCAGATAAAACAATCGGAATCAAAATCCGATGTGAAATAGAGGAGAAGTAGCATTTTTCAGCCATTTTGAATAAATTTGCATAAATTTGCATGAATAATGAATTTCAAAATTCTGTGTAGAAGTTTGGAAGCCCCCACCCAGCCCTATCAGATAAAACAATCGGAATCAAAATCGGCCAAGAAATGACGGAGAAGTAGCATTTTTCGTCAATTTTGAATAAATTTGCATAAATTTGCATAATTAATGAATTTCAAAATTCTGTGTAGAAGTTTGGAAGCCCCCACCCAGCCCTATCAGATAAAACAATCGGAATCAAAATCCGATGTGAAATAGAGGAGAAGTAGCATTTTTCGTCAATTTTGAATAAATTTGCATAAATTTGCATAATTAATGAATTTCAAAATTCTGTGTAGAAGTTTGGAAGCCCCCACCCAGCCCTATCAGATAAAACAATCGGAATCAAAATCCGATGTGAAATAGAGGAGAAGTAGCATTTTTCAGCCATTTTGAATAAATTTGCATAAATTTGCATGAATAATGAATTTCAAAATTCTGTGTAGAAGTTTGGAAGCCCCCACCCAGCCCTATCAGATAAAACAATCGGAATCAAAATCGGCCAAGAAATGACGGAGAAGTAGCATTTTCTAACATTTGAGCACACACGGACAGACGGACGGACGGACGGACGGACGGACACACACACACACACACACACACACACACACACACGCACACACACACACGCACACACGTACGGAGCCCGTTTCATAGTCCCCTCGCGAACTTCGTTCGGCGGGAACAATAATCTTTTCTAATGAATATACCACACTAAAAATGTAAACCTAGACATTGGTGAAATGAAAAAAAAGAAAAAATATCATTTTCATTCTGGTAAAGAGGAAAAATGTTTCATTTCACATGAAATATCTATGATTGTCTGTATAAATGCACTTATTAAATAGTGATTACACACTTTTCTAAACATTGTTAATGTCAAGTGATGTCAAACTTTAAGAGGTGAGCAGCCATTCTAAATCTTAAGGACTTTCAAGGTGTTAGTCACAAGTTTCAAAGATTCAAAGACTGTTATACCCCAATCACACAACCAAACCAACCGCAAAGTGACAAAATCTTTCCTATGAAGGGTAATGTTACATTTTGTCTGGTCTATTGTTAGCGTGACTGGGGTAATAGGCTAATATAAAATCTACTGTTTAATTTCTACTCCAAGATACATCTTCCCAACGTACCTCTTTACTATGCTGATGAAAGGCCACTGACATAACAAGCAATTTACGACGCTGTGCAACTCGGCCAACAAAGTCCCCGACTTTAGCCTCTAGTGCCCGGGCAACTGGTTCGATTTCGTCCGGCTCGCACTCCCCGGTCTGAGCGAGCTGCTCGGCGTCTTTCAGTAGTCTCTCTGCATTTGTGAAAGTATTCTGGAGAATAAGAAGAAAGAATGTTGAAATTAAGGTCATATATTGTATTTCAATTAATTAGATACAATTAAATGAAAATAAATATGATTGTTGAAGAGTATTAATCATACTTTAAAAAAATATATTTTGATTACAGATACTTTGTAATCTACAATGGTATTATTCAAAACACTCACTTCAAAGTTCATCATGTCATAATGATCAATGTTTTTCTGTTTCTCACCCTCTCACAATTTTGATTTCTTCTTCATTCTCTTTAACTCCATCATAGGCTACTCCATGGATTTTTCTTCAATTAGCAGCTTGCAATCTCTTAGCCACACTCACAGCCTCAGAATAGTTTAGGCCAGTACATATGCTTCCCAAATCAGGAAAACACTTGAAGTTTCATGTATCCTGACTATCCTATCCATTATTTGGATGTATAATCTCCACTTTTCCTTTTCAATGTCCTACCTCAGACTTATCTTTGCTTTGTCTTATTCTCACTTATTCTCAATCTCACTCTTTCTCATAAATCCCAATAACGATATGAGGCAATGATCATTACAATGCCATCTACTTACACCCTAAATATATCACTAATGTATTCCTGCCTCCAAGCTGTCCTCACCTTAACCATTAAAAGCGAATCACCATTGGCAACACAAATTTGTGAATAAATATCGAAGTTGTTCATAATAGCATACCATCCCTTTGTACTTGACCATCCACAACAGTTGTTTAGAAGCACAAAAACAACAAAAACATATGTGCAGCATATTCGTAAAGCAAATAAGAATAATGAAGCAGTGTTATGCCCTATATATTGGAGTGGGTCAATATTTTGATGCTGCTTGGTGGACCAAAATGATACAAGGTCACACTTCATTTGTAATTCACAACACTTAGCAAGGTTATTTTTGTTGAAAAATTAGGATTTAACTCTTCTTGAAAAGGATTGTACTATTCCTATGCTACCAGCCTGCTGTTCCTATCAGAGATTTAAGTTATAACAATTCATGCAGCGTTGGAGTATATCTGCAATACAAAAGAAATTGGGAATCCTTTTTCGTGTTGATATAGCAGTATATTCTGTGTATGTTATTGATCTTTGTAACTTAGTTTCCTTGCCTATGGTGAAGTCATGATTTTGACCCTAAAAATGTGACAAAAGTAGATACATACTTCTTGTCTGGACATTTCTTTCTATTACATTTGTGAAATTTCAGAGTATGGTACTGCATGTTGTGGTAGGTGTGACACAATGGTAGCAGAGTTTCACTAAAACTATAATGATGCATTCTTCCAGCAAACCATACTCAAGAATATAATTCTTATGTGATGTCCCTTCCAAACTTTTGAAATTTGATTTAGAGATGATCAATACTCATTTTTTTCAGCACCCTTCAATATCAAATAGACTAACTTCAAAGCAAGGGGACTTAAAATTACAAGCACATGCCACCTATTATTATATTCTGATGTTTATGTAAACAAAATTCAATCAAAATATCATGAGGTTACCAAATGTATTACTTATGGGCAAAATGAAAAATCTGGAAGAAGACATTTGATTATATACTAAGAGATAATACTTTTGGAAAATACCTACAGGAATATTTGAAATTAATACTAAGAGATAATACTTTTGGAAAATACCTACAGGAATATTTGAAATTAATACTTTTCATTTAACATTATTTTTAAAGAATACTATATTTCAATATGTGAGTTTATGATTATATACATGTAATCATCAAAAGGGGAAAAATGTCAGTAAAAGGTAAATATGACAGTCTCTGTCTCTTTCTCGCTGTATCGTGATCAGTCTCTCTTTCTTCATCTCTCTCTCTCTTTCTACCCCAGTACAGCATCACATATGATAAGAGTTCATGAATGATATCGAATGGGGCTGCAAACATACATGGTGATGTAAATAGTACCCATACCCAATGACTTGGCTGTATGGAAATGAGAGCAATATATGCACATCTAAAACTCACATTGACTGAAATACACCTCATGACTTTTAAACCATTGTTTATCCAGCATGCCCAGAGCTCTGTTTGTCAAAGATAAGTGTAAGCTTTCACACAGGTAAAACCCATGCAATATATTCCTTCATCAATAATGCTATTACTTATAAGCATTATTTTGACCAAGGCAATAAGATGAATTAAGACTGAATTATAGTTTTATTAGTCACTATCATTCTATCTTAGTTTATGAAAACATTGTCTCTGAGCTCATCAAGATCATGTTTAATAATTATATAGTATAATTGTTCTTTTCACTGCTAACCAAATCTTTTCAGTTTCTTCACAATTCAATGCAGAATTTGGGTTAAGGTAATGTCTTTGGGTAAACTACTGGAAATGCAAAGGCCTATAACAGATTTAGAGGTCTTTTCTATTTGAAACATGCTAGTGTACTAGCTTCCAATTCAACCAGACAAATTGGCTACTGTTCATAAATGTAAAAACATTTAACATTATCTGTAACTCACAACCAAAGCAAAACACTTGAAAGACAGGTCAGTCATGGATAAAACATGGAGTGATTTAGTGGGGCCAAGGGTCACAAGGATTTTTTTTAAATCTTCTTTTTTCAGATAAACTGATCACTGATTATTCTGCTCTAAATTTTCTTTAGAAAACTTCATTGTTGATCCCTTTGACCATTCTTGACACTAAGCTTTATATTTATGTTTCTAAGCTATGTATATTGCATATTTATATTACATGGTTAATGATGTTTATCTCCAAAATAAGTGCAGCATGAACTAAACTCTCATTGATGAGACTTTGAGATGTGTACTTTTCCACTTTCCTCAGGAAATTTGATCATCCATACTGAGCGTCAAGATCATAGTAACTCTCTAATGATGGTGGATCCCAAAGGGTTAAACTTCTAGAACAGAATATCAGACTCAAACCTATTACATGCCTTTCTCTTATTTGCATGCTTTGCTTCAACCCAGAACTAGCCATGATTATTCATTTCTCCTTGTAAAAACAGAGGACTACTTGATACTTGGTAGGTAAGGCATGCCGCGCCTACCTCCAGGCAATTCCATTTTTCATTTATCATTCGATCAGGACAGCAATGAATGATAGAATTACCATCGTTCATTAGCATTTCATCCCCTTGGCGTAATGGAAACAACAGTGTTACAGGTTGTAAGGCAAGGCAAGATTACACACAGCTCAATATGTGATGCAGTCTTAGCTCTCAAATCAATCTAAGCTGCATGCTGGCAATTTTATATCAGTTCCTTTAATATGAATTTAGATTTTGTTCAGAATGTAAGTTTGAACCAAACTTGACTTTTTTCAGCTCTTCATATCATCCATTTTGAGGGCATCTTCTCCATCCCTCACTCTGTGCATCTTCTCTTTTAATTCTCCCTCAATTGTCCTTTAAGTCAATGATTCACCAACATCATTTGACATGTTACTGTGTTCTGGTTGTTCCTTTCCTCTGCCCTCTTAGTGTCTGATATGCATGGAGCTGTCTATGGACTAAAAGTGGGTGCAGCCTAGTTCAGCGTAGTAGTTTATTTTTTTACCGTAAGTGTATTCACACTTACATAATTTTGCTTGGCATGTTGACATAGACCTGCAGTAGGGAATGATCCATTTCATTTTTTAAAAATTCTAACAGCAGAGCAGTAAAAAAAGGGGGAAAATTAAAAGCTTATTTTCAGGCGAAATGGCTACTACATTCACCAAATTTGAGGAGCCGACTTGCAAGGGCTCACATTTCATTCTTTTTTTTCACAGGGGCTATTTCTAGACTTTGGGGAGTGAATTTCTTCCAAACCCCTGTATATATACTTTTTTTTTCTCCAAGCAGCAAAGATATTAGAAGAATCCTTCTAAATGACCATGTATCTTCTCTATGTGTGGTATGCACATGCTATTAGAGCCCGTGTGAACGGACTCTTAATCCTCCATCTTCCATCTGTGAGATGCGTTCATGGAAGGTGATAACTTGATTAGTAGATCTCCTTCACTTCTCAACGCCTTCACAGCTAGAGAGGTAACACTAAGAGAGTATATATCGCTGCCGGATCAAATATTGTTCATTACCTCTAAGAGGGCTGTACTGTGTATGTAAGCTTCAGAAATAGCCAAGCTGTTTGTCAGGGGGTATAATATTTCTTGCCTATCATCAGTACAGGACCAGTATCAACGGCCCCCTCTTCAACTTTCAAGGCAGATTACATACAAGGTATTCTTCATCAGTCCCACTTATATGTCACTGTGTAACCTCCAACACATTAGACACCAATAAAGAACCAATAAAAATATTCTCAATAAAAAACAATGCAAGAATATGTACAAGACTTCCCAAAAATAGGAAAGAGAAGAAGATCATGATATTTTTAAATCTTAAATCATAAGCATCTAATGCTTGGTTTAAAATGTCAGCTGGTTCATACTGGTGGTGTCTTTACTTTCAAAAGACTTTGATAATAACATTAATAAGAAAAGCAGAGGCCTTCAAGGCAGAAAATTACTTTATCAGGCCTATCAACAACACTGAATTAACAATAATGCCAGGTCTACTTATCTGTTTACCTGCGCAAATTTGGCCTTGAGTAAAACTAATGATACTCATTAAGTTGTAATTAATTCAGCACATTACTTGCAGGGTTCTAATCAATTGAGCAGTCAGTAAAGCAACCTTATTGATTACTGTAGTGACAACTTTATGCTCAATTAGAACTAGGGCCATTTATTATCTAAAACTGTGCATAATAATGACCCAATTCTACGCCAAGTATAATATTACTCATTTAACCCGTTTCTTTTAAGGCTAAATCATGCATCAAAATCAAATTGAGTGCAATTATATTTGTATTTTATAAAAACTGAAGTGAGATTCAAAGGTAGGTACTCAGTGTTGTTCAAGATCACATATATGGTGATAATATGTGATGTATTGGTGCATTTACTTAACATAAGATGAAACTGATAATTAATTTCATCAAAAATGACCTTTATAGGCTATAATAGAACAAGGACTTTCTGTCTAGCTAGACAAATCTTTCCTTTCCTTTGAATACCAGCATACTATATTCTCCAAAGTTGGGAATTCCCAGTGTACAATGCATGTAATCACCAACTTTCAGATATTTCAAAGTAGTCGACAGAAGAAAACAACTGGATCTGTTTTCTGAATACAAATAAAGAGATCAACTTTCCCAATGGATTGATACAAATACAATAATATCATTTACATGTATCTGAAAATATTTAAAAGATTCTGGCTTTTTTAAACATAAGTTCAGAATGCATAATAACATATTAAGCCTATACATATAACCAAATACACCCAGTATGCCTTAGAGAAGATCAAACCAAACACACAATGAATTCCTAGACAATTTTAAGCCATCATTCATATCTTGTATCCTACACTTTACCAGAGCCTCATTCAACCTCACCGTAAGTTCATTGACCCTCATGTCAGCATCCACCAAATTGCCAATGGGATATGGGTCGAGAAAAATCGCACATGCTAATCCTGAACCTTTCAGAATGAAAAAATATATATATGCTAATCAAATCCCTCTGTGAAATATCCAGTAAAGTGCAGCCATAATTTCTCTTAGAGCATAAAAAAAATCATCAGATATGAATGGGTTCAATTTGATTCAGCTGACAGGTAATTTCAACAATTGGATTGAGGGCACGTAGCCCAAAGTGAGCAATCAAATTTTCTTGCTCTCTTGTGATTTCACTTTCATCCCTTGATTACAAGATTTTCACCATCTTTGAAGAATGGGATAAGAGCCATCAGACATTGCATGCATGTATTAAAGAAAGAGAGAGAATGAGAGAAAGGGAGAAAGAAAGAGAGAGAGAGAGAGAGAGAGAGAGAGAGAGAGAGAGAGAGAAGGGGGTAGTGGCTGGGGAGGTGGGGGGCAGGAGGCAGGATATAGTAAAATATTCTCTTACCACACATCTTGGAAATAATTCCCACACACATTGTAATAATGAACTGGAAAACAAATGTTCATACCAGGGAAAGTCACCTTTTCTCCACTACATTTTTCATAGGAAATATTCATTTTAAAAAGCTGATGTGAATTCTCTGGAGCTTTACGGAACAATCTTGTGTTTCATATCACTGTCACATTGAATATTGCTGAAATTCATCGGTTCAAAAGATCAAAGCATGGAGCAGGAAGTGCAAAGAATTCCAGATGGCACAATTGAGGATGAAGTTATGATAAGTCTGGATTTATGAAGAGCAAAGGGAAGCTTTGATTGAATGTAATTTATTGCAAATCTATGAGAAGACAAATTTACCACAATGAATGTTGGCAATTCAAAAGCTATCATCATATAAAAGATGACTGTTATATTTCACTCTAGAATTTGTCTGTGAAAAATGTATTCCTAAAAACATGAGATTTGTCTTTTCAAAAAAATTCTTAGATTTTATACTTTTGTAGACTCATAAGGCATTTTAAATATGAAAGAAATAGGTCTATATCATAATTCCTATAAATTTCACCTACTGTAAATATATTTCACGCAATTGGTATTTTCTTGGGTGTCTTACTGCCCAAAGCACTTTTTACTGGTATTTCCCTAAATCGAAGACAAGGATTTTGACACACTGCAATGTAAAGTGGTGTTCAATTAGCATTGTAATAAAGGCACATCAGCATCTAACACAAACTTATGATTGGATAATTTCTCTCCCTCGCATGCTTGAGGGTTCATTGACCTAAGTGGGTAAATGAAATCTAAAATTTATGACTGAAGACTGATTAGAAACACAAACACAATGCTGGATTTCTATATTTGGGGTTCACCGCATCCATACCATGCTGAGTACCACAACTTACTGGAAATGGCACACTGTGAATGACGAAAGAATGAACGTGAAGAAAGAGTGGGGCCAGAGATAGAGAGATGGAGGTATGAAAAAAGAAATAGAAGACTGAAGAATGAAAGTGAACACAGAGAGAGAGAGTGAATCAGAGAAAGATAAAGGGAAGAGGGGGCCTAAGAGAGAGATAGAGAGAGACATGAAATCAAGAAACAAGATTAGAAAGAGAAAGATGGAGAGAAAGGGAAAATAAAGAGAGAGAGAAAGAGGAATGAGAGATATACAGAGGGGTACATAAAATAAACTTTGACCCCCCCCCCCCTCCAAAGAAAAGAAAAACAAAACAAAACACTAGTTTGTTATTGATGCCATGGTTGAAAAAAATATAAAAGGAGGTAAAGAAAGCACTTATGGTATTAAGTCATAATAGGAAAATAATGAGGAAACATAAACAAGACAAAAGATGTAAGTAGAGACTCTGTAAGAATAGAAAAGAAAGATGAAGGGGGAAAAGGAAAGCATATAGTACAAGGACTGGATTGAAGGAAGAAACAATCCCAGAAGTGGTTTTAGACATGTCAACCACATAAGGACACCCTGTCAATACAGTGCAAAATGTCAACCAGATTGCTCCACAAAACTATCCATTTCATTCATGAATTCTACTACATTTCAAGAATGGCAAACTCAAACAACAAAGATATCTTTAACCCATTGGCTACTTAATTCTCTCATTCTCACATTCTCATGTGTTTAAAGGGAAAGTCCACCCTGATCACAAGTTGGTTTTGAAAGAAGCTGAAAAATTAAAGAAACAGATCAGTGAAGGGTTGAGCAAAATCTGATAAGAAATAAGAAAGTTATGAATTTTTCAAGTTGTAATCAGTCAAACACAAATTGGCAAGTCCGTGACATATCTTGCGAGCTCCGTACACAAAATTTCATAAATATTCATTTTCTTAGTTTCTAATGAAGGAATAGATTTGTTTCATACAGGTTCATGTAAAAACATACGAGTAGTGATTATATCTAAGGTGCATGTATGATTGCATATTTTCTTTAGAGAAAATGGAAATTAATGATTTCTGGGGCAGGGCAAAAAGGAGAGGAGCTTGCAAGATACCTCAAGAAGTTGCCAATTTGTGTTTGACAGATTACAATTTCAAAAAAATCATAACTTTCTAATTTCTTCTTGTATTTTGCTCAAACCTTTTTTTTTTTTTTTTTTTGCTTTCTTTGTTTTTGTTTTTTGCTTTTTTTGTTTGTTTTTTTCTACTTCTTTTAAAACCAACTTGTAATCAGTTGGGCTTTTCCCCTTATACAGAGGCGACACACATTTCCCATACGCAATGGGTTAATAATTTTGCATTCATTCTAAACACCCCCTTCATTTCCTACAACAGAGAAGTTAAAGCACTGTAGATGAATAATAGAGAGATTCTGTAAAAACCCACAATCATGCTTCAAATCACATGTTACTTGGAAGAGTTAACTTGACAAGCCAGTACAAAAAGATACACATGTACTGTTTCTTCTAAAAAGCTCTTCAACATTTTCAAAGAGAGCCATCCATCCATCCACCCACCCTCCTGCAATCTATCTCAGTCACATTGGCCCAGCCACTTCAACAATGTGTTGAGGACAAACACTGAGTCACAGAGAGGACTTCAAAGAATTCAACGCAAACACAACACCAGGCTTGACACTTACTTGTTAACACCCTAGTGGACCAAAGAGAGGTGAAACACCTAAACAATACTTTGCAGAAAAGGCCTAAACAATGCCCCTATGTCCGAATTTCTGAAGCTCTAGATCCAAAATAACAATCTCAGGGAGCCCCTTTCAGGTTTCTGACTCACTTGTTAATTTTGTGCTGTTATTGGTCATTGTTCTGTAAATTCCACTTCATTTCACTCATTAAAAGCATAAGGCTACATGTTACCAATTAAACTACACAATAACAACAAAACTCATCAAAAGCATAAGGCTACATGTTACCAATTAAACTACACAATAACAACAAAAGAAATTTCCCATTAACTAAGAATACAATGTAGATATAATGGCCTCCTCCAACAGTGCTAAAAAGTCCTAAACAAATATCAAAAAATTGGTAATTAGTGAAAAGAAATGTAAAGCACAAAGAAAAAATACAGGCATGGATCTGCAATAAAAAGAATTCCTTCACAATTCAGAATGAGTAACAGCTACAGCTACAAGTTCCCAACTTGAGGGGGTAACAGTATAATGACAGAGAAGTAAAAATACCTTTTAAGTTATAGGTGTTTGAGAGGAAGGTGTGAGAAAAAAATTTGTGGAGTCATGGTTTTGTTTCGATAAATGGCATTAATTTTACAGGAATGGAAAATCTCAAGGACAAAACAAAATAACAAATGTTTTTTAAATAGGTTCATCAAATTGATGCCAAACTGTACTAAACATTCTCTCTCTCTCTTTCTCTTATTCATTCTGACACCTTCATCCTTTATAGGCCATTGTTACAATGTCATATCTTGATTGATGTTTGTAGGCATCTCCAAACCCTGGTTTTCATCTGAAGGTCCTTTCTAACTCAAATCCTCCTTCAAGAACCCTCCAGGTCATGACATTGAATTCCAAAATGATTGATGTCTAAACCAGAATATAAAAAATTAAAAAAAACCTTTACAAGATTTTATTCACTCCTATGTACCGATTATAAAATTTTAAAGTGAACTGTATCTTTGTAAGTTATTCAAGTTGGTTGAAACACACATTTCTATAAACAGAAATAAACAACTACTGAAAATTAAAAACAAAAGCATTCTATCCAGTATGAAACCAAAAAGTGTAGAATATTTAAACCCTGGTACATCATACATTAAAGTGACAGATGTGCAAAAAGCATAGCACTGGAGATTAATAACATTTCATATCAAACTCTACTATAAACTACAATTATGTACATCCTCAAATTTTCCCAAAATTACCTGACAGCCTTCCCATAAATGTAACAGTAGCATTTTAACTGAATTTGCACACATTTTCATGTTGTGCATCTGGATATAGCTGATAGCATCTTTAAGGTTGTGTGAAAATATGGGCACAAACTTTTCACTTTATGGACTTGAAATGAAGGATATTTTCATGCCTCTGTTGAAGTGGTTTTCATAAGGAATTAAATTAAACTTGGTTGGAAACTGACAGACAGGTTCACTGTGCTTTTCTCCATCATATTCATTTAAAATACATAACCCATTATAAGTTGTTTTTCTCTCCCTTTCTCACATACTTGAACAGCAGTGTGCCCACAAAAAAATATACTGAAATCCAAAATAAATCTGAAACGACAATAATGTTTGCACTTTTTTCTACTTTGTGATTTTCTGCACAAAACCTATATAATGTGGATTTGTACATTTTTAGCACACATTTTGCTATTTAATCCAATTGCTCTTTATCTTCACTCTCTTCCATCTGAGTTTCAAAGACCAAAGGAAGGACAGAAAGTAAATTTCCTGATGGTTTTACATATTATACCAAGCTTTATTTACTGGAATTACTGGATCCCATCTTCACAAGGGAAAAAAAAGAATGGATGTATTTCCTTGATGATGTATTGACAGCCTTATCCAATTAACCTCCATTGCTTCCATGAATGTAGCTTGAATACAACATCAAACCTTTAAAAAGATTGAAATTTTCATGGAAGAGTCCCTAGAGATTTTATGAAGTTAGCACCTTCATTTGTCCTCCAGGTCCCTTTTGGAATTGATCCCTAAAGAATTAGTGGATTAAGCTCCTTAATGCTTTGCTGATGTTGTCAACTATATATTATATGCTCTGATCTTTCCTTCTTTCTTTTATTTTCAATGAAAAAGATTGGAAGAAACTGTTTACAGGCATTAAAAAAACATGAGAGAAAATAATTCTAACAGTGAAGGATAAATCAGTAATATGACAAGATTACCCCAAAATAAAATTTGTTAAATGGGACATATATTTCATGGTACTTCACATACAAATGACTGAATATATTTATTTGCATATTCTCTGCACATATTCAATTGTTATTGTTTATGGGAAATCCACTAAATATTCTTAAAAAGGAAGTATGACAGATGTAATTGGCAACTGAACCTACATGTATTCCTATAATTGGCTGGGATTCTCTTACTATCCCCTGGGTCATACTTTGATTAGGTATTAGCAAGCAAACACTTACACAAAGCTTTCATTAGCATACTAATTTAGGATGACACACACAATCCTCTATACCGTTTTCTGAAAATGAAAGACGTCTTTTATTTTCATCCCATAAGCCATTCTTGTTGCCAAAACAATGAAAAAGACAAATATGCTAGGAATAAGAAGTAATTTATATATTCAGTTGGCATTTAGACTTTTACAGACTTTTTGTACAGACTTTTTGTACAGTATTCAGACAATCATTTTTTCATGAATTCATAGAAATAAAATTCAAAATTATCAATGAAGATCTTGTTCAATAGAAATTCCCCCCTCCCACCCCCCCCCCAAAAAAAAACAACAATTATTCCAAAATAGTAATTAAAGCAAATTTGCTAATAAAATATCAGATAATATTACTTATCAAGTGATGAGTTATATCACACTATACTTGATGTCAGATGACACTGAATATCTGAGGGAGGTACTACTGTAATCAACTTAATGTCTTTTTATTCTTCTAAAGCACATTTATCATTGCTGGAATATCTTGAAGGTCACATTAACAAATGCAGAAATATGGATTAACAATCATGCTCATGCTCATATATATTTCCATTTTAAACATAAGGACACAGCTGTGGTGCCTGGGCAAATGGGAAGATAATATACCAAGAATCTGAGCCTTTCACATTACAGAGCTTACAAAATCACAGACTGAAGGTGTAGACTTGAAGCCATTTTATCATGCTATTGATGCTAATGGACAATTCATAGCCATAGTGCTTCTGCCATTATATTTCCTGTGAGAGTATCTTTTCATTGTTTAAAGGGAATGTTGAGTTCTGGAAAAGGTGAAACATAATTTGTGAGCTTTCTCATTCCTTTCATGACAGTCTGGAATAACACCATAGTAGAAATGTCTCCTGAAAAGGATTTCTCCTCAAATGCCCTCTTATTCGAAATATGGCAGGGAAATGCTGAGTTTCTATGGGCCAAACATTCATGCCACATGTGTGTGCAGTCCCATATACCCATTTCTGTGTGCAGTGCATGTGCTTTTCAGCGAGATTGGGTCAATTTCTTATAATTTTAATGATTCCAAAGCCTCACAGCACACACCAATTCTTATGTAGACATGATCAACATTTCTTGAGACAGTTTCTTTCACAATGTAATCGCATGACCAGAACTCAACTTTATCTTTAACACAAACAGACTGTGATAATACACATCCCTGCCATCTTCACAATGAGAGTGATTAACTCTGTAGAATGTTCCAGCATGGTATTCCATGCAATTCCAGTCATTTGAGAAGATACCTCAAAATAGTTTTGTTAAATGTTCATTCCTTCATTTAATTTTAATGGCAATGAACCACCTACTTGGCTAAACATATCTACATGAAAGTCTGCTGACATAAACATATAAATCAATCTGAGCTCCATGTATCTAAATGAGGCTACTGTCCATGTAAGTAAGTAATCATATTTAGCATTTTAGCCTCAAAGCAGTGTATGTTCAAGTTATGATGCAAAGCCTTGGGTTTAGATCTTGCTTTCCTCAAGTGGTAATAGATGCTGCAGACAGCAAACTTATGATCTAGGGAAGATATCAACATAGCGCCTCTTAGAGTCTTAGGTATAGTCTCTCTCAAGAATGAGATGTTCCCATTCAATTTCTAGCTATCCAATATCACAACTAACAAATCGGCCTGAAGATATAGACTTCAAAAATAAGTACTTGTTGCTTTGGAGTCAAGTGTAATCTCAGGACATGCAAAGTAGATACTAGCCTGTTTATGGCTCAGATAATAGTATGTCTTCAGGTAATGGGAGGTTTAAGATAGGGCTATGGATGGATGAATTGCCTCAATTGCTAAGTATTTCACTTTGAACAGAAGCTATATCTGGAGGTGAAGTACAGATTGTGAATGCTATTGTTGCACTTGACTGCTTTGTGCGATTATTTACTACTGTTTACCCGAACATGTTAGTCATCACTTTACAAGAGAAACGTGTAAACAAATTTGGAATTCAAAATAAAGACATGGATGAATGTTATCAAAAACAGGTGTGTTATAAGGAAAGAGCAATGACTATTTTCAGAGACTGTGATGAGTGCAGGCATCTAACATGCACATGAGTGATAACATATGAGAGCTAACAGATTACCATATACAACAATGATCATTAGGAACTGTACAAAAAGGTAGCAAGTGCATTAATCACCATAGTTCATCATCCACATCTATAAAGATACATTTTCTTCCAGATTTATTCCCACATATATCTCTTGCGACTTTTTATTGTATATTTTTCCTCAAAAGATCCTCCTCAATAACATCTTTACAAGTCTTTACTTTGTTGGCAATCCTTTCTCTTTACAATACTGGAGATAACACCTTATTGCATTATAGACATGTGTCGCATAAGAAGAATATTTCAGCCTCATCAAATAGTATTTACATCTCTACTGTTGTTTACATTGCATATGTAATGTAATCACATCCCTCTTCTTGCTGAAGCCATACACCCAAACTTCCATCTTTCTTAAAACTTAAATCATTTCTCCTTCTCTCTTTCTCTATAGTCTCCCTCTCTCTCTGTCGCTCGCGCTCTCTCTCTCTGTCTCTGTCTCTCATGCTCTCTCTCTCTCCCTCCCTCACTCTCTCTCTCCCCCTCCCCCTCTCTCTCTCTCTCTCTCTTTCCCCTCCCCCCTTCTCCCCCCCCCCCCCCCGCCTCCCACTTGAAATTGATTGTGATTTGGCTTCCTTCTTCCTCCAATCAAACACTGACGCCTTCCTATCTTTCAATCGCTAGACAGATGAAAACATAATGAAGATGTGATTGCTACACACTACAGTGATTCTACAAATCTTATCAATCTACTCAGAGGAAAAAAACAAGAGTATTTGGGCATATACAACCTCCCTGCCACTATACGATGGCCGTACCTGTTAAGTGAAATCCATTTCCACAAGAGGTGGTCAAAGATCGCATAACATGTACTTTAGCTTTGCATTTATAGGCATACCAATTGATGTATATTTTCTTTCAATAATATTTGTTTTGTCTCACTTCCACCGCGTGTGAATGATCAGAATCGATGATTCCACAGGGGCAGAACTACACAAATAGCATAACTTTGACAATTTTATTTAATGTACTTACACGGAACTACTTCAAGTATATATCTTTGTTAGATCTATGGAAAGGAAAGCTTCTGAAAGTAGAAGTTAGCATGGCCTATCTTTCGTAATCATTAAGAACGTCATGGAAACTGAGCAACCAATATTGCAAGATGTGATTTAATTTCAAAATGAGAAATCACTAATACACAATTTTCCTCTTAATGACGATAACTGTAAACAACAACGTAATACAAACCTGATGGCTTTAAATTCCACTTAAATTGACACCAACAAAAAAAATCAAAGTCCATTTGAATCACATTTCAATCTGAATCCAATTCCAATCAAGAGATACAGGAAAAGAAGACAACTCCCTCAGAGAATTCTAGATGAAATCACAATGTACTTTATACAGATATATCTCCAGCTCATCCACCTATCTCACATATAAACAACCACTCTCAGCAGTCAGCACACACATGTAGGCTTATGGTTTTACATTGCAGAGTTGTTCAGTGATTATCTGATATGGTTACAGATTATTTCACGCTTGATTTCTAGCATTCAGCTCCATTCAGGCTCTAACTCAATTTAAAATCAATACCTGAATAAACCTCCTCTATTACAAAAAAGCTTTTAACCATGTACAAATGTGTTAAGTGTACTTCCATAATGCTCTCTCAATGAATCGAACAATGGCGGAAATAGTATGAAGTTCCTTGCAAAATGAACAAGGAAATATCACAATTTTATTAGTTTCTTAAAGTGTAAATGAAATATGATGTGCTGAAAAAGTAAAATGTGTGTGTACTGCAAGGATAGTGAGCAATCACAGCTTACACAGCATACAAATCTACAATGGTTAAATGTATTCATCTTAGTCTATCTGGAATCAATGGTGAACTTTATATAACCTGTTTTGTAATACAATAAATGTGGGAAGCAAAATACATTTAATAGGGACAGTAGGTGGGAATGTTAATAATGAAAGCAGGTTATAATATCAACAAGACAAGAGAAAAGGCAAGAATGAAAATTAGAAATCAGACTTTCATTCAAGACAATCAGGATTATGGTTAGAGTCTTTTCAAAGAACATGTACAACTTACAAAACAAAAGATTAGAAAGAATGATTACATAAAGTGTTATTTGTAAAACTGTGGTGTTTCAGTGCTAAGATTTTTTTTGTTTCCTGACATGATAAAACTCAAGTACCTTCTATTTCATGTACAATTCCTTCTATTCTAAAAAAAAAAATCAGCAAAACATCCTTAATTGTCCATGAAATAAAGGACTGCCATTTTGCTACATAATTAATATACTCTTTTAAATTGCTGTCCTTCTATGCGGATATTACTCCTGTATCCCTAATCCTTTACTTTTCAATTTATACAAAACTTTCCCTTACCTATCCCTCATCCAAGCAATAACACAAAACCACGGAACAGTTGTGACCCCTTGTATCTCTGTACCTTTACCAAGAAACCAATATTGAAGATGTTTGGCACACAAGGGGTGTTCACACTACTAAAAGCATCCTTTTTAGCTTCCTGATGCTAGCAATCTTCCACGAGATAAAGATATCAAATTCCCAAAAATATGTATAGTAAAAACATAATATTCCAGAATTTCCGGTAGCCATTTCTTGTATAATTGTACATGGTTCCATCAATTTTTTCCAGCATAAGCTTCATCTCTGTTTTTTTTAAAAGAAACATGTCAAGCTACTTAGCACTTTCCCAAATTACAGAAAGAGAAGACGTTTCGTCATACAAACAATGCATGAAAACCGTGGGTGAGGAACGCAATTTATTCACTTTAGAAAGTAAAGAATACATCAGTACCAGTATGCCTATCTAAAGAGGAACTAACACAATATTTGTGATGATTGAACATATGAACAAACAAGGTTCATTCTCCTTAAAATTGTAGAGAATATTGGTGAGCACGTACACATGAAACAGGCTCTTTCACTCTAAAGTACTCTCAAGTGTCATTGAACAGGAATGAGCCAATTTGGGAGAAATTTGCAATATCTGATGAGTTTCCAGTTGAATGTATGGCTGAGAGTGTAGGCAAGTGAGAGAGGGGTAGCCTGAATAATATGTGTGAGGTACACATACATTGGTACACAATCTTGTTTCTTTTTTTCTTCCTTGCAATAACAACTGTATATTCAGTATCTTTACAACTTGGATAATAAACTGGACTTGCACATACACATGTAATGTCTCAAATATTATGTATTCAATGTCCTTGGATTCATGTGATGTAATATCAATTCTTGCATGTAATACAGGACATCAACATCCACAGTTCCAAACATGGAGGATGTAATTGAGGAGGGAGGACACAAGTTTTAAAAAAATCAGAATATGTCATTACATTTTTCATACAATGAAAATGTAATCTTTTTTATTAAGTTAGTTTTATGTAGTAAAAGAAAAGATTATTCATAGGAGAAAAATGTTGAGAATGTGCTGACAACTTTCCAGTTCCCTACACATATTTACATACTCCCCCAGACCATAGCAAGGAAAATTATCTATTCATCTGTCTTCACATAATAATAACTACAGAACAGAAGTGAAGCAAAGTGACTGAATACTGTCAGAATATTGAATACCAACACCCATTTCATATAAAAAATAGCAGATAATACAATTCCACTAGTCAACCTTCAGATGAAAGGCATTATTACTGCTTAGGATGACTGTCATCCAAACATGTCAGCCTATCAAAGAAAAAATATAGAATTTACAATCTTAACCAATGTATCAGGTTTGTTTATTTATATTTTACAACAAACTCTAATAAAATAACACTGAAAAAGCTGGGCTGTATTGAGCACTTACTACCCAATACTCACAATTTGTTTTGGTTAAACTTTGCAGTATGAAAGGGGTACTAGAGCAACAAAGCTATTCCCCCATATACAATGGATGACTGGAGCACAATTGTTTGCTAACAAAACACTTACAAGGTAAAATATGTACAAAAAGTTGTAATAACAAAATATTGACAATATGCAAGTTTTTGCACAGGTTGTTGTGACCACACCAGTCTGTACGTGTATTGTATAAAACAAAAAACTTTCATTAATTGCTGATTTTGCAGCAAGAAATTTTGGTCCCCTTGAAAAAATCCAATGTAGTAGCTTAATTCGTTCTAAAATCTGAACCACTTCAAAATTCTACAAAGTTTCTGGTGATACATTATTTGAGAAACAAAAACAAAAAACCCTTGTAAAGCAGAAGACCAGAAATGTAGATGGATCTTCTAAACCAGGTGGGTGATTCACTAACAGCTAAAATTAATCCCAAATAAGAAAAAAATAAATTTTAGGAACAATATCCATCCTAAGAGCGATATCGCTTTTAGTGACTGATTCACTAAGGTATTTGGGATTGATTCCAGCCTCTGAATTGATTTTAAGGTTGGGAGTGATCCGGATCGCTCCTAACAATCACAAACGGTCACTCCACTGCATGCCTTCGCTGCCCGCCCACGCCCCAACCTTGGCGCGGCTACGCTGTGCCTGCCTGCACGCCCATTGCCCTAGCCATAGGCCCTAGCCCTGTGTATGTCCAGTCGATGCGTGCGCGCAATTAATGTAGTAGCTAGGTAACGCGCACGAGCTACGCGCTAAGTAGAGAATTAGGTCAGGTGACTGAGGGGCGGTGACTGAATTTTGAGTACGTTGATTGGTTGGAATGAGTGCGCTCGTAAATATTCATTTGCGCTCATATATATTCATGATAAAATTGATTCCATCCTAAAAGCGATTTAGTGAATCAGTAAGGTGGAATTAATTTTAAGCTGGGAATGAAATCAATCCCGAAAATTGATTTTAGGAATGATATCGATCCCAGTTAGTGAATCACCCCCCAGGGCTCCTCAACTGGTGGGACGTGGCCCATGAAGCTATCTCAGGTGGGCCACGAGGTCGGCCCCAAACAAATTTTTTAATAGAATCAAATTTCTAAAACTGTGTCTGATTTTACATGACACAGCTGGAATTCAGCAATATGCTATTACTTGTTAAAAATTTTCTCAAAGATTTGTCTTACGAAATGGGGGTAAGTAGTGGTCAAGCTGGTGAAGTCGCACTCAAAACACGCACACATGAACTTCAGTAGTGAGCAGCTAGCTAGGGATTCTAGTGCACACTGTCATGCCCAGTCAGTCCGAGACCATCAACCGAGCGAGCAATCAAGTTTTTGTAAGGTGGGCCTCAAAAAAACTTCTAAGAGCCAAAGTGGGCCTTGAGTCAAAAATGTTGAGAAGCGCTGTTCTATACAAGTTTAAGAAAGTTGAGACTGTTTCACACTGATTTATTTTTATATACTTTTCTACCTTACCAAATTTAAGTTATCATAACCTAACACTGAAAATGTTAAAATTCTTGTAATTCTCAATTGCTACTTCTAGATAGCCTATCATTCAATTTCATATCCATCAATTTTGGCTTACACTACCCCTCAACAACCTTTCCAGACACAAAGGAGCATGCATGTGTCCTAACTTTTCTCAAATCTCAAAAAGATGTCCACAACTAAAAAGGTAATCTATCTGACATGAGCAACTGAGATTACTTTTATTTCTTTTCATTTCACAGAAGCAATACTGGGTCCCTAAATTTCTACACAATTTGCAAGTGCAGTTATGCTCGGCCCACAAGCAAATCAAAATTGACACAGCAATCAATTTTCCTGCATTCCATATTTCAGAGGGATTCTGCATTTTTCCATATGTGTCCCTCATTCTGAAAACAGAATAGTCATTCTTTTCCTCTTGTCATCATGCTATTAGGAGCCTTCATAGGAAGTTGCGTAGAACCTTGAAAATCAGACAAAGGCATGCCTTGTCTACAAAATTTATATTTTATAGATTAGTTTGACAGTTTGACTACACAAAATCTAGAACAATACACGCTACTAAAATCCTACTTAAAGGAAATCCAACCTTAATGGCAAGTTGTTCTGAAAGGAGGAAAATCAGAGAAGCAGATTGGTGAAAGTTTGAACAAAATAAGTAATGTCACTGTGATGTATGTAGTGACGGACAACTGCCCAATTTGATCTAACACACAAAATGACTTAAAATGTCATTTTGTTCAAAATGTATTACTCCGTAGGATCTTTTTTCTGTTATCGACTCACCAAATTGAGATTCGCATAGATTTAGGGATCTTCTTTTTTTTTTAATCCATAACTTTCTTATTTTTGTTCCGATTTCTTTCAAACTTTCACCATCATGTTTTTCTTATTCTTCTGCTTTAACACAAATCATCTTATTACCAGGTTGGATTACCCTTAAGAGAAGTTCCCAGAAGTAAAAACAGATTAGAAGTTACTTGTTTCTTTCTTATCCCCTTTTCCTCTTCCACTCCTTTTTATTCCTTTTCTTC
Source organism: Heliocidaris tuberculata (assembly GCA_025618425.1). NCBI lineage: Eukaryota > Metazoa > Echinodermata > Echinoidea > Camarodonta > Echinometridae > Heliocidaris > Heliocidaris tuberculata. The sequence goes on along the minus strand of CM046835.1, from coordinate 6,592,699 downwards.
TTCTTCTTCTTTGCTTCCACTGATCAAAACCTTCAACTGCTTGCAGCAATGTTGTCACAAAAGTTTATATATAGTGTAAGGTTTTGCTAAATTTAGATTAGAATGGAATATGTCTAGACAGTTAGAGCCACATTTACCTACCTGTAACCTATTTGAACAATAAACCTGCACAAACAGAAAACGCATTTCATTTCAACCAGAACATTAAACTTACCGCAAAATATACCTAGACATAAAACATGGATCTATTTAAATGCATTTGAAACATGTAGTCATGATCAACATTATAACTTCAAAATATGACACTTTCAATTGTTTTGTAAATACAGGCCTAATACAGGGCAGTGCTCCACATCAACTTATAGGCAGGAATTTTGGACTGATATTTTTAGGATCTGTTACAATTTCAAAATGTATGGGGTCTGAATGAGTTCAAATTTGAGGCCTATCTGCAACGGACCCATTTTAATGTTAAGCCCTGCTCAATCATAATAAAGAAGTACAAAACAGGTATCCCTTTCCAATTCACTCCTCTTTATCAAAATAGTCTGCCACTGATTCTGTGAATATTTCCCAACATGTCATTTGATTCACATTTCATCTTCTGTTTGAACATAATCTCTGACCTTACCAATGCTCTGAATTACGCAAAGTAAATACATAAACCCTTCATATATTTAGACTGAGCCAAAAGGGTAGATAAGAAAGGTAGATAAGAAAGGTAAATAAAAGCAGGGCTCAGACAATAGACTTCACATAGAATTTAACCCAGATATTAAAGAAAAGAAGGAACATGTATCTTTGTCAGACCATGGACCTAGAATGTGCTATTGGTAGTATAGTAGGTCCATGGTCAGACTCAGCTGTCAAGTCAACCCACCATATAGCCTGGTTTCACATTTGTAAAGTCCTATCTGCCGATATAAAGTTTTAGATATACAAAACTGATCAGACAACAAGTCTATGATTGGCAAATAAGGTATCTGATCAGTACATGATACAACGTTAGCAATCCAACTGGGAAAATTTGGAGGAAGAAAGAATTTCAGTCTAGCTTTAACACAACTGTAACACTGTCATAAGATATTAAATAGATCCAGCAATAAAGCCTTCCTCAAATCTATATACTTAAAAAAAACATCGACAATATTTCAACTACATATTTTACAGTATGTAGATCCAATACTTAGACCAACTTAGTTTCCTGTACAATATCCATCGATTTGCTTACCCTTGGACTATAGCATAATAGAATTCTTGGTTTCTATACCACACATAGTAAATAACATACTACACTTACCCCTTCATGGTCCAAAATGATGATTGTTAAAATGAAATATAGTGAGAAAGCTCTTTTTTGTGTGAACGTAAAAGGCTATCACATTTTAAATGTTGAACCTCAGGGAAAGAATAGATTCTCTAGGTCATACTCAGGCCATCCTGTGACTGAACACCCTTTTCAAAGCACTTTCTTTGGTTTTTTATTGTGATACTACTCATTTAGATTAGTCCATAGGCCTGATTGTAAGGTGCACTAAATAATCAGTCATCAAATGACCTGCAGCATTCACAAAATATGTTTTCAAGAACCACTGTTATAAAATTTAGAGGAAATTAATTTGCAAACAGCTTGAACCATCAATTCATAAATTGCTACACCATTACAATGACATTACAAAGTTCTATTCATCACATGTCAGCTTGGTCCAAGATATGAAACTGCTGTATTCAAATTTAAAATACTGTCAGTTGATAAGAAGTTTATATGGGAATCTTGTTGCTTGTGGAGGTTTTGAGATCACTACGAATTGGTAAATGCCATTTATATAAATATATGCTTTGAGTATATTCAATATAGTGCACTCTTCTCCATATTTCAACTAATTATTGCTCTATTTGTAGCTTATAACTCATAATATCCCAAAGGAGATGCAATTTCATCTGCAAATAGAAAGTTCTACACACTTGCATGCTGATCACTCCACTTGCTAGCTCTGAACAACCTCAGGTTATACACACTCTAGAAGTAATCAATAGAATCCTTCTAGATTGCCTCAGTGTAAAGGATGTAAGAATATCTGTTTACTCAAGGCATGGTTTGATAACGATGTGCAGGTGTATGTTCGACAAAGAAAGCATCATCATTATTAGCTTAAGGCAAAGTAAATACCAGTCACAGCTTTTTATTAGAAATTCAGTGTTCAATGTAATAAAATGAGAGATTTTCTCAAATGTCTGTAGTAGGAAATTCTTCATAAAAATGATGCAGATTCAAAGACTTTTTAAAACAATTATAGGTGATCAGTATGCAAACAGTTATATCTATAAATTAAAATCTTCCTGAAAATGAACCATCAGGAACCATTATGAAGCCAATTCTCTGTTTATCTTCAATGTCAATCACATACAGTTAGACCAAGACAACCTCAGAAATTAGAAAAATCAATAAGTATAGGTGGTAAGTTCAATAAACTGTCCCTCTTTTCACCTCAGACCAGCCTATGAGTACTAAGGGTCACTGGAACAGATGAAGAGGTGAACAGGCAATGTGGATAAGGGAGATAAATCTAATCCACCTGAAATAAAGGGATTAACTGGGGAGGTGAAGCCAAACCAATTATTGGGATAATTGGGTGCCATCTCACAATTAGCAAATCTCCGTTTGACAAAAGTACATCATACATGTAGTAATCACAGGTAAATTTTCTTTGCAGCATCACACACTAACCACAAGGCTGAGTGCATAGATAAAGAGTATGATCTACTGTTTCTAGTTTGATATGAGTGTCACAGATGTGATCATGTGGCAATACTTGAAGATCAGTCACTCAAGCTTTCACTGGAAGTTATGCATATCTCAAGTCCTAGAGCAAGCTGGAACCTGTAAGCAAGGCCTATACCACAGATTCCCTGAAGTTGAGTTCTGACGATGAGATTGAATTGTGAAAAAAACTTGTCTCAAAGCAACTGGGAAAGGTTGATTATATAGCACATAAGAATTGGTATATGCTGTAAGGTTTTGGAATCACCAAAATGATAAGAAAGTGACTCAATCCTGCTGAGAGTCACATGCACTGCACACAGAAATATGTATATGGGACAACAGACAAATGTTCGACCTGAACATTTCAGCAGTTTCTTGTCACATTTTGAATGTGAGGCATATGAAGAGCAATCCTTTTCAGGGGACATTTCTACTATGATAATCTTCCAAACTAACATATAAAGAATGAGAAAGCTCACAAATTATTTTTTAGGCTTTCCCAGAACTCAACCTTCCCTTTAAAGATAAAGTTGAGTTCTGGTCATGCGATTACATAGTGAAACTGTCTCAAAGCAATGTGGGAAAGGTTGATAGGTCTACATAACAATCGGTGTTAACCGTGAGGTTTTGGAATCATCGAAATGACAAGAAATTGACCCACTGTCGATGCAGTTCATATGCACTGCACACAGAAATGTATACGCACATCTGCCATGAATGTTGGGTCAGAATATTTCAGCTATTTCTCAGCATAATTCAAATGTGAGGGAATTTGAAGAGAAATTCTTTTCAAGGAGCTATTTTAATATGATATTCTTCTAAACTGACATAAAAAGAATGAGAAAGCTCACAAATTATTTTTCACCTTTCCACAAACTCAACCTTCTCTTAAATTATCCCACCCTCAGTGATGGCTCCACACCAACCCTTTTCCCCTCAAGGGTGCATTATTTACATTCTGAAGTTAGGGGTGGGGACAGGAGTGCCATTCTGGCGGTCCAAATAATATCAAATCATGCCCAAAAATTATCAATTCAAAATTTCAAAACTTCAAAGGTTACCCCCTAAAATACAAACAGATATGAACATACATTTGGAGACTGACGATTCCACTGAAATTTGGAAGTGTTGCTTGTGAATTACTTTAGGGCAGGCCTATAATTTTTCAGCCCATCATGCAGCTCCTCATCCGAAACATGAGGTAGGCAGCTACATGTACATGAAACATTGTTGATACATTTGTGTCTCAATTGTTGCCACATGTCGCCAATTGTTCATCATATCCCATGTTGACCATTTTATATAAGCTGTATTCTATCAAATTCAAGGTACCATGTAGGTCTACATGGTGAGTGGGGGAAGTAATACATTTGGAAGTAATAAATGTGTCTACTTGGATATGTAGACATGCTCATCATGTCGATGTGGACGTGACAGGAAATATTCAGCTTGGTGTGCCATAAATCACAATACTGAAAATATGAAATACATTCTACACCCCTTTCACGTTACGCGATCTGAACCAAGAAGTTTCAGCACTTGTTCAACAGATCGCCTGGTTGTTATAACCATTTCATCAAAGATTTTTCAGAGTAATATATACAATAATGTGTTTACAAGAAGTAAATAAATTGTGATCACATGGTTCCTCACTTTATTGTTAAAGTGCTGGCTAACAGCCAGAAGGGCATTAACTTATATACTTTTTGCCAAATTTAACATCCCTTTTTTTGGACAATATATAGAAATATAACAGGCCTATGGTCTTATTTAATAATGCTTTACTTAAATCTGTCTCAAATACAGAAGCAAGGGGAAATGCTGTGTAGTTCTATTATCACCAGGATAAGATACAGACTTTCTAAACCTAGCTGTTCAATCATGTTGAAAGCATCTTGTATAGTCTGTTTGTAATATACAGTATGACCATACATGTAGCAACTCATGAAGGATTAAATGTTTGACATGGTCGTAGATCATGACAGAAGCATTAACTTGGACATATTCCCAAGAAGAATCGTTGGTATGCGGCAAATAATAAACATTGAAGATATAAACCTTTGTAATGAGTGCCAGATCTTCTCTTACATACAGCATGTGAGGAGCAGAAGGAAATAAATACCTACTTTATAATATTTAAGGTAGTGACTTGGATTTGAGTCTAGTAGCCATTATAATGATCTTGATTTCAGTAATAGACCATATAATTCTGAATCAGATCTATAGTTAAGCCACTCAAGTTGTAAACTATCAACTCTCTAAATCAAGATACCAATTTTACATCTATCAATAATTTATCAATACTGTAGCAATAACTCTGCAGGAAGTAAATGGGAAGTTCATATGTTTACAAACTTCACACTTTCTTCAGAAAGTATTACTCATACAACTTCCAACTAAAGCTATGATGCAAGGGTCACTTTTTGGTCTTCTTATTCACACCACTCCTTCCAGATAACAGCACCACTCCCCAATAATGAGTAAAAGTTATGACTTATGTACTCTCTCTCTATACTCAAGAAAGCAAACTATAACATATCGGATCCCCAAACACAACAATAATATAAAATACAGGCATGCATTATGAGTTTTCCTATTCATCAGCTCATGAGTCTTAGTCAAGAAAGGGTCTAGAGCGTTATTGAAAAGTGACTTAAACATTGATTTAAATCACAATGATGTGCTGGTCGGAGGAATACAAACAGGACTGTATCATGTCGTAGCCGCGGCTGTCCCGCAGTGTGCGTCAACCAATCAAAAACAAGCATTTGATAAATATTTGTTGACGCCCTCTAGCAGCTAAACAGTTTTATTTACTGTCGATCTCTCGAATTAGTAGTCACACTATTCTTGTCTTAAAGGAGAATGAAACCCTGGGGAAAAATCAGTTTTAATGAAAAGAGAGGATAGAGAGAAGCGATTAAAAAAAAGTTTCATCAAAATCAGTTACGAAATGAGAAAGTTATGAAAGTTTGAAAAGTCTCAATTTATTTTCTGTGGCGATCCTCAAATTGGCAATGTTGCTCCAAAGTGACAGTGAGAGTAGGACAACTCTCCATATGTTTTGTACACAAAATTTCATATTTTCCCCATTATCTTTCAAGGTGCAGCTTGTCTCCTTCTTAGCTCAAGATATATCAAGGGAAAATGTATTTGACACAACATATGTTAAGTTCACAAAAAGACAAGCAGCATCTCTAGAGATAATGGAGAAAATATGAAATTTTGTGTACAAAACATATGGAGAGTTGTCCTACTCTGTCACTTTGAAGCAACATTGCCAATTTGAGGATCGCCATAGAAAGTAAATTGTGACTTTTCAAACTTTCATAACTTTCTCATTTCGTAGCCGATTTTGATGGAACTTTTTTAAAATTGCTTCTCTCTATCCTCTCTTTTCATTAAAACCAATTTTTCCCCAGGGTTTCATTCTCTTTTAAGGGGAGGTTGAGTTCTGGTAAAGATGAAAAATAATTTGTTAGCTTTCTCATTCATTTTATGTCAGTTACTCAGTTTGGAAGAACATCAAAAGTAGAAATGTCCCCTGAAAAGGACTGCTCTTCAAATGCATATTTGAAATATGACAAGAAAGAGCTGAAGTGTTCAGGCCAAACATTCATACCACATGTGTGTACAGTCTCCCAAATACCAATTTCTGTGTGCAGTGCATGTGCTTTTCAGCAATACTGGGTCAATTTCTTATCATCTTGATGATTCCAAAACCTCACAGTAAATAAAAATTCTTATGTACATCCTAGTACATGTACATATCATCAACCTTTCTCAATTACTTTGAGACAGTTTCTTTCACAATGTAGTCACATGACCAGAACTCAATTTTATCTTTACAAACTGTCACATGTGCCCTTTTAATTCTTATGCCCCAATATCTCAGTTTCATAAATCCATGCTATGCCTAGTATCCCTTTCGAGACAATTGACCACATTTTGTGGTTTGGCTCAATAACTTTTGATTCAGAGCTCTAAAAATTATACCAGATACATGAGTAGAAAGAGCAAAAATTTCTGCAAAAACTATGTCCATTTTTGCTGCATGACCATATTTTGTTTGATGCCAAGAATTTAAAAAATGAGAATAATCTTTAAAATCCTTAAATTGGCAACACAATGAGAGGTTCAAAATCATGGTTTTTATCAAAATTGGCAATTTTTTTTAACTCTTCGACAGTTAGTAACCATGTATATTAATTTATAAGATTTTACACCTTATTAGCACCTTGTAGCACTAAAAGAAAATATTATTGTTGCCAATTTGAAGAACAAAATGTGATCAATTTACCCCTTAAATAATTCCTGTCATGAAAGGGGTATGAGGTAAAAGTGAAGCTGATGAGGTTCAGTGATACATCCTTTCTCAAGTTTTGTGGACACACATATATAATTGGAGTTCTGGATTCATCAAATCATATTTCCAATCATAAAACTAAGTCTAAGTTCTTATCATTTAATGGATGCATAAAAGTTAATGAAAATACATGTAGTAGAGTTTGGATAATGAATCAATAGATACAAATCCCTTTTAAATGTTATGTAATGGTTGCTAAATACATTTACGCACTGACATGGTTGAGTTCCTGTGTGGCTCAGCAGATTTGCAACCCTTTTCTGAACTATTGATTGACAAAAAAAATGTTCATTACTGGATAATCAATGCTTTCCAAGGTCCCTTTGGGAAATAAGTACCAAGTAACTAACCCTTACAGTGACACATGCGCTCACTTCTACACACAAGAAGTACCACCTGTTTTGGTCTGATACCAGAGGGGTTAAAGTCACTGTAACAGGTGTACCGGTAATCACCACCAAGGAATGAAGACTAGAAGCTGTAAATGAACAGCCCAACTTCCTAACATATCCTGATTGCTGATTTCGGTCTACTTCAGACATTTCATTCCACAAAAAAAGATGGATATTGCAAGCATCAGCTCCTTCCATCACTTACTGCTACTTAAACCAAACATTGAGCAGAACTAAGAGTAGCTGAGTAGACAACACCTGTCTGAGGGCAATCACATTAAACATTAATCTTTCATAATATTTGCAATATTTTTTACTATTTTTTTTCTCCAAATTGTCATGAATAGGAATCATACAAACAATATTGCAAGTGAAAATAAGAACTTGCCATAGACTCACAAACAGAAGAGGGAAGATGTTTATTTGGGCAATCACCTATCCCTTTTCAGCAAACTTCTCCATTTAACACTTTGAGATGATTTTTCCCCCCACTATCAATAGAGTGGCTGATTTCTGATTTGGGAAGTTTACCTACCAGCTTCATCAAAACCCCACAAATTTAACCAGGAGTTATATGCAATGGTCTTCAAAAAATAACGCTTATCAAAGTTCATTGCAATCATAATACGAACTTCATTATGTACTTCATTTCTATCAAAATAAGATTAATTTCTCAAAAGAAAGATGACATGATATGATAGACAAGATTGTTTATGAAAAAAGAGGTGCAGCATCCTGTTTGAACCGGATAGCCTTTACTTTCACCACCTTTACTAACCGCTATAAATATCATCACATAGAGATATGTGGCAAGTGAAGCTTTACCCAAGATATCATCAGCATGCTACAGAGTTACCACTCTATGCAATAAGAGATAAATATCAGTTAGTAGGAAACCCTCTCCAAACATCCCAAACCCAATCTCCCACATCTGCAAGGATAATTCTTTCCAAGAAAGTCTACTTGACCTTGTCGTGGGGTACTCATGATGGAGATTTAAAGATAAAGTTGAGTTCTGGTCATGATATTGAATTGTGAAAGAAAATGTCACAAAGCAATTGGGAAAGGTTGATTATATAGCATATAAGAATTGGTGTATGCTGTAAGGTTTTGGAATCACAAAAATGATAAGAAATTGACTCAATCTTGCTGAGATTCACATGCACTGCACACAGAAATATGTATATGGGACTACACAAAAATGTTCAGCCTGAACATTTCAGCTGTTTCTTGTCATATTTTGAATGTGAGGGCATTTGAAGAGCAATTCTTTTCAGGGGACACATCTACTATGATAATCTTCCAAACTATCATATTAAGAATGAGACAGCTCACAAATTATTTTTTACCTTTCCCAGAAGTCAAGCTTCCCTTCAAAACCACATCCCATTCCTGCTTGTGAAATACAGTGATCACCTTTAGTTACTTGAGTTTTTTTTTTCATGCATATAATTTCAACTTTCTGTGTACTTTTCTCTCACCCACACATTCTCTTCTTGTCTATGTATATATTTATATGTTTATTCTCTAATCTATTTCATCCGCAACGAACTTGACAGATGTCTCTCAAAGTTGCACAAACGGAGAAAATTACATTTCAGTCCCATTTGACCTTTACTTTTGCTTTTCAATTGAAGGTACTATTTTACTTGTGAAAAATACATGTTGAAATGTGACCTTATGCTTGCTATAGCTACAAGACCACTTTGGGAGAGCCTTTCGTCCGGCCGTGACACAAAATATATCTTATCATGAAATTAATTGAAAGACTGTCACTCCCGTGAAATACTTCAACAGTTACTAGAAATTTAGTTCTTCAAAGGGTACAAAGATGCCAGTGCTCGTGGACCAAACTATTTTTAAGCGGGGTGTTGTCAAAAAAATTACACAATTAGCAAAATGTCCATCTGTGATGCAAAATTTTCACATCTCTTATGAAATCTAAAGCTTGTTTTGAAATGCCAAATGTCTGATAGGGAAGCCAATTTAACTGAGTACTACTTGTAAGTGAAAGTATTAGACAAGATCATGTTGTTCTTATATTAATACAAAAAGAGTAATGAGAAGTCAACACAAAATTCTCCCACTCTGAGTACTGGAGCATTTAATTGATTTTCATTTAAATAAGTAACCATGACAACCAAATTTTATCAATTTTCAGTACACCTAGTTATACCCTCCACAATAAATCATAGAGCAATCCATCACATCTAATCACTTATTTTTACAGGCCTCCCAACTTGGAAAATTTTGAAAATGTCTGTCTGTGACATGAACTGATCACTCTATGACTGACTATAGAAATAAGTTCCAACTTTTAGGAGGTGAGGCCTATATCATCTTGAAGGCATCAATGACAAGAAAAACAGTATGACTCAGATTGTTTTCTGTGAAAGCATCATACCATTTCTGACCTACAATCAGAAAGTGTTATTGTGATTGAAGCATTTGTGTATAATAGGGCTTCTTTTTTCATTTTCAAGAAATATATAACCATAATCTTTTATCTTATGATGAATTCACTTGTGGTTTGAATCATATCATATAATTGTTAGCTTCTGTAATGCACTCTTAGTAACATGGTCAAGTAATGCTCACACCTGATAAATAAAAGACTTTAAAAAAAGCTACATGTATGAGCCAAAGCCAAAATGAACATGAGCAAAAGTAACTGTTACCATATTTGGTCTGAAAACTGAATATTCATGAATAACTTCAAGGTGTTTCTTCTTTTTTTCTTTTTTTTTAAAGAGATGACATTTGTTTTTAACAGACTAAATCAAATACTTTATTTTCTTTTCTTCTTTTTTTTTCACAAGGTCAGTTTCTTCAATTGAAATGCAATGTGAAATTAATATAAAGCTTGTGTGCTTTTTTTTTTTTTGGGGGGGGGGGGAGATTTCTTCATTCAGAGTAATTGGGGTGAAAAATGTCTGATCGAATTTCAATGAAAATATCCACCCATGTGCAAGCATTTGTCATATACAGTTCTAAATGTGTGTGTATAATCCAATAATAGATCCCGACTGTCAACAAAAATGCCCCATTTCTCAAGCATCATCCCCTCTCTAGCATGTAAACATCCCTCTGTTACCTTCTCTCTGCTCTGCCTTGCCAGTCAGCCCACCCGTCCTCAACACACAGTGTGAAGTGTGAATCTTGCCAAACAGGGTAAATATTCCAATTATAGGCAATCCATGTGAGAGAGAGAGCGAAGCAGCGACAGACAGACAGCAGAGGATCCTCCACTTGTGGATGGCTCGTCAGTAACCACCGAAAATCAGCAACGCCATCTATCACCCGCTCTGGTGGCGGATGTCGCGCCAGGGAAATCGAAGGCAATGTATCAGGGGGGAAGCGGAGCGTGCAATAATGCGTGAAGCGGCTTGGGCCTTGAAGAATGCTGATGAATAATGGATGTATGATTTATTTATTTTTGCCCCAAATCCCAATCTTTTTCTTCTTCCTCTCTGCACCAGTGTGATTAGCAACTCCCTCTTTTGTTCTGTTATCAATCAATCAGATATGGGATTCCTACTGATCCATTCTTATACTTCATCTGAATATATCTTTGATGATTCCATCCACACAATTCATAATAAAATAGGGATGTGCCTCAGAGTACACTGTCACATGATCTCATTTTCATTGCACTATAATTCAACACCCTTCTTCAATATTTTATTGCCTTCTAAGGTTTGATGGATATCAAGATAATTCCTCTGGGTACATATGATTGATGATTATCATTCTCATTCCGCATCCTCTCTGAGATATACATGTACATCAGTTATTGGTTGCGTGATGCTCATCTGACAAAAAGCCCTTTCAAGATCCTGATAAAGGGCAAGGGTCATATGGATTAACAATCTAAACTTCAATGTTGGATGTCAAGAAGTTACCACCAAATGATATACTAAGTGTCATCATCATAAATTACACCACAAAATCACATATAAGAACATGGCTGCTTTCAAATTGAAACAGAACATAAATCACCATACAACCTTCTTTACAAATCACCATAATAATATTCTGATCTTCACAAGCTAGCTGTGTTTGCTAAATCTCCATACAATAGTAACAGAGCCAATAAGGATTTGTAATGATAGAGGTTATGTCAATCGGAGATGATATAAAGCTCAAATTCAGAATCACCATTCTGATTCCATTGAATGCTCTGTCAAAATGCAGTCTGGCTCCTATTCAAACTCTTTCACAAAGTTTAATAAAAGGTGAATGCAATCAGGTGGCACAACAAATGCGGAAAATAGCACCTCACTCTTTTCATCCAGTCATTCTGCTGTGAAATGTGTGTTCCCAAATCTTCTGGCAAATGTGCAACAGTCCTTGAAATTTGTTCACAAAATGTGCTTACAATGTTCCACTTATCTGGTTGTCTAGCAGGTCTCCCTCTTCAGCTTTACTCATGCAGTATAACACATCCCAACCTTCAGAATATATCCTGCAGTCACGTACGTGTATACCTGCATTCATTAGAGTTCTTATTCAGTTCCAGCAAAGAAACCAGCTTGTGTCAATAATAGTCAAATAAATCTCTGCTGACCTAAAAATAAAATCACTGTCCCTGCAGGTCAAATCCTGAGCCAATGAAGTCAGAAATGACCTGGTCTTGCAGCACACAGGTCAGCAGTGACATGCTGTCAGAACATGAGCTGAAGTAAAGTCCATGGTCACAGACTACAGCATGAGAGATAGGGTAAATCCCCTTTATTCCAGCTTGATAGATGGGATGTCACAAGGCACAGGGCCTCCTCGAATGGGAGTAATGCCCTGCAACTACTGTACTGGTGCCGGTTTGTAATAATCTAGGATATCTCTAGCACTGAATAGTCAGGGAAGAACACCTTGGAGGGATACGGTACTCTCTACTGAGTGACCACCCTGTCCAACCATCCATCAATCCACAGGATGACATCCAGAGAAAAGACAATCACTGGTCATCCCCAACAATAAAAACATGGAATAGGGGGGCTTAGTTCCGCACGTCTTGCCCCCAAACAAGAATGTCCACTCCAAAGGGCTAGCCTGACTACACTGGTATTTAGCCACTGACCATTACATGTGACCATTGTAAGTGAAGCATAGCTAGTGCACTTTTTGAGGGTAAATGAGAGCACTAAATGATTGTTGACATACAACATGGGACAAGAGTGGACCTGAGTGTGAGGATGGAGTGTTGAATTAGTCTATTTCTCAGACTGTATTATGCTTGTATACTTGTGTTGCTGCTAATGTGCTAATACATTCTGTTTAATGAATGAACAGCTCCCACTTCGTATCTTTCTGGCATATTAAACCTCGAATTTGACATACATTTAATTTCTTTCATATAAGATGTTTCTAAAAGTGCTTACTCTATGAGAGAGTTTTTATCTATTTTTTAAAATAAAACTGAATAAAAAACACAATTCATTTATTTTGCATCCAAATGAAAAATGTTTTTACAGAAATATTCCAACACATTACAAGTGCTTACAGTACACTGAAATTCACCTACACCTTCATAATTTCCATTTACAAATTTAATTTGATTTATAAAAACACGTTTCCTTTCAATTTCTGTTTTTCATTTTAATTCTTCTGTGTATTTACTAAGTTTATATGAAAAGGGGCAGGGAGGGGGGTAATTTTTTGTGGACAATGGTGCATATTCGGAGTCTGATATGTAGACTATAAAGTTGCAGCCATGGGCTGAGGATTAGTACATTCAGGTGACAGGGGAGCAGGAGAGCCATTGAACATTGAGGGACTTGCAGGGACAGTAAAAAAAGAAGAGGCTTTGTTTATTCTGTCTGGATGGGATATCACAAAGGACAATGATGTAATTAGATCATCGAAGAGAGAGACATGGAACCCCAGATCAAAGGGGGGAGGGGGAGGGGGGCTTTCACCTCTTCTGTCCATTCACTCCTCCTTCATCCATCTCCTTCTCTTACCCACAAATATATTCAATGACAACAGTCACTAGTGCACATTCAATCAATCACAAATGAATCATCTTCAATTCAATACGATTTGGCCAATATAGTAAAGACGATATGATGTTCAAGTGATCAGCTTCTTTATCAAGCTACATGTACATGTAGTAATGTACATTCATGAATAAATAATTTTCAGGGAAATTTGCAGTGAAGTTGTTGATAATCTGTTTCCAGGATGTATGTACAAGTTTTATGGCAAGGAATGTACAAGGAAATATTTGTCTATGCCTTCTCTTCATCTTAAAGGAAACATCACTATTTTGCAAACACTGTCAATGATAACCTTATCACAAAGCATAGTACTCGCATAATTTCAACTTTTTGACAATATCCTAAAAAGCTACCTAGGCTACAATACATACATGTAGTTTACTTGAGGTTAGAGTTATTGGTTATTGCATACAATATTTCAAGGATACCTAAAGCTCCCATTCAAGAGGAAGGTCCTAATTTCATTGAAATAATTGATTCATTCAATATCGCAGGACACAGATTCCATTGAGAAATGGACAGCAAGGATGTACAGTAGAGTGGACGGAGCAGTTTATTTTTACCAGCTCTTTTGGGGAGACAGGCCAATAAAGTAGAAGGTTACATGAATTAATTCACTTATTTGAGTTATAATCATGGTTGAGATGACAAAGGAGCTATGACTGAAGATACATGTATGCTACATACTTTGTTACAGGTGAATAATTATAAGCAGGCAACATGGACTTGTGATAAGATTAAAGATTTACAGAAATTATGAACATAAATAGAATCTTCTCATATGAAAAAAATGCCTGAAATGAAATAGAAGAAACATGAAAGAGAATAGAAGAAATAAACTTGAAAATAATACATTTGTAAGAAGGAATATTGATTTAACTGATATTCATGACCAGAACATACTGTTCAGATTTTCATTAAGCAATAGGGCAATAACCGAAATTTCATGGTGTTTTCAAGAAATTCCAACGTTGAGATGGGGGATATAAAACTGATGTTACAGGATTTGATTGAAATGATGAATGTAAAATGTCTTTGATATTCCAATAATTTAATGTAGATCTAAGATACATAAAATAGGATACATTATTGTTCTAAAAAATTAAAAAGGAAGTATTTTCCCAAAAATTTGACTAAGCAATGTTTTAAAAGATTGTTAATATTATTATTTCATTGTACAAAGTAGGAACTTAAACTTTATTTTCAAAGAGTCACTTTTAAAAATAGATTACACTTCTTCCATGGCTTAAATCAGAAGGGTTCAAAGCCATAAATATCAATTTAATTTTGATCTGTACTCCCTTTAAAATGTACATGTAGGTATTATTCCCCTTACACTGTGCTCATATCTTGTTAATGGATAATAAGATTAAGAACAAATTCATAGCCCAGAGTATCAGCAATTCTCCTCTCAATAGCACCAGTTAAAATTGCTCTTTTCAACCACAAAAGCGTCTGGGAAATACAACACTACCCTGCACATGTAATGTGAATTGATGCATCTAAGCAAATCCAGTGTATAGCACATTGATTTGAGTCTAGCCCTCCAGGCTTTGTAATGAGCAGTAAGCTCTATTGTGTTGTGTTTTCACCTGATTAATGTTATATTGATTAGGATGCCATTAAAGGGGGAGACTATCCTCTAAACCATGTGGGTCATTGTCTGGGGGATTAGCAGAAGAAACTAGAAAGTACCAGTGAAGGATACTTCATTGACTTCATTGTGACTATTAGCATTAGGTTTTAATAGCCTAGCATGTTACTTCTTATTTTGAGCAGAGACATGAAGCAATGAATTACAATATGAGTAGCAATAATGCTGGATGAAATACATATTGTGTTGCTGAAATATTATTTATTTTCTATACAATTTCAAATGAATAACACATGAATTGGGACTCTTTTTTAATTTTCAAATTTAATCTTCTCCTTGATCTCCTTGGAAAGTGCAGAATATTAGGTCTACTTTGTATAAAATCTTCAATTAATCTAAAAGTATATTTAATATACATGTAGTAGTAGTTGTAATATCTATAAATGTGCAACACACGAGTCATGTCTCACAGTTAATAACATCTAGTACCTTAACATAGCTAAAACTTAATCTAGGCCCTGTTTCATAAAACCTGTTATCAGTAACAAGTTATGATAATCAATATAAGCTACTGAAATAATTGCATTTGATTGGCTGTCAGCAAATTTGTCATAGAAATGAAGCAGTTGTTATTGATAACAAGTTTTATGAAACGGGGCCCAGATGAGACTCCACTATCAACCCCACATGGCACAAGAGTGATCATCTCAAAAGAAAAGTCTAAAATCTTTTAGTTAGTCCAATAACCATTCCTCTTATGGTATATGTATTATTTCCTGGTTCCACTTTACTATTTACTTTCGTCCTAATTACCTTCTGTAACATTTCTTACTTTGATACCATAATGCATGTATTGTACGATGCTGTTGTTAAACCAATCAATCAATACTGTGAAGTATAAGATGTAAACATAGCTTCCTAAATGTGGTATGCTCTGGTATCGCTTTCACACATAATTAGGTCTGCACGCTACACAAAGTCATTTGTTCCACTAGCCTGGCACAACAAAAGCTTGTGTCACTCTGAGTTTGTGTAGACATGTTTTCAGGGGCGATAAAGAAAGGACTTCCAGAAATTGGGTCATTCGTCTTGTCTTACAGTCCGCCCATTATCACATTATGCCTGGGGTCAGTAAGCCCTTTCTTGACAATGTCTGACAGGTTACTCTTGTTCAGCAAGGAGTATGTACACATTGTGCATTGTCATTTGAGGACCACTTGCAAGATAGCTGTGAAAAACACTGTTGAGACAGCTTTCGTTTAAATACAGTACTATCTACATGTGGGCCTCTAAGGCTCAGGAAATATTGGTTTAACGCAGATAGTGAAGTAGTATGTTGTATCTTAGAAGTAACATGTTCCAACTCTAAAAGTCTTATCACTGACAACATATTCTGTTTATGAAAATTATGTCACATTTACAAAACAAAATCATGTACTTTTTTTTTATTCAAGGAACTCAGACCTCCTTAACCCCTTCCATGAAACTAAGTTTTTGAGCAATCGTCATAAAGCAACTTTTAAGAGTTTAATTTTGACAAGAAATGCTTGGTTTCAATTTTCAATCAGGCTTAGAATAATTCCCTTGTGAAAGTACCTCACAATAGAGGTAACTGTTTCTGTTTCTGTGTTCAGGACAAAATAAATACACCTTCTTTTTCAACCCTAAAATTTGTGGCCAACTTCAATGGAATAACCACTTAGCTATTGCAATTCCTCTATACATTTTCATTCATGAGGTACATAGTATCCAGTCAGTTCTACTAGTAGGTCTATTCCAAATAAACTGAATACTTTCTCTCTCTCTCTCTCTCTCTCTCTCTCTCTCTGTCTCTCTGAGCAGTAATGAGTTAGATAATGACATTAAGAAAGACAGATGAAGACATCTACCAGTATTCATTTAGCAGTCTTCTTCATTATGAGCTTAGGCTTACTATCACACTCATTGTCGAAGAATGCGGAGTACAAATAGCCTAACCACAAATGTGTATTACATTAGGTTGAAATGATGTTCCATCCAAAAAATAGCACAGGATAGAAACAAACTTACTGGGTGGTATCTGGGCATTAGTTATATTAGTTTCATATGAAATAACAATATTGGCCCATCCATCATTGCCCACCTTGGTAAAAAATAATGAAACACCTTTTGTTACAGTATAACTTTTTTTCAAATGAATAGTACATTCACTGCTCATGGCTCAATCTGTATCTCATCTCCAAATTCTCCTTAATCTGTACTTAGACCTCAAAATGCTACTAAAAATACTCATTAAGTACACAGTTTGTCCCTTTCCCTTAATCTCTTTTAATCAATCTCACTCTCTTCACACGTGCTCTCCTTTAACTTCTGTCCACCCCCCCCCCCCCTCCACTTCATGCACTCTCTCATACTGCTTAATGTCGCTTCATGCCTCCTCTTTAAAAAAAAGTGCCCCTTTCTGTTTCTCTGTTTCTTCCTCTCTCTTTCTCTTCCTCCTTCCTATCCAAATCCTTTTTTCTTTTCTTTTTTGATCTCTCCCTTTAGTATAACATACAAAACCACATTTTGCTTGCCCTATTTGACAATCCTCAACAATGGGGGCATAACTATTTGGAGATCCAACTAATGAGGACATTTTAAAAAATTCTCATCATACATATCAATATCTCAATCAACATCAACACAATCACCATAATGAATAATAACATTATTATTACCATTATTATGCTTCACCTAATCACTATCACTATTTGTCATGTAATCTCTTCCATTGCTTATCTAAACTCACCTGAGCTATAGCTTCAAATTCCTCATGTTTCTTCTGCAATGCCCTGGCTTTATGCAGTGACTTCCCGATGCTCGTGTGTTTGTTCAAGAACTCTTCTCCGTAGTTCTGCAGCCAGAACAGCACCTACCAAGTAGAACAAAAACACATATATGTATGTAGACGTGTATGCTTACATCAAACTCATTCTATGATCCCTGTTCCTCAAACAACATAGACAGATCTTAATCAGACAAGTTGAAGGGCATAGCAGGCAAGCCTGTCACATCATTTTGAGTGAAAGCTGTCATACCAATCTTATCAGGCAACAGGTGACGTGAATATATTTTGTTATGACATTCACATGACCCTCTCGTTCAATCAAGATAAAAGTTCATCTAACCATTTCAAATGGTCAAAGAAGTGATGTGCTTAAGTAGAATGTGTTTCCTTGTATACAAAGAAAGCTTCCAATGCATTACGAATGAGAGATTATTCGCAATTATCTTCCAAAACTAGAACGCTATCAAAGGAAGCAAGAAAAGAATTAACTAAGTTGTAGAGATAATATATAACTTCTTCAGCAATCCTTCCATTGTTTAACATATAGCAAATCACCTTTTCCATGGAATCACAAGCCATTGCCAAACAATCACTACCCAACAACAGGAGAAATAAAAATGAACTAACTAGGAAGTAAGCAGATCCTGTATTATGGAGTTTTTATAACCATAGGTATTTCAGCAATGAAGGTTACATACTTATATGAGGACATTCACGGCAAAATGTGGTATCTCCATTTGAGGCAATTTAGATAAGTTAAATTTCTTTCTATTATCTATTCTATTCTTACTTCAGTTATCCCTATGTAGAGTTTTAGCATTTTAGCATGCTAAAAGAAGCTAATAAAATGAAATATTCAGACTAATTCCACATAAATCATTCTTCTGATGTGAATTGATTTTTCATTTTATTTTATTTTTGAAAGATACTGAGATGATCTTCGTTTCTGACAAGGTTTAAAGCAGAAGTGATTAGTTTCAATGACTGACCAGGTTTTTGGGCCCATAAGAGCAAATATACTATATTTCAGAGCGATAGGATCAGCATCCAATAAAAGGGACGATTTGCAATACTTGTAGACACACCTATATGCAAATCCATCATCTCAACTGCATGAATAATACGCAAATTAGAGGTATCCGTAAAATGCAAAATAATTTATATTGCAGTGTCCCCTATGCCCCCTTAAAAAAAAAAAAACCCAAAACAGTATTCTCTACCTCCAATGACTATAAAGGTGCAGTCATCCTGCATCCTGACAACGTTCAGGCCTACTTTTTTTAACATTATGCACCATGAAATATATGCACAAGTACAGGAAGTGTCTGTCTTGGTGTACAAGTTGTCCCAATTACACAGCCACGGCATACTTCCGGCAGTTTCAAAAAGGTGTGCAGAACTAAGGGAAGCAAATTTCTTGGAAATCTGGAAATAGTTGCATGTACACAATGTCTTCAAGGAAATCAATTCAGGTCAGACTCACTTCGTGTAAAATGTTGTTAACTCTTACAGTGCAGATGTCAAGTATATGTGACAAACATACAAGTTATGTTTAGTCGCACATTGCTCCATCAATAATTATCCATGCGGGTTTAATTTGTATCGAAGTTTAGAGCATGAATCAAGCGTTTCAAATGTCTAAGAAACAATATATGGTGCCATAAATATTTTCAGAGAAAATTAAGATTTGGCGGAAGATTTTTCTCACTTTGACTATAAAACAATAGTAAACAAATGAGGAGTAGAATGTAAAGGATTGAAAGTAAACCCTATTTCAATTTGCAATAGTTTCTTTACATAAAATGAGTAAAATATACATGCTTGGTATCATTAAAAGAATAATAAATGTCCTACTTATTTTGTACACATTATTTTGTTATATAAAACACGGTTAGAATAGTGCAAGCATTTGAAAGTGAGCATTGTTCACGTTATGGTAAAATCTCGTACCGGTAAAACCCCTTGGCAGAGCATGAGTTAAACATGAAAGTTCACAAATCTTGAGTCTGGCATTTACCACGTTTTGCCAGAAAACTTTTCTCTGTAGTCCTGAAAACACTCCAAATGAATACTACACTTTCATTTTCATTATTTGTCTACTGCTCAGTATACCAGCTGAGGTTTCAATTATCAGTGCATCAATTACCCACAACATTTTAAAGTAGTTGACAGGAAGATAAATATTTATTACAATTACCCACTTAACTTTTATTACACATGACACAAATGGACTCATTTAACATAACGAATCTGATCATGAAGGAGTCTGTTTACATAATGAATTTGAACCTATCTCTTGTTAATCAAAATGGTTTGCTTGAACTAACCAAATCTTATTCATTCTCCCCTTCCTAGCACTAATAACATTCAAGCTATTGGCTACAATTAATCAATAGAAAAATTTAATAGAGAAAAATTTGTAATACGATTCAGTAATGAAAGTAAAATATGGAAATCAATATTCTATGAAATCTCAGAAATCTTAGAGGTTAATAACTGATTTGCTATTTTAAGCACTCTTTAATATGATCATATATCACCAAGACAGATTACCATTGCAAAAGTTATTACCTGCCATATCCTCACCCCAAAATCTACTTCTATGTCAAAGTGCCTTACCAAAGAATTTTCTCTATTAATGTGACAAATAAATTCTTTATACACTAAATGATGATTACTGTTTGTCTGTGAATAAGATTGAAAATCAAGCCCCTTTGACCCACCTGTGCTGTATCATGTTGGAAGACACAGAGCTGTACTCTTTGGTTGATCACAGTCTTCTTTCTCTGCCACCTCTCATCTAACTCCCTGTGCTGCTGCAGTACCTCATGGATCAAATCCAAGAAGTGACCGGCCGACTGGGAGTAGTTGGTCTGGGCAGTGACTGAGTTCTCACTCTCGGGACTCAAGGGTTGCTGCAATGCAGCCAGCAGGGCTTTACCATCAGAAAGAACCTAGCAAAATGAATGATAGCAACCAAGAGGTTAAAAAATCTTCTAGACTTCTAAACCTAAATGACAATAGGTCCATCACAAACATTGTCAAATTTGCAGGAATGAACACTTGGCATTAAGCACAAATATCTTTTTTTTTAAACCTTACATGGCTGTTTTCTTCACAATGCTTCCTATTCTAAAACAGTCTTGCAAACTTTGCACACATGTTGCTCTCAAGTGATCACATACACAGATTAATGAAGGATTACACACTTACTTATAATAACTCATATCCTAACCACCGAGAGGAAATCATTTTATCATCAGAGGTAGAGTGATTACTGACAACTACATGTACAAGAAGCAATCATCTATTAACCTTTTATGTACCAAGCCCAAAATAACTGGGTATGTAACCTAAAAGAAACTCATGTCTGAATGATAACAAAACAATTTAAGACAATGAATATTTCCCTTTACTAAATAGATCATGTAAATTTGTTTTCATAAAAACAAACATCCTCTTTGTCAAAACTCTTGCCATCATACCGCGGTATACTTGTGATTGATGTCGTCTGACAAGGCGTGGTGTTGTTGCAGCATGGATTCTAATTGTCCAACATCGTGAGGGAGTTCACCCTCCAATTGGCATCTGATGCTCCAGTCGTGAAAGTTGTGTTCATACTGCAAGATAAAGGGCACACAAAATGAAATAAATAAATGTGAGTGGCCCAGAAGAATACAAAATTTAACAGACACACATTTAGCATTTAACATTCCTGTCAATGCATTAGCCAATCATGACTGAGGCTTCTGCTACAAAATGCTGAAATGCATATTTAGATTTTAGTTTGCATTCAGTAGCATTTAGTTTTTTTAAAATCAATTTCATGATGTTCTATTACTGAACTATACACTATATAAGACCCAAGAAAATGTCCTTGACTGACTTAATAAACTCCACTCTATATCCAAGATGGAAACAGCGACCTATATGCACATATAGGCCCGAATTCACAAAGGAGGTTCAAACCATAGCAAGGTTTAAACCTCCATAAGCGTACTAAAATAAGCTTGAATAAGCGCACATTGCCCATGCACGTGTTCAAAGAAAATATATGACTGAATCAGATTCCGTGCGCACGTTCGCTTCAAAAATCCAGGAGGGGGTTTAAACCATGCTTTAAACCAAACCTCCTTTGTGAATTCGGGCCGTAGTGTACAATGGGACTAACTGATTTCAACCTTCAAAAATATAATTGTTAGCAAAGTTCTGTTGTCCACAATACAACCCTAACCTACCAAGAGTCAACCAATTACATTGATCTCTCTCTTGAGCATCCACCTGTTAATAATCACCCATTCTGTGAGGATAATTGTTTTGTAGAACCTGCTCATAATTCAACCAAAGGCCGCCTTTACCAATAAACATTCCTGCACACACATACCCACAGACATGTACGTTATTCCTATTTCTGGACTACCATGTTAATTGAATTGATTAGAGGGTGTTAAGTGGTTCAAAGGGCTAGACTTTGTATAAAAACCACTGACACATTATTCTCTGAAGACAATAAATAAGACACCTTTTATCAAACATAAAACATACTTCTCCATTGTGATAACAGGAAAGAAGCATTCATTACTGAAAGCAGTGAGCCTTCTGTTATTAAGGAAGATGCTTCACAAGATGGCGCCCTTCGCCAGTGACTGTTGTTCTCCAGGCATTAAGATGAGTGTACAGGATCACAAAGACTTTACAATACTTAGATACAATAAAATCAGTTAGACGTTATTTAATTGATAGCTTGATGCATTTTCTTTTCAGAATTAACACACACAATCCTTTCCTCTCGTAGGGCCCTGTCGTAGAAAGAGTTGGGATTGATTTGAATCAATCGCAATTTCATATTAATCGCAACTGATATCATGTTACAATTGATTTGAATCAATCAAAACTCTTTATAAGACAGGCCCAGGTGAACACGATGCTGGATACAAATCAAGGAATATTGAACCTGGGAATAAACACAGTGACAACAATGAAGCAACAACTTGGCCTGAATACTGACCTCGTAAACTTTCTTGTGAAACGTAACTGACATGGCAAGAAGCGTGCTTCGTTCATCTAAGGCCACAGCAAACGCCCTCCACTCGCGGTCGATTCTCAGCATGTGTGACCTTATGACCTCCGACGCATAATGACCATTATCAATCAGCTGCGATGCTGCAGAAAGTACTCTATTGATGTGAACATACATGTTCTGGGTAGAAACAAAAACAACAAAAAAATACCCATTAATTTTCAGAAATGTCTTGCAAATCATATTTTACAGTGGGAGTAATGTTAATATCCAGGGATATCACTACACAAATTATGTCAGCTACAAAATAGCCCAGAAAGTCTTTTTTTGACTGCATGCCAAAATTTTGTAAGGGCAGAAACCAATGATCAACAACAAAATAGTATTTGTTTTCATGCAATCAAAAGGACAGTACCTATAAACAAGTATTTGCAGTTATCATAGTAATTCCATTCTGAACTATATGTGGTATTGGTGATACCTTCTAAAAATTATCTATTGTTGATTAAATTGTTGATGAACACATCTATCACCACTCAAAATTGTTTAATGTAACTATAAAAGAAGTATTTATCACTGCCGCTAAAATAAATCAAAGGACAAGCTGTCTATAAGGACTACCTGTCTATAAGAACTAGCATTCCTATATCCTGTAAGGGGTGTTTATATACTTTTCTGATTGAATACATGCACATCTTGCAGGTTTGAGAAAAAGGCCTTGAAATTGGAGGTACTAGAAATGAGTCCACCAAGATGTGTCCTTACCATAGACTGTGAAGCAAAGTGATTGTGTTCATCTGAAAGCTCAGCTGCCATATCTACTGAATGGCCCAGGTCGGTATGATTGATCAGGAATAAATCTCTGTGATGCTCTAACCAGTCAAAGAGCTGCAGGAGGGAAGAAAATAATAACAACAGCTGCATGTAGTTGTGCTCAAAATTATTTGTACCACCAGGAATTTTTTTATTAAAACTTTAGAAAACTATTACTTGCTATGCACAACCCTTCATATGTGTTGGCTAAACATCATTTGCACATCAATAGACATGGCTAGAGATTCTCTTTTGAGCATGTTCAAAATTATTCATACCCCATGCATAATCTCAGAAAAAAATTCCTTATCACTGAAGTGCACAGTATTGTTTTTACACTCCAATGAGCATTATCGTTGATCAGCATGTATTTTTAATATATTCAAACTGGCTTTTAACAATTTTTTAGAATGTTTTCTTTTAAATTTAGGAATAAGAATGGTGAATAGTAAAATCTTCTCTTATTAAGAGTATAAATTAAGAGGGAAAAATTATCCTCAATCACTTTCACCATGGCAAGGAAGAAAGAACTGTCATGATCAATGTACGCATACTGTCAATGCCCATAGTGGAGGCAAGGGCTACAAGACCATTTCAAAAGAATTTGATGTCCGTATCAACAGCACAGAGTATCATTAAGAAGTTCAAGATGTTCAACACTGTCAAAAACCTGGATGGTAGTGGTAGGAGGTGGAAGATCTGCCGTGACGCAAGCAACAAGCTCCGTATCATCACTAAAGCCCTAAAGAACATCCTAGACCAAGCAGGGACGATGGTATTAAGATCCACCATTAAGCAAATTCTACAGCAAGGATGTCTCCACATCAGCCTTGAAAGACATCACTCATTACCCAGAAACATCATCACATTATCAAATCAAATGTGAAGTCATACCATTTATTTTCTTATTCAAAATAACTTGATATTATGACCTTATTATACATTATCTCATCACTATTATTTTTGTATTTTCCTACTGATCTTTTAACCCTAAAAGGGCCGGGATATTTTGGCTATGCCACAGCCGGGGGGATGGAATCCACCCCCCCCCCCTGAGATCTCGACCGTCGACCGCGCGATCACGCCGAAAATCGGCACGCACGTCGTCCACAACGTAATCTACAAAACTGTATAGTTAAATGCTCCGAAATTATTTCACATTAATTAATTATGCTAATTTATGCATGAAATCAAGATTTTGCTCTAAATCACTAAATAAAGCTCTAAAAAAAAAATTTGGTCTAGACACTCTTTCCAGTATTCTTAGTAAATATACTTGAAAAAAAATCCGTATCAAATTTCATTTCTTATGTATTTTATTGTATTTTAAATTTCTTATGTATTTCTTTGTTTTTTTCACCTTTTATTTTTTATTGTTTTTTGGATGAAATTTGTCGGGGACACTTTTACGATCATAAACAGCATAAAATAAATTAATTTTAATCAGTAAATGTAAAAATATTCATAGATTTCTAAATTTTGGCTGAAAACACATTTTGTATTGAAATTATACATGAAATCATGTTTTTGAGCAATTTTTGGTCCGACGTGCAAGTACGAAATGTTGAGTAACTTCGGAACCGCATGCCCGGACATCGCGAATATGGTCTCAAAAGATGCATGAGATTCGAAAGAAAAAAGTCATGAAACGCCGCGGCGACTGCTTTGCGCGTTGCGGACATATCGCGAGAAATGTCTAGGGGGGTGGATTCCACCCCCCCCCAACCCTTTTAGGGTTAACCCACTGCCCACGGGAACCGGGTTATCCCTGTATTAAGCCTATGGAAATTAGAGAATTCAGTAGTCAATGGGTTAATACCATGCAATGCTTTCGGTTGTATTACAGAATTCACCCCATTTTAGACCCACTTGTAATTTAATTTACATGTCAATCTCGACGAGACATTTCTCTTCTTCAAAGCATCAGTTGACTCAACACTGCAAATCAAGGGGGAAGACTGTTCGGGTGGAAAGCGGTATAAAGAACGTCTGACTGCCATGCTGTGTGCCAATGCCCTTTGTGAGAAGGAGAGGACTATTGTCATCGGCCATGCGACCTCGCTGTTTTGGAAGGGTGAAGAAGAAAGATCTCCCTGTTGACTACCATACAAACAAGAAGGCATGGATGACGATGAAGATGGGTCGCCAACAATATAAAATCATCATACTTCTGGACAACGCGACATCTCATCCTCACATCCAGCTGCAGAACATCAAGCTCGTCTTCACCCCATCTGACACAACATCAACTACTCAGCCAATGGACCAAGGGGTCATCCAGGCCCTCAAGCTCAAGTTCAGAAAGCTGCAGCTCAGCTACATCCTTCAAAAACTTGAAGAAAACAGAGAGATGGCTGGTCTGGAGCTGATGAAGACCACCGATGTCCTACAAGCCATTTACTGGTTAGACCAATCTTGGAGAGACAATCCGGTCACCATCCAGAAGTGCTTCAGATGCCGTTGGGTTGGTGCACCAGCACCTGACGACGGTGGGGAGATGTCCGCAGATGTTGACGAGGCGGTGGAGGCTGCATGCCGTCGAACTGTCAACATGACCCTGCAAGATCTAGCTGCTATTGACCAAGATCTCGCAACCGCTGACAACAGACCAGCCTCTTCGCTAGATGACCATCAGCATTGTCTCCAGGATGCCGAGGAAGAAGATGCAGAGAGTGAAGAGGAGGGAGAAGAGGAGCAGCCAGTCAGCAGGTCAGAGTTTGGTCAGAGTTTGCAGCGATGGTAGCTGACATGAAGGCATTTGCAGTGAACAGAGGGTGCAGCAGTCTCGTTGACGCATGCATAGATATGGAAGAGAGGGTGACAGTTGAGGCACTAAAAGAGAGCAATGCTGCTAAACAGTCTACACTTCTACACTTTTTCAGGAAAGTCTAGATCTCATCGACCCAACATAAATCCAACAGCTCTTTTCAGAGCTAACATGACACTGAGTGAGGAACGCCCCTGTCGTAGTGTCAGTAATGCGTTAGTATAGCGTAGCCAATTCTCACACTATGATCAAATTAAGAACACTCGTATTTAAATATTTTACAAACATGCATGACATTACTTTATTCTTAAATCAATATAATGCACAACTATATAATAAAGGTGAATACATATAAAGAAACATGTTGAGGTAATAAACATAATTTCTGTCTAGAAAAAAACCAAGAGTATTTGGGAAAACAAATTTTGAACAATAATTCTTATGAAAATTATCAAAATTCATACATGTAAAAATAACAAAACACAAAAAGGTAAAATAACAAAAAACAAAAAGGTGGTCACTGGAGCATGTCTGATTTACATGTGCATGTATAATAAGCCCCATCCCTTCCATTGTTTATTACTCAGAATTCATAATGGCCGCCAACCTGTATATAAAGACCTGTTCATGAAGACCACTTTTCTCGTTTCCCTTGAGCAGTCTTTCTGTACAGGTTGGACTGTATTACTGCTACACAATTCTGTTTTCATTGTCATTTTTTTTGTACAAATGTATATTGATTTGCCAAATAAACTAATAATAATAACATCAGAACGAGTGATTGGCCTTAGTTATGGATCACTTAAATAGAGATCCAAACTTCTAGTCATCCATCCTCTGGTCAGACAAGACTAAAGTGGAGCTTTTAAGACACAATGGATGTCGTATATGTCTGGCAAAAGAAAGGGGAAGCCTTCAGTCAAAAGAATACTGTCCCAACGGTCAAGCACTGCAGTGGTCACATCATACTACGGGGATGCTTCTCTGCCAGTGGTACCAATAACTTTGTCAAGATACATTAGAAGGCATCATGAAAAGGGAGGATTACATCAAGATTCCTGATGAAAACCTGGAAGAGGCAGCACAGAAGCTAAACCTGCCAGAGGATTGGACCTACCAGCAGGATAATGACATGAAGCATATGGCACAAGACGTCAAGCAAAGGTTCAGAGAAAACGACATCAACATTCTGGAATGACCACGTCAGAGCCCTGACCAGAACTCAAATGAGAATTTGTGGAGAGAGTTGAAGCCCTCAGTCAGGGATAGGAAATTTCTAATCTCAAACAACTGGAGTTACGAAGCAAGAGTGGGGAAACATCTCACAGCAGACCTGTAGAAACCTTGTGGAGACCTACAAGAAGCATTTGGAGGCCTTCAACGAGAACAAACAATCTATCCTAGACATAATGTCACGAGTAATAAAGTTCAATGAGTGATAATTTTGTGACAATTTGTAATCAACAAGTTTCTGCAGCTGTAATGCCTGCAGTCTATACTGTATTTCACTTCTGGATCCAAATTACTACAAGGATCTTAAAGTAAGTACACCCACCTTTTTGGCATCTTGTTCAAATAGTTTGAGTTGTAGGCACTGTTCTAGTTTGGCTTGTTTGGCTGTCCATAGTTGGTAGAGATGTTGCCGGGTGTTAGCAACATTATCTAAGAGCTGAAGTATGCGGGGCGCCACCGCTTGAAAGTCTGCGTTGAGTGAGACTGTAGAGGAGCTAGTAAAACTACCTCCATAGCCGCTATCCACAGTAACGGAGTCTCCTCCAAACACACCACATATTCTAAGGATATTGAATCAAAACAAATTGAACTTGTTGAACTTTCTTCTGGTAAAAAGAAATTGTTTCACTATCTTCATTCCAAATAAGACAAGCTAGTCATCGAAAATCTGAATAATGGATCATGTTTGGTCATAATCACAGATATGAGGAAAAGGTGGTTTTCTTGATGCATAAAGGCAGACTAATAACCCAATATATATTGCTTTCTTTCAAAATTAAACCAAAGATTTCAAATAGTCTTCAACATCTAACAGTTGCATCTCTAAAAAAAGTCGCAATTAACCAAACAAAATTACATGGGGCTGTTGTGGTACCAACAATCATGAATTTCTTACTTAACATTTTTGTAAAATAAGGGCATCCAAGAACAAACCTTTGGAAGTATTTAATCAAAAATTGATTTAGAGGTACTGTAAGATATCCAATGATTTATAGCATTTCGTCTGATATCATTATAAGAAAGAAGTGAAATTCAATTTAATAACTTTAGTATCATGTTCACTTTGTTTTAAGTATTTTTTTAAAGTGTAATCAATGATGAATAATGTATAATTATCTGTTATTTTTTCTTTCTTTTCTTTTATGCATTTTCATTCTTATATTGTTTTGTATATAAATACACATTTATTTTCATGCTTATCTAAAATATGATTGTAATGTAATGTAATATTTGTGCAATGGACCTTGTGGCAGAATAGCCTTGTGCTAAACAAGTTATCCAATAAAGTCTACTACTACTACTACTACCCACTACCCACTACTAACTACTACTACTACTACTACTACTACTACCACTACCACTACCACTACCACTACCACTACCACTACCACTACCACCACCACCACCACCACCACCACCACCACCACCACCACCACCACCACCACCACCACCACCACCACCACCACCACCACCACCACCACCACCACTACTACTACATGTACATGGAAATGCAATATTCTGCATACATGTAGAACAGGGCAAACCATCATAAGTTTTAGTGCCTGGGCATCCCACTGTAGTTGTATAACACGCATCTCATAGAAATGGTGGCTCGTGTCCGCTCGCCATTCATATGGACCGCTATTCATAGAAAACCGCTATTCATTTAACACCCATTATGAATAGCGGTCCTTATGAATAGTAATGAATAGTGGTCCTTATGAATGGAGGTCCTTATGAATAGCGAGTTTATTTGTCTATGGTTTGCTCACTATTTCGAAGGAGCACTATTCATACAAAACCGCTATTCATTTAGTCACACGTTATGGATAGCGGTCCTTATGAATAAGTGGTCCTTATGAATAGCGGTCCTTATGACTAGTGAGGTTACACCTGGTGGCTAACTTAAAACTTATGTCAGTTTTGTGAAAAGCTTTGTGAGAAGCAGCACAGCCTAATTCTGTCTATCAAACCAACCTTCTAAGTACTTTCTGTCCTTCCTGGTTGACAGCCTCCACAGGCATCTGCTGTATGCTCCGTCGCAACATCTCATGGTCCTGTAGACATGACTGAGCACCCTCTATGTCCATTGCAAAGTTCATACAATTGAGTTCCTGTGTGATCTGTTCTTGATGTTGCATCATATCCACTGCTTTACAGATGAAATCCTCTAAGGCCTATACAGTTTGGAAGATTTGAATTTGAGAGACATGAAACATCATTAGTCAAAGTGATGTCAGGTTTGAACAGTAGATCTACAGTACAAGATACCGGTATTTTTATTTTTGTAATGATGAAATCACACTAATTCAATAAATAAATTTCATAAAGAAGGCATATGAAGTAGATTTTATGGATAGTTAAGTCAATTTTTATAGAATGCAGCTAGATATTGTTATACTAATGCACACAATTAACTTCTTGTTCAAGAAGAAATTTTATAATACCATCTACTGTCAACATATTCATTACTTTAAATTTTTAGCAACACTGTGAGCTTAATGTATTGTTTTCCATTAATTAATTGATGTTTGCCTATATAGCTGCAAGCCTAATATTGTTCCATAATTTCAATCTGAAAATTTTACTTATTTGCAAAAATTTAGAACCATCTAGAATTTTGTTGATACTTCTCTAACAGGGCCTGCATTACATTGTCACATAGAATTATTATATAAAATGTATTTTACGGAGGTCCATATCAAAAGAGTAGCACTACAATCCAATTTATATGATCTTTTTCTTTCTTTTTTTTGTGTTGCAAAAGCAGGTCTTGTATGACAGTTTGTCTATAATGCAGCATGGTAAAAAAAGGCAGGTTCAAAGGGACCCAAATGTGACCCTATATTAAGTGGGATACTCTGAAAGTCTAAATATCAAATCAGCAAGAGAATTAGTAGTACAAGAGTGGGGTGCATATTTCAGAATTTCATAAAGAGGCTCATGTTCTGACCACAAAAGGTGCGGTTTTCCCATAAAAAATAGCCCCCCCCCCCCTTCCCCTGTGATAACCATGAGAATTGTTGTGAAGGATACTTCAAGTCCCATCAAAAGATCAAGGCAGCTCTGATAATTGTTAGTGTAATTTAAGCACTATCTCTTGCCATTTGAGTAGTGAATTCAGTTAATTTTGTTAATTTTCTTCAAGTTAATGTATTTTGTATGGGTGATCCTAAACTTTTGCAAATGACTGTAGATTAAAGTTTTCTGACTCATTAAATGTCTGTTTGTATATCTTGGTCCACACTTTCAAATGTGTAAATATTTCTTTTACATACAACATACATGTAAATATTTCTGCCATATGGATTTTGATCACTCTATGTCACTAATACAAATAAAGCCAGCCACCTGTTTCTAAACTCAAAGTCTTGTTCAAGACTTGGCAGGAGTTTTGTATGCATAAAAATCTAGAAGACTCTTTTCTCTCCATTTAAACTTTAGCCCAGTACCTGTTCAATTATGTTTTTTCATTTCTATTGATTATTAGAATAGCAAGGGGTTTCTATGAGCTTGGTTTTTTGTGTGATTATATCTTTCTGTCATGTCTTCAAGATATCTGCATGTAGTTACTATAATTGATCCTTTCATTGCAGACAATTAGGAGCAATATATATTTACCAGTCTGAGTTGAAGCCATTCCTCATGATCATAGTGCATGGTACCTTCCATATCAACGGTCAACTGAGCTGGGTCTACCATCTTCACAAGATTCTCTGAGGATATCATCGTTGTCTGAAAATCAAATTAAAATAAAATGAAAATAAACCTGATGATGTGTGTTCTAGCATGAATAAACATGTACATATAGCATCATACTGGAAAATTGTAATGATAATATTACATGAACATAAACAGTAATTAAAACTTTTTTCTATACTTGTACTTTAAAACTATATATGTTAGGTGAATATATACAGGTTTTATATTGTGCCAATGCTTGAATGATCTTTCTGACATAAATGCAATCTATAATGTGTAAGAGAAATGTAGACTAAACTTCCTGAGGTATAGCACTATTTTAATTTCTAACCACATGGATATAAATGTAGCTTTGTGAGTTTTTCCTTTGATGCTAGGGCTTACAGTTTCTATGCATTTAAGATTAGTTACTAATTATGACATTAATGCACTAAAACTCTGTGGTTATTTCTACTTGTTTACCACATCACATATTGCATATTTAATGTATTGTCTGTTTACTAGAAACTGATATGAAAGAGGAAATAGAAAAGAATTTGATATATTCAATCAAATACTCATGATTTTCCCCATCTCCATCAATCTATTTTTATTTTTGAAATGTAACCACATTTATGCCTGTGGTCAAGTAGCATGAAAGTTCATAAGTATACGAAGCGGCTACACATACGTGTATAGCAGTAGTGCATCATATTTTTTTAGGTGCCTACACATTCCATTTTCATTGATGCCGTTCATTTATGAGCAAACATTATTTAGAATCCACACAGACAAGAATGGATTATTTGCAGACTCATGATAATAAAACAAACACAGATGTATAATTGAGAACCAAAACAACAAGGCCACCCAATTATAGAACCCTGCAATATTTACTTTATATTGTCATGACCATACATAGAGGTGTAATAATGAGAATGAGTGGGAGTGACAAACAAAAGATAACACTTCATCAAGTCTAGACTGTCCAACATTCTACACAATCAAGTGAAATATGGCTGAGTAAAATGAACCCATGTGCCTCATGCAATTAATCTTAATTTCTAGTTTTTGTCAAAAGCAACATTTATCTTTTTAACCTAAACTTTTGAATTCTCATTGTAGGATGATACATGTATGTATCTCTGTTGCGAAAGAAAAGAGATTTAAATGATCATATCTATTGACTTCATCCCACTGTGCCCTCCCTCATGTTCCCGCTCTTTTTCTTTTGCACATCATATTTTTTCCTTTGTCAAGTCATTTCTCAATCTCTTTTTAACTATCCCTTTAGGATTGTACATAATTCTCTTGCTCTCTCTATCCAATTCTCTGTTTCTCTATTGCTCTACATTTTTTGCTTTTGCAATTTACCTTCAATCACATTTTCTTTATTCCTGTCCCCTAACATCGTCTCTGGTTTTTCACTCAGAACAATGCACCTTTTTCACACCTTTCCTTGCACCTCATTAAATCTGACTCCCAGGTATCTCATCTTTTGCCTAGGTTTACCCTACTGAGTTCTTTCTTTCAAAGCACACTTTCTGTTGTACGGATGGTTAAGTGCAAGCCACAAATGTTCCCTACAGGGGTGTATCCATCATTGACCTGCCCTTTTAATTCGTTTCCTCTTCTTTGTGTGTTCTATGTATGTGAGTTCAAATAAACTGCAGGTTAGGATTGCTTCAATTTGCTACAGATAAAAAAAATGATAATATTGAATATTTAGGAGCGATAAAAACAGAAAGTACCATAGCGCTTACAAAATTACAGATTTAAAAAGAGAAGACAAAAGCAACAGCAAAAAGACAGACTTTAAAAAGTAATAGATTACTGGGGAAAACCTCTGCTCTAATGCATCTTCAAATAGTGACATCCCATATTGTTAACATGCTTCTTCCATTTTGTCATTCTTGAGGCTATTGATACATTGGCATATGAAGTGGCATTGTTTTGTACTATAAACTGACAGCCTTGCACTGCAACATAACTTTTGCTGCTGAATCAATTCAAAAGTATCCCAACTTCTCTGCATGCAAAGTGTACACCATCTCTACTTTCTGATGGTTATTCCTGGTTCCTAATAATGAGTATATTGTGGGAGCAGTGCAGTATATTGGTGAAGGCTCTGGACTCTCATATGAGAGGAGAGAGGTCCTGGGTTAACTTCTTCCCTGGTGCTTACATCCTCTGATAAGATGTTTTAGCCACATTTATCCATTTTCACCTAGGTATATTGAATGGGTACCTGGCAATACTGAGGTCATAATAAGTGGAGGGACCCAAGCAAGAGCAGTATCAATACTACTGAGGCAACTGAGTAAATATGACCATATTACTGATATTGTTATTTATATCATTGCCACAGGACAGAAGTCCCTTTCCAGGATTTCATCCAGGGCCATCTAATCCATACTCCAGTGACATTAGACCATGACTCACAAGGTCCCATACTTTACCTCAAACTTGAGCTTGGAGCTACCCATGCTGGTCCGTTGCTTCTGCCAAAATTTCTCTGGTTTGATGATATACACCATATGGATGTTGTCTGGTACACATTCCTGATCAAACAGAACAAAAGCATGGAAGAAAAGTCAACAATTTTAGGTTATATAAAATTAATCATTCACGCACATATAGAACCTGAGGAAATATCAAATATCAAGGTGGGAAATTGAGGCAATACATTTGTTCCCTGGACAAGTACACCAGTATATTAGTCATTCATTGAGCTTAAAGGAATATAATAAAGATTTGTTTTTCTTCCTTTATTCTTATAAACCAATTCTTATTTAGGTGTCCCACGTTAAACACCATCCATTGATTCTCCTCTATTTTTTTCTCAAATAACCCTCTCAAGCTTTCCCTCCCCTTATCTAGTTTCCCCCATATCATCTTTTATAAACCTATAGGTTATACTTGTCTAAAATATTGCATGTTCCTCTCTTGTATCTTTCTTCAGCTATTTTCATTATCATCGACCAATCTCGGGACTGTCAACATCTCATACTATGTTGTATGCACTTGAAGAAAAAAATCAAGTGCATAAAACTACTTGGAGCGTGATCAGCTTTCCTTTTTGAAGTGTGGATGCTTATAATCTAAATGAGAATTCATGCCCATGATGATTGGAAAAGCACCTAAGGTGAGTCCTAACATCAAACACTCCCACCAAACAGACCTTCTTATTGTGTATCTCTTAGGCTTGTTTTCTACTTAGCTGGAGTAAAATACCATGAAACATCTTTTAAATTGTCATCAGTATTCTTTTTTTTTAATCTTTAAAAGCCACCAACTTCAACAACAACTTCCTTAAAAATATCTTTTTTAATTATTCAAATCAGAGAAATATCCCCATTTATATTTTGTCTGACTTGTTATTGTCTTGCTCTTCTCTTATTCATTCTCTCTCTCTCTCTCTCTCTCCCTCTCTCTCTCCCTCCATCCCTCTCTTATACCTCACCTGTAAAGCTTTTAGTACAGGTTTGATGTTGGTCCATGTTGAGCCTCTCATGTCAATGATCACTGTGAATCCATGATCTCTAGCCTCATCACTAACGAGAAGAAAAATAAAATCACCATAAATCATAATCATGCGAGTATTCATGTTTATTATCATATTTATTATCATGTTTATTTTCATATCATCCATGTAATGACCTTGTCAAATAGGACTACCAGGTAAATAAATCATTTCTTGAACACTAAATATAAACATTGTTTTATTCAAAATAATATATAACATATCATCATAACAAATGGTAAGATGTTGTTGATACTTTGATCAGGGAGGTGGAAGAGTGTTTGATCTTCATCATAAAAAAATGGTAAGATGTTGTTGATACTTTGATCAGGGAGGTGGAAGAGTGTTTGATCTTCAATGACTCTGCTGTGTACATGAGTATGTATGCATAAAAAGAAACAAGAGAAAGAATCCAGTCACAAAAATGTCCATAATGCATTGGGAATCAGTTTCCTGGCTTTAGCTCAGACCAGAGATATCACTGTTTTGGTCGGGATATTGATTAAACATATTTGGGTAAGATCATATGGTAAAGCAGAGACAAAAATTGTGATTTCTCTACACATATGCACTGCACTGCAAATTAATAATGCAGTATTTGATATGTAAGTCTAGAGTGTATGTGGGACTCACATTCTCCCAGGTACTCTTTTCATTGGAGTATTATGGCTGTCAATTTAGTGGAAATATTCATGCTTGCTGTTTCTCTGCAGGTACAAATCAAACTTGATTTATTTTCCTGCATGGGCGATACCATGTAAAGTGATGTGTATGTCATCGTGTTATGACTTTGTACATAAGCATGGATGATTTATGGAACAACATGAAATGTTGATCAAAACATTTGCAATACTCAGCCGAGTGGCAGGGTTTCATGGGGCGTACGTGTAGAAATCTTCACATACATGTACAGTATAAATCAGTCAATTTTCCAGCTTTTCAATCTCTTGGTCATAAATTTCTAGTATTGTTTAAATCTTCATTTTCATTTGCAATTTTCGTCCTGTTAAATTTGTTTAAGCTCCATCCCTTTCGAGACAATTGACCACATTTTGTGGTTTGGCCCCATAACTTTTGATTCAGAGCTCTAAAAAATATACCAGGTGCATGAGCAGAAAGAGCAAAAATTTCTACACACATTGTTTCCATTTTTGTTGCATGACCATATTGCGTTTGATGCCAGGAATTTTAAAAAGAAGAATAAGCTTCAAAATCCTTAAATTGGCAACACATTGAGAGGTACAAATTCATTGTCTTTACATTAAAATTGGCAATTTTTTCAACTTTTCGACATATTTCTAACCATATATACTGTTTTCAAAGACATTACAACTTATTAAAACCATGTAGCACTAAAAGAAAAATATTGCTGTTGCCAATTTGAAGAACAAAATGTGATCAATT
Organism: Heliocidaris tuberculata; assembly: GCA_025618425.1. NCBI lineage: Eukaryota > Metazoa > Echinodermata > Echinoidea > Camarodonta > Echinometridae > Heliocidaris > Heliocidaris tuberculata. The sequence goes on along the minus strand of CM046835.1, from coordinate 6,556,337 downwards.
TAGCCCTTAAATAATTCCTGTCATGAAAGGGTTAAGCTCCATCTCTTTCAGACACACTATTTCACTGTTTCTTATATTTCATTCCCATGTCTTTAACATTATACTCTATAAAAATCACATTTTCATGAATTTCAAAAATGTTTCCTTTGTTCCAACTCTAATTGCTTTCCACACTCCTACACATATTCCCCTCTAATCCCCCCCTTTTTTTTTTCTCTCTCTCTCACCCTTTCTGTCTCTCCACCTCTCTCTCTGTCTCTCAAGCTCCTTCATTCTCTATCCTACTATATCTTCAATTTACCTCATCTCCCTCTCGCTCTTTCTCTCTCTCTTTCTCTCTCTCTCTTTCTCTATCTTCAATATATCTCAGCACGTGTACATGTAACATGATCTATGTACCCTAGCAAGCCAGGCAAGCCAGCATGACATGCCATCTATGACAGAGAGAAGAACAGTATGAAATCATATCTCTCTAACAAAACAGATGCATCCAGTCAAATACCGCGTTCCCACAAACATTACATTGAACATATCTTTCAACACATAACAGAATCATATAATTTCTCAAGACTGGCAACCTCAAATTCTTCTCAAAGACTTATGTGCGGATGTAAGATGAGTGTGAACAATGGCTAATTTCATTCATAACTCTGTGATGTGAGCTGTGATGCTTAAGTTTCACATTTCATATGGTGCTTCAGGAGGAAATGTGTGTTGTCTCACGTCAAAGTCATTCTATCAACCAATCACAACACCCTGAGATAGAGTAACTACACTGTAGGCCTAGTTGGCATATACATATATGTAAAATGCAGGCTCTACATTTGTACAGCTATCACTTTGTTATTATTCCTCATTTTCATCATTAGTACTCTGATATTTCTTTGAAGTAAGGTTGCTTTGTTTCCCTTTTCCCTGAATCATTTTCTAGTCATGACGACATGAAATCTGCTAAACTTGAAGCCAATATGAGACATTTTATTCTACCATTATAAATCTAGGTACATGTAAATGAACTTGTAACTTCAAGATGTTTTTATTTTTCTTTTCTGGTTTGTTTTTTGGTAAGTGATTTATGACCAATCATTACAGAATGATATGAATTACCATTATAAATCATAATGTCACAATAATTAACAATATATAAACACTATTACAATTTTACAAACTTAAAAAAAAACATAATCAGCTAGAAAACCATACCAGAACAAAAAAAGTAATGTAATTTTCAAGTTCCTTGTAAAATCTGAAAATAAAACATCCTCATCTTCATCCTCACCTATTTCCTGATTTAAGAAAATAGATTATCTGGATATAAAAACATCTAGCAAGTGACATGGATATCATCTTCATCCTCACCTACATGTATTTCCTGATTTTAAAAAATAGATTATCCAGATATAAAAACATCTAGCAAGTGACATGGATATCATTTTCATCTTCACGATGCAATGACACAGAATTGTTTGTTAGAGCTCACATCGGATCTCTACAAGATTTATATCACTAAATACAACTTTCATAGCTACAAGATATATAGAGGTGAAAGATGAGAAGTATGTAGTAGGATACAATATTGAGTCACAATATAAATTGGCGAATTATTCTCTGCACGTTCTCCGTAACCAATAACATCAGGCTTTATGATTAGGCCACAAAAAACCATTACTTGTTTCTCGTCAAAATGGATTTCTGTGATGGGGAAGTGGATGTCATATATCATCTACTGTTATTGTTAAGAGGATTCTCTTTTAAATGGCATTCATAATTCAGAGATTATCATAAATCTCCTGTATTATAAATGCATCATGATTTTAAACAAATGTATGTAGAATGTAATAATGTTGATGAATGCATACGGTAAGAAAACAACATTTGATTATTTAGAAGAACCAAAGACTTACTAGTCAGTCTCTTTTCATCCATACAGAGCAAACATAATGTATTCACAAAGAACAGTGGTAGTTAAAAATAACACTGAAAGGGGAGAGAAACACAATGCTTTTGATGGGTCCTGGTCTCCTGGATATTACCACAAATCAGTTTGTATGCAGAATAGGTCATGCACATGGGGCAAAAAATCAAGAATCACTACATCATATGAATGCTAATTTCTGTCTGTTAGACCCCTTTCACACTCATATTGTTAGAGCAGTCTTACTGGGAATGTGAATGGGGTCTTAGAGGACAGAAAAGTTTATTTTGATTTGTTTCTGGTAACATTATTTCACAAATGATTTGAACCTTCCAAAGTTCCAATCCCAATTTTGGAAGTTGTATTTTATTCCATGCAATGGTATTATCTGCCATAGAGTTAATATGTAGTCTGGTGTAGTGCTGTAGCTCGTAACCAGAACTGGTCTCAAACTTGCCAGACATGAACCAGACTAAAAATCAAATTGGGCTAACTTGATAAAAGAGGTCCAGTAAAAAAAAAAGAGTTGTGAAAAGGCTCAGTTTTTGTCATCTTTAATCTCTCAGAAAGTGTACTTTTATAATTTTTCTAATAAATTCATTTGTGTTTGCATGTCTGCCTAGAGTGTATTGTAAAAGCCCTCTACGGAAAAGAACAGACATTTATTGGTGTCAAAATTTTGATGATAGATTTAACTGTGTTCCTTAACAAGTTACCGGACGGGTTCGGAACCCGTGAAGGATTTGCAGAAGTTAACGAGTGAGACCAGACCAGGATAAGGGTTGCGAGCTACAGCACTAGTCTGGTGGTTTAAAAAATTTGGGTTTGATTAATAGAGTAGAACTTAATGGCCTTCAGCAAGGAAATTCACATGCACTATCTCTCTCTCTACCTAGGTGTATCAAGGTGTGTGATGTAAACATCAATATGGTTGGGACAAGCAGGGGTGGCTGGTACTAGACAGTTCCCTGCTTGTACTGCTCTAGCTGGAATACTCTGCAGGAATTGGGGAGTGTACACAATCTGTTGGGAATCACAGTTGAATCAAATGACCAGAGTATTTATTAATTGTAAGATATTAGCCTTCTACACTATATACTCTCTGTCCAGTCTGGAATGGACATACATTCGAGCTACATAACTCCACATTGTTATGTATCTCAGAATTTGTATCATATGCAAATGGTTGATGGTCTCTTTAACATACAGTACAACAGGGGGCCAAATCTCAGATTCATCATTCTTTCAAAAGGGAAGCAGAACTGTACATACATGTAGCTGTATAATGTAGATGTAAATGATGAGTTTATCATAGTCAAACAGGCCAAGCATAGGATATCTATTAAGCTATCAGTGAATGGATCGGAAAGCTGTAACAAAGCGGTCAATGATTCTTCATCCCAACCTCGTAATACCCCATTGTAACTCATTCTCTCCCAAAAGCACACCTCTTTCATAGAAAATCAACAGCATTTCTCTACTCACAGAAAGAAGTTCCTCTCCTGAACATTCATAAAAATCAACCACAATTCAGTGACGGAAAGCTCAGCTTCCAAGGCTTTCAATCAAAAGTCCCGGTGATGATAAAATTTTGATAGGCAATGCATCACAGATTCACCCTATTGTTGGCACAGTGAAAAAGGGCTGTATGGAGAACACTAGCTCTCTTCTCCTACATTAACCCTATAAATGTCACAGTCCGATCTCATCGACCCTGTGCTCGTTGCCCGGATGCAAGAGCCGATTTGGGACGCCCATAATTCCATTAGCTGCTGCTCGGCAGTGACATATCGTACGGGCTTGTAAGGCGAGCTGTGATTGGCTGAAATAATAAGGAATAAATAAAGCATTGTATCAAACCTTTGCCGACTTTTATCCAATGAAATTGTGTGGTTTATTTCTCATGATTTTGTCCTAAGTTTCGATCGAAAAGTTGAATTCGGCCGATCGATGCGGTGGTGCGTTGTGCCTGTGACGACTGTGTGTGTGAGTACCACACGCATACGGCCGGCGTGTGTTATTTTGGTGTTATTTTCCGGTGCTGTGCGGTGAAAACTGATGCTCGAGTGAATGGAAACAAAGACAGAATGAATGATATTGAGAATCCTTCGACTTCTAATGGTGAGCGCCGGAATTTATTTGAAACTTTTGCAATTCCTGATCATGATGATACTCTTGATGGGTCAGATTTTGACATTGACAATGATGAATCCGATTTGGATTTTGCCGATGGCGATGCGAGTATGGATAGTGATGTTAGCATGGAAAGTGCAAGTGGTAGCGACACGGCAGCAGTGGCTAGGCCGGCCAGCCCGGCGGTTGACGGCCAAGCGAGCCGGTGGATCCCTGTTCAGCCCCCTGAACCCGTACGTGATGCAACAACCATACCGAGGTTTACTGTGAGAGAAGTCGGTCCACGGGGAGCTCCACCAAGAAACAGTGACCCAATCATGTACTTCGAACTTTTCTTCAACAAAGAAATGATCACTCACATTGTGAAAGAGACGAACAAATACGCAAGGATTTTTCTTGAAGATGAGAACGTGGTGGAGTGGATGAGGGATCATCCCCAATCTAGATTCAAGAGGTGGCCAGCAGGAGGAATCGATTCGGTGAAGTTGAAGAAATACCTTGGCCTCCTCATCAATATGGGTCTCATCCATAAGAAGAAGCTGGCGGAGTACTGGACAACCCGCCCCAGCCAGAGAACGCCATTTTTCAATGACGTCATGCCGTTTTGGCTCTTCTCATTGATCAACCGGATGCTCCATGTGAATGATAGGCAGACGGAAGTTCCTCGCGGTGAAGATGGTCATGATCCCTGGCATAAAATTCGCCCCGTCTTAGACCGCCTGAACCAGTCATTCAAGCACCACTACATCCCAGACATGCACGTCAGTATTGATGAAAGCATGATAGGAATGAAGAACCGAGTCGCCTACATCCAATATCTACCCAACAAGAGGCACGCCAGATTTGGCATCAAGAAGTTTGAATTGTGCGACGACAACGGGTACGTGCAACACGTAGAACTATATGCGGGAAAGGACTTCCACATTCGGTATCCTGAAGGCCAGGCTCACGGTGTGGTGATCGAGCTAATGACCAGGAGTGATCTCCTCAACAAAGGGTACCACCTTTACACCGACAATTTCTACACCAAACCCAAACTTGCGGAGGCCCTCTACAAGAAGAAGACATTTTTGACAGGTATTTTTTTTTTTACTCTCCTACTTTTTATCAGAGTTGGTAATTCATTTCCATTTGTATAAACTATGATATACATGTAGTTTATTGTATATAAAAAAATATTTTAGTAAATAAAAAATTTCCAATCATTGTCATTGCAAAGCTCACTTTTCCTGTGTTGGAATTGTAATTTATAGTCAGAATTTCATAAACCAATTTTTATTCATGAGCTCTAAATTCTAGTTTTAGTTTTCTAGTTAATTGTTTTCTTTTAAAAATTTTTCTTTGTCATGGTTCACAGGCACTGTCAGAAAGAACACCAAAGACCTGCCTGGCGAGGTATCTAATGCGAAACTCAAGCCTGGAGAGACCATCTACCGCCGAAAGGATGAAATTCTGACGGTGGCCTTCAGAGAGAAGAAGTCACAGAAAAAGCCAGTTGTCCTCCTGAGCACATATCACAATGCCGAAGATGTCACCATGGAGAAGCGTGGCAAGGAAGTAATCAAGCCTTCAATGGTGTTGTCCTATAACCAACATATGGGCGGTGTAGACATCAGTGACAAGAAAATCTATCACCTCTCTGGAGAACGTGCAACTCACCGCTACTGGATGAAAATCCTTCGTAACCTTGTGGACATTTCGCTGCTGAATGCACATGTGCTGTATGATCAGAACACCGATGCAGTGCATAAAGTCAACCGTCATGACTTCCACGTGGCCATCGTTGAAGCCCTCTGTGCTTCAAGTCAGGGGGATGAAGTCTCTTCTGGCGGTAGGGCTCATGTAGCCAAACACCAGATCATCCTCTTGCCAGGACGTAAAGAAATGGAATGCGAGGTGTGCAGTGACCGCAAAGGTGGTAAGCGTCGACGATCGCGCCGTTGGTGCCCTGAATGCGGCGTTGGATGCCATGAAAAATGTGCAGACAAATTTGAACATTACAAGAGAGCTCCCCGTCGAGGTGTCAAGAGGAAGGCCCAGCAGGATGGACAGGATGGACACTCTGACTCGGAATAAACTTGTTAGCCTACAGTGACAAGAGACACTTCAACTTCTTGCCAGTGATCTATGTATAAATATATTTTTTTTGTTTTCATGTTTATCACCTTGTTCTACAACTCAAGATATATGTGCTGAAGTGTACCTCATTATGAAAGTCTTTCTGCAATATTTTCCAGAGAAAGTTGTATTCATTTACCTTTTATGCCTTGACTATTGTGTTATTGTCAGTAGATTTTTATAAACATGCAGCTCATTTTTTGATAGCTTTACATTGCCAGAGAAGAGCTTGATCCTTGCCTCACTTTTTTTTTTTATAGATCAAACCAGAATTTATATCATTCCAACTTCAATATTTATCACTTCTGGACATGTACACTCTTGCCTGATTTCTTTCTTTATTTTTTTATGGTGCAATGAACATAACAGGTGCTTATCTTACAACATGTACATGTACATGTAGATCTACTCTATTTTATTTATGACTACTAAATGTTCTGTCTTGTTTCTTTGTCATGCATAATACATGTACTAGGAACATTTTTTTTTTTTTTTGTTGTTGTTGTAATTGGATAACCAGATGAATTTCTCAACTTGCAGACACAAGCTGTTTTGGTATTCTGTGATTTTTCACGTTGAATCAGCAACATTTTGATAACCCTGAATTCTTTTCAATTCAGAAAGAAAAAGCAAACAGACATTTCAAATATTTGATATATACCTGGTGCTATTTTGGTTATGCTTTGATTGATTTATGCCAGTGAAGAAATACATAATTTACGTCGCCTCTATGTATTATAAAATTTTGGTAAGTGTTTTCACCAAAATTACTACATGTATATGTAGTGTTACATTGTGCATGAATATGTTGTCATATTCTTTAGTTTCATCTCTCTCTGGTTTCATTGGAGAATTATACAATGTGGCAATCTGTATAAACAGAGGATAGTTCATGATAGTAGTGTGTGATTTACGTTTGAAAATGTTTCCTTTTTTTTTTTTTTTTTTTTTTACAGTTGTCACCAACTTTACTACATTTAGTGTTACATTGTGCATGAATATGTTTGGATCATATTCTTTAGTTTCATGGGAGAATTATACAATGTGGCAATCTGTATAAACAGGATAGTTCATGATAATCGTGTGTGATTTACGTTTGAAAATGTTTCATTCCTTTTTTTTTTTACAGTCATTTTACAGTAATTACATGTTTTATCTTTGATTTTGTTTTTCTTGTGTATATCACAAAACTATTTATCCATATTCAATGACCTCACAAAAAAACTCATACTCAGGAATAATGAATACATGTATTTTGATATGAAGGCCAACATACTGCCTGATTTTTGCCGGTGAAGAAATGAATTATATGGTGCGTCATATACATATATACATATTTTTTTGTTGTTCAAACTTTGCTATTTGTTTTATTCACCAACGTACATCATTATTGCATTGTAGATGTGTAAATGATGTCATATTTCATCGTGAATAATAACATGCTCATTCATATTCTCAAGCATATGCATACTCAGAAAAAAAATGAAGCCATGATAAAAAATGTACTTTTTCTGCAAAATTTATTATATGACATGCTCACAGTACTTTTATTCCACAACGGTCATAAAGAGTTATAAGGTAAATAACTTATGTTTTTCTGAAAGCCAAATAAATGTTCCATGACATAACTATAATTTTTCTTCCATTTCATTAGTCTTTGAATGAGAAAACATGGTGTTCAGGTGCATTACGAGCAATGATTGAGTGAGTGCTTTGGGGTATGGGGGCGCCCTACTCTGACAGTGAGGGTGCCCTTCCCTTGAATTTCAAAGAAAAAGATAGGATTTTCATTTCATGATTCATTGGGAATAATACCTTGCACATTTATACTCTCAAGAATACTCATAGTGATCATACTCAGAAAAAAAAATGAAGCCATGATACAAAATATACGTTTTCTGCAAAATTTATTATATGACATGCTCACAATACTTTTATTCCACAACGGTCATAAAGAGTCAAAACGTAAAAAACTTATGTTTTTCTGAAAGCCAAATAAATGTTCTATAACATGAATATAATGTTTCTTCCATTTGATTAGTGTTTGAATGAGAAAACATGGTGGTCAGGTGCATTACTGACATTGATTGAGTGAGTGCATTGGTGTATGAGGGCGCCCTACTCTGACAGTGAGGGCGCCCTTCATTCAAAAATCAAATGAAAAGATACAAAATATTATAACCTTCAAAATGATATATAATTTGCCATGTTTTCTATCAACTGAATATCATAAATCAGTAATTGAAATAACCCTCCTCATAATACTGCATATACCCCTGACATGCCCCATTTCCCCATGTGACACTTATAGGGTTAACCAATAACAAATGAGAATTTTCATCCCTTTTGATCCATTTTTTGTTTACCTTGTCTTCTATTTAGAAATCAGTTTGAATTGGAAACTATAATCCATCTTTCATTGTTGTAATGCCCGATTCATTTGGCATTCTTATCGTAAAATAGCTGGACTACTGAAACATGGTAATTTACAAGTGCATGTAGGATATAGACCTAAAAGGGAATTGGCTCGGCAGTCTTTCATATCATATTAAAATTATATTAGGTTTCGGGGGTCTCTTTGAGGTTAAAGCTAACCTTTTTACCCTCTCTTTTCATTTTTCCCTTTCAATGTTAATATCTTTTCCCCTTCCACTTTATATTTGTTGAGATTACTGCTGGACCTCCATCAACTTCACTGTTCATCACTTATTCATTTAATCAGCTAGCCATAAATGCAGCTACATTTCATCTTATCTTCTTTTTTAGGGGGGGGGGGGGGTTACCTATCTGAATTTTGTAAAGAAAATTTTAATTACTCTCTCAACAACTTTTTTAGCCCCTTCTTTCCCTCCTTCACTCACTCAGTAACTCATTCCTCTCTCTCTTTCTTTCTTTTTCAGTCTGTCATCTCCCTTCAACACATTAGTGATCTTACAGAATCATAAATCGCTTCATTACTGCCCAAATTGTGTTCCATAGTGGCAGCCTTTCATACCAACTTAAGATATCATAATGTGAGTGAGTATCCCTAAAGTTTGTATACATTCAACATGAGTCATGTAAGGAAAAACATTGGATCCATCTTAGTCATGGCCTAGGAAATGTAAACCGTCACATTCCCTCCTTAATGAATTTCTCCATTATTTCTAGCTGCTACATGTACAATGCTTGCTTCCTTGCTCCAGAATCTTCCCTATGGCTCTGCACATTGTATTTTGGCAGGCAATATAAAGTTCATGACAGAAAATGGTTAGTCATAGCAGTTTTTATGAATTTATGTTATAGCTTGACATTCCTGGGTTGGGAAAAGAGAGAGTGGCTTTCAAGAACCTCTTGTTTTTATCATAGGAGCACTGTGGTATATTGGTGACGTGACTCTCCATAGAAAGGTCCTGGGTTCGATCCTTGCATAGTGCTTACATCCTTGAACAAGGTGTTTTACCTACATTTGTCTCTCTCCACCCAGGTGTATTAAATGGGTACCTGGCCATGCTAGGGTGGTAATAATTGTAGAGCCATCAGGAATGAGAGCATAGATACTGATGAGGCTACAATACATAAATAAGACCATTTTACTGTTACTATTATCATCTATTTTCACCGAAATGAAAAATCAAAACTAGGACCAACTTTAGACCCTAAAAATTCCCAAGACTATGGACTGAAACTATTGAAGAGAAAAAATTATATAGAATGTGTTTTGAGGTTTACATGAAAATGCCCTTAACCCATTTGACACTATTTGATAACGGGAGGAAACCCACAGGACATGCATTTCATATGAAAATCAAATTGTATCAACAGGTTAACTGCCTCTTGTGAGAATAAAGTTTAACTCGATGGCTCAGTGGTAGAGCAGTGGTCTCGTAACTGGAGGACCTGGGTTCAAAACCAAGTGGAAGCACTAGTGCCCTTTGGTAAGGCATTAATCCTCATTACCAAGTCCCTCGGAGAGGACTTAAAGCTGTCGGTCCCCTGGTTGCTTACTTACAAGCATACACATGCATTCTTAGCAGTCGGGTAAATAAACCCCTCAAACCTTAGACCTTAAACCTTAAACTTTAAGCCTTAAACCTTAAAGGGGGTACCCAATGCTGAAACAATGTTAGTTCATTTGAAAGATCATGATTTTATTAGCAGAAAATCATCTGCCTTAAGTTTTCTAAAAATTCGTGTTGCCAGAAAAATCCCCGAAATATGGTAAGACTTCAGGATATTTTGGCCCCTCAGCTGTGTCCCAATTTCAGCTAGGTAACCACAATGACGTCAAAGTGGTTACCCAGGTTCGCGTATTGCAGATGTGTTGCGCGCTAGACTGTACAAAATGCATTACACCTTGCGCGCATTTTGCTATAATTGCGCGACAAGGTAACCACTTTGACGTCATTGTGGTTACCTAGCTGAAATTGGGACACAGCTGAGGGGCCAAAATATCCTGAAATCTTACCATATTTCGGGGATTTTCTGGCAACACGAATTTTAAAAAAAATTTAAGGCAGATGATTTTCTTCTAATAAAATCATGATCTTTTAAATGAACTAACATTGTTTCAGCATTGGGTACCCCCTTTAAACCCTCTTTTGACAGCTTTAGCTACATATAGGCTTTTTACACTTCATTTTTTTAACCCTGTACTATCCTTAACCCCGTACTATCCTTAACCCCGGATTGTCCTTAACCATGGACTATTTCATTTCTGTTCTCACTTGAACGCTTAGCCCTATCTTTGGTGGGGCTAACCCTACTTTTTACAGGGCTAAAATAATCCTGTACTATCGTGGAGTTAGCCTACTTTCGTAAAATGCAATGTGAACAGGAGGCGGAATAAGCTTAGTCCCGTACTATCGGTGGGGCTAAATCCTCGTTTAGCCTTACCGAGAGTACGGGACTACGCAAAATTCTGCAAGTGTAAAAAGCGTATTTCAAAGGAAGTTTTTGAATGAATTGTTGAGTGCGGAATATAATGAAATAGAAATAATATAACACTGAGTTTTTTTAATTTGTTTAATTTAAAAACTCTATAATTAAAAAAAAAATCATTTTAAGACATCTGAAATGTGAGATTATGATATGGCTGTAATACCAGGTCCCTTTATGATACCACAACAAATCACTAATATGGATGAAAGATTGTCCTCGATCAAGACTAGTTAATAAGTATGACATATTTTTGAAGTGAGAGAGATACATGTAGGCCTATGATTGATAGGTCTCTATATCAATAAACAGAAAGCCTAGATTACATGTACAGGAGGCCTATTAAATACATGAGAGCATAGAGTCTGCAATGGCAAATAAGTTATTTGCAATCACTTATAAATGAACATGTGTTTATATGCCCTTCCACATGTATAGTTTTCAAAAGATGATGACATACTTATCACCTCAATTGTTTGAAAACACAGATCTATCAAATATAAATCATAAACTCAATGGCCCGAATTCACAAAAGAGGTTTATCTTAAACCATGCTCTAAACCATGGTTTCAAACTTCACCATGGACTAAATTAAGCATAAATAAGCATATTATAAAAAAAACTCTCTAATGTCCTCCCATTGGACAAGAGGACATACTATGCTTACGGGGGTTTAAACCATGGTTTCAAATAAACCTCTTTCAAATATTTGGGCCAATGGAATGAAAGGTAAGGATGAATGATAAATGAATGACTGAATATACAATGGAATGAATGTTAAATGAATGATTTATAATGAATAATAATGCTGTAAGAGCTTTGGTCAGTTACATTGTAACTGGTAAGGCACTATATAGGAAACAGCTAATATCAATACTATTAATGATTGAAAGTAAAACAGAATGAATGATGCCAGGATAGATATGATAATATGAATGAGTACATGTACAATGGAACAGTGTAAAAAAAAAAAAAACCTTTTAAGAGCTCTTTTAGAATTTACTACCCTAAAAGTGATATTTCCTCAGAATAGCAATTCTAACACAATTTGGGTTCTTGTATCACTACTCATGAGATTTCCAGTGGTGGAATGAATGATAAAATGACTTCATGTACAATGGAATGAATCAAACAGGGTTCCTACATTTTTCAGAAGAAAAAAAAGATTCTATGATGTTTTAATGAAAAAAATAAATCCATTCCTTTTTTTCTCAGGAACATCATATAAATTTAGGAACTTACAACACCTTTGACCCTGTGACTGCAATGACAGACTCACTACTTGATATTGATTTTAACTATTGACTATGTGCGATTTTAATCTTTTTTAATGACTTATCAAGGCCTGGAAATATGTTTTCAAATTTCCATGACTTTTGCAGGCTTTCCATGATGGTAAGAACACTCAACAAGTGAAATATAAAATGATGAAATGAATGATTGACGGTACAATGGGATGAATGATAAAATGAATGAGAGAGTTCACCCACTGACCTGATTCCTGTAGGTAATGGGTTAATATCAAAAAGAAAAAAAAAAAATCCTTACCTGGGTATCCCACTCAGATAGAAGACAAGCTTTCGGAGGTCAGTCGGACTGACCTTATCCAGGGCAGAGCCTGATGGGAAGGCAAGGATAGGGCCCCCTCTCTTGTCTCGACCACCTACATGTACATGAAAGACATGGAAGACAGCAAAAAAGATATATAGAAGAAAAGAAAGTAGAAGAAATAAATAAAAACATAACATCAGAAGAATCAATACAGAAAATGCAATATAAACAGAGAAAGGGGACAAGAGGGAGGATAAAATTTGGGTTTCAAAGATGGAGATGGGAATGGAGGCATTTAGAATCAGAGAGAAAGTGAAGGAAAGGATATGGAAGGGAGAAACCCATAATCATTAAGGCCATTATTGATCAGCAAGCATAATGAGGGGCTATTAGCAGTTCAGTCTGTGCAGGCATTTGCATTTCTACATAGCAGTCTCACTTTAGTCTACATAGCTATGTTTGTCTCCTGTTTTTCCAATCACAAGAATGTCATCTCAAGTAGTTTGAAATGGAGGACTATAAAACCTGTCAATAATGCATTCTGCTTTTATCTGAATACTTAGCTTCAACAAATTCTATACTCATATTTGTTTTATTTCTAAGAGAATTTTTTCTTAATTATATTAAAAAGCAACTCTTAAGCCTTAAAAGAGGCCAGATCCACGGATGCATTTGGTATATTGCAGCCACCATGTCTATTGACTGCCCCTATTGACTATTCTAAATGATCATGCGTTGTAGCATAACCATATATCTAGTAGATTATAACATGGAAGCAGAGATTTTTCATTTCATGCCTTACATTTCAATAATGGGTCTAGTATTAAAGCTACTCTAGATGTTATTACTTTGTGATCATTTTCATAACTGCTGTCATTAACATTTGATAACTGCAACTATTATCATCATGATTTTTGTTGATCATCATCATCATCGCAATTATCATCATTAACATCAGCATCATTATCATCATCATCATCATCATCATCATTACCACATCATCATCATTATCATCATCCTCATCATAATACCATCATCATCATCATTAACATCATCATCATCATTAACAACATCTTACCGGAGAGGAAAGCTATCTTGTCTCTAAGGAGATGGAGAATGTCTGCAGCTTTCAGTGCATCACAGTGGAAGGCACCTCCTACAGAGAAGAAATAAGATACAAACACTCTGTTCACTGACAAAATGAATTTAGAATACTAAACCCATCAGGTCTAATGATTATCATGACATGAAGTCATATATTAATCAATACTTGGCCTCATCATGTGCTATTCAAGATGAAATTACTAATAAAAAAAACATTTGTTCTCAATGAATATGACAGCTATTTATATGTGGGGGGTCAAAACAAAAATAAAATGTGTTTAGTTTTTTGTTGTTTTTTTTGTTCATTTTATCAGTTTATTTTTTGTGTCGATATGTAAGTGTTAGACTTAACATCATACTGAATTTTTTTTCAAGATTTTTAAAAAACTTCTTGGACCATTAATTCTCAGCGAGCCCTTAATATTTAAAGGATGACCATAGAGAGCAAATGAAAAAGGGGCCCTATATAAAATTTCTCCCTCAAGAAACAGACCCCTAGGCTCTTTTCCTAAAATGACAAGCAATCATATGACATATAAACATGGAAATACCATCAGCAAGATTTCAAAAGTACATTAAGATAGGATCAGCATTTCGAACTACAAAAAAACCTGCAGGGAAATTACTTCAGCTTTTAATCAATTTACAGGAGTGATCAAGAAAGGTAACATTTTTGTTAGGTGTTGGAATTACGGAGGAAAGTCAATTACTAAACAGCCTTCAGGCATGTGTAGCACATTTGTAGTGAAGTTTGCAGGAGCGCCTATACTTGTATATGATGTTTTAAAAATGTGATCATCATTAAAAGGGGACAATGAACTGAAGAACAAGAATAACTCCATAAAGAGCTATTAAAAAGAGGGCTTCCTCAAAAATCAGAAGAAAAATACATAACAGGGGCGGAGGTAACTTTCCCCAAAATTCTTTAAAAATAGCCAAAATCAATGAAAAAAGAGCCATCACATAATGATATTATGTCAATATGTTGAAACACACAAAATCTTGGAGCAAAATAGTGTGACTTAAAGTTTGTCTTTGCAAATAAGAATTAGAAGTTTTACCATACACAAGTTTGTGGTTATGAGTATTTTTATATTCCATCTCACAATCCTCTATTTTGGGGGGTCAATTCTTGTGACATAAAATCAGCCAGTAAATAAGTCCCGTTTGATTCAGTGAACCAAGCATTGTCTCATCACTCCCCAATGATATCATCTATAACCCTAAAGTTGTCCCCAAACTCCCTACATCTACAAAGCTGGTTTTCATTTTCCATAATATGTCAAGATTAGGAAATAAACACTCCATTAAAGGCAAACAGAGAGGATGTATGCTCCAACAGGGAATGACAAAATACAGTTTTCTCTTGTTCATTGTCAAAATTTATGGCCATCGTAAAGTTTAATTGGCTCTCCTTCAGTGCAGATGTGATGAGAGCGTTAATGACATCTGAAGATACCATTTACATAAACCAGCAATCCTACAGTGTAACTTGTACCTTTATTTCATAAGGCTTACCAAATCAGGCAATCAAATATTAACATGTACCTGAAATGGAAGACTTATGTAATCCCATTTAATACCCCTTTCAAACCAACCACTACCCTGGGGAAGTTCCCCCGCGTAAGTTTATAGTTACGCAGGTAAAGGTCAGGCCTAAAAGGAACAAGGGAAAAGTTTCCCGCAAAAATTCGAGGAACTTCCTAGTGTAACTTCTCCACCTACCAAGGTGGAAAACTTGTGCGGGGAAAAAGACTGTCAGAGGAGAAGTGGTCGGTTTGAAAGGTTGGCGGAAAACTTCCCAAGTGAAATACATCAGAGGTCAATTATCACTTTAAAAACACAAACACGCGAGCCCTGAATTTGACCCGACTCCGGCCGATCGAATGTGGAATTCATAACCAATGGGAACTTCCCCGGGGAAGTGATGTCGGTCTGAAAGGTGGTCCTGTACTTTTCCCAGTAACCTAAAGAATTACTGCTTGTAAAATTTGGAGGTTTCCACTGAGGAAGTTCAGCGGGGATACTGGTTTGAAAGGGGTGTAAGATCCCATTCTCATTACAAGAGATAGCGCACTCCTAGGTGCGCGCTAAATTGGGCCATCTCTAAAGCTATGGTCACTACTGATCATGCATGTTTTTGCATGTTGGCAGCTGCGATCGGCTGTGGGCCAACTCCTGCGATTCATATGACAATCAGTCATGCACCTCTCTGCATCTCCTCTTGGGCGTCTTGCACCCTCCTCATTAACATCCCCCCTCTTACCTGCACGAACACTTGAGGCGAATGTACAGCCCCGTACGCGTACCGTGCAACCAACGTGCAACAGACACGCGACATGTCACAGCTCCGTATGGAGCCATGGGCTAGTGTGTCCTCCGCAAGGAGCCTGTGCGATGGTCGCAAGAAGCATGTGCAGAAAGTACGATGGCCATGCGTGTCACGTGCGTTCATTAAAACACATAGCCACTGTAGTTTTGTATGCGGCGGGTGCCAGTGGACCTCCCTGAGACGCACCACGATAACACGATCCATGGGCCAATCTTGTAATAAGAACGGGGTCTATGTTTCCCATCTCTTGAGTCCTTCTTCCCTTTCTCCCATCCACATACATGTATCCCACAACATATTCCACATCTTTCATGTCGCAAATTCACAATAATATATGAAATCATTTTTTTTTTTCCCTATATCAAAATATAACAATGGAGGATAGTGTATTCCTTCAACTTCCAGGTTCACTGTTGTTTTGTTGTTGTTGTTGTTTTGTTTTTTGGGGGGGTATTCATTTGTTTTTGCTTGTTTTTGTTTGTTTGTTTTTTATTTTGTTTTTTTGAATATGTTTGACCTCAATGCTCCCTGTATAACGGTTAGCATCAGCCTCCAACTGTCAAATCTGCTACTGATTGGAACAAATGTGGCCTAAATAACTTCAGATGACATGTCATGTGTAAAGGACTGGTGGATTTAGGAGCCTGGCAGGCAAACTGGATCATCCACAGATTTAGTCCACTCCATAGACTGTTTCTGTATCATGCGTTATTGCGTTATGCTGAACAAATAAAATACACTCAACAATAAATAAGGAAAATGTCCTTTCATTCCACTTTCAGCCTGGATATGATTTCCTGGTAATTGCAAAATCAGTGGGGATGTTGCCATCTGTACCTATACATTTACTTGGAGCCAAGCATTACAGGTAGATAAAGATCGAGAGAGAATTGTCTTTCAGATATAAGGATAAATGGAGATATTCCAGTGATACAGATCAGTACACAATTACCAGGGAGACTATCATCAAAACAAGCAAACAGGAGTCACTGATAATGGAAGAACTTGTAGAGAATGAGTATGTACAAAGATGGTCCAATAAGTGTTTAATCCCCCCCCCAAAAAAAAAAAAATAAATAAATAAAATAGTGAATACATCAAGAGGCTGTTGGTATTGGTGTCATTTCCAATTCAATTTTTAATTTAGGCAAGTAAAGTAATAAATGTAAGTCATGTGTTTCATTGTATATGTATGAAGCTACAAACTTCATGGTATACATGTATGTTAAAGGGTGACTAAAATAAAAAAATAATTGCCCATTTTTCGTAGGAAGGAGTCATCAGGATCCAAAAAATATCTATCACACAGTTTTTTATGCATTCAGTCGTATTTCATAATCATTTGAAAAGTACATTTTTGCTGATTTACACAGTCATAAGCCCCGCCCCTAAAAAAAACCCATCGAGCGACATTATGATCACGTGATCTGTGACGTACGAGAAGTAAGGGAAAATATTCCACCAACCTATATACCGTGCGCGCCCGCAGGCCCCGGCAGGCCCAGCCCGGTGCCGAGCATGACGTTCACCGCATCGACCATTTTGCATCGCATATTTTCGTGTGTTTAATTCATCACAATAACTTTGATTTGGGGACACAATTTCATCAATAATGCCAAATCGGTGTATAGTTGCGGGCTGTAGCAAGACCCCTAAAGATGATGTAAACCTACGTACATCATTTTCCTAAAGATGAAAATCTACGGAAATTGTGGGTCGCAAAGGTATGCTCAAGCGGGCAGAGTGGCAAGCGAGTGGAGTACAATTTCCAGTGATCACTTTTCTTCTCCAGCAGCTGCAGCAGCTTCACCCGCGGCCCCTTCCCCCGGCCACGACCCCTTCACCATGCCCTGGCGCGTCTTCTGCGAGGGGTTCAAACATAATGGTCGAATTCCCCTTGCCACTGCACTTGAGCTTCTTCTCTTTCGGGATCGATAACTATCATCTGATAAATCAGAGTTCATATCTGGCTCAAAAAAGTCCTCCAAATCGGACTCGCGATCACTATCCATCTCTCTAAGTTACTCGAAGAATTCAGCCAAAAATCTAAGTCAGTACTACCGTACTACATGTAAAGCGAAGTAAAAAAAGGCGAGAGTAAAAACAAACCAAACAAAAGCGTTCACCAGTCGCTTAGTACGAGGGGGAAACATAGTTGCCGTATACTAAAGATGTGTAGTACATTGCACAGACGCATAAAACGGCTGTGTACGCGTTTAAGACCAATGCAAAACTGTCGTTCGGCAAGCTCAGATGGATGAGAACATTGTTCAAAGAAAAGTTAAAAAAACAAAACAAGAGCTGTATATTTGGGCAAAAGTGTTCACTGATCTTAAAGAAAATATATTGATAATGATTATTCACTCCTTAGACTGT
The DNA here is from genome assembly GCA_025618425.1 of Heliocidaris tuberculata. Classification (NCBI taxonomy): domain Eukaryota; kingdom Metazoa; phylum Echinodermata; class Echinoidea; order Camarodonta; family Echinometridae; genus Heliocidaris; species Heliocidaris tuberculata. The sequence goes on along the minus strand of CM046835.1, from coordinate 6,537,891 downwards.
ATTGATTAATTTCCCTTTTTCATAAATTGTCCGTTGAACAGAGGGGTCAAATACCTTATTGTGTGTACAATGTTACATTGCCGCAGCCTGCAGATCTTGTGCCTCTTACTCTTCATACGTCACTTGGGGGTGTGACGTCAATTAGCCAATCAGCTCACGAGTTTTAAGGAACGGTCGCCAAACCTCTACTTTTCCCCCTTTTTCGCCAAAACGAGACATAATTTTGACAATCAATTGCCAGATTCGTGATCTGAATGCAAAAATACATGAAAACAGCACCCTTTTTCTCTCTAATTTAGTCACCCTTTAAACAGTTATCAGTTATGTCTTCTAAAGAGATAGAAGTGCATTAACCATAAAGCGCGGGGGGCATTCACCCTGTGAAAACAAACTTTTGGTATCTTTTGCCTCTAAGGTTTAACAGGTTAATACATCCCTAAACTACTTCAAAACTTTGATGCAGGGTGGTGACACATGAGGACCCAGTTACAGAAAGACTTAACTCAAATTTTGATGAATTCTTCATGCCCACATTACATACATGTAGTAATATGCAAAATGTTTTCTAAAGAAGATTTCTTTTGAGATTATGTACATGTAACAATTTCAATTCTTTGGCAATGGATCGTTGTTGACTGTATGATTCTTCCAAAATCTTAACATTACAATTATAAAGGATGTAAGTTTCTGCTTATTATTCCAATAATTCAGATGCATTTATCAGGATTCAAAATGGTACTTTAATCCTTTACAAATTGGAACCTGCATAATGGACTCCTAAAAAGGGTACTCAGAAACACTACATGTACTAGGTGTTACAAAAAACATTTCCCACTTTTGATCCTTAATAGTTCAAAAACTATATATCAGATAACACTGTCATTGATATGAGCAATAGCTGGATAATGTACAATTTTGTTGGAGGTAATTTAAAAATGAAAGCATAAATCAGTTTCTTCAAATTCAAGATTAATTTTTAAGTTAGGGTTCAGATTTTGCTCTATTTTCAACCCTCTGTACAAAACTTTAACTTTGCACAGGGGTCAATTGGTGTGTATGGGAGTGTGTGGTTAAGACCCAGACAATGGTCCTGGACAATGGCCAGGGTTTGAATGCTTTATTATTTATTCATGAGGAATTCCACTATCACAGCTAGTCTTTATTCATCCTCTGGCATTAACTGTGTAAAGTCATTTCACTGAGATGTCATTTTAATGGACTTTGAAGCAATCAAAGTAATGCGAAGTGATTTAAGTAATTCAAAGGATAGGAATATTGATGTTGTCCTTGATGATGATGATGATAATGATGATGACAATGATATTGATGATAATGATGACAATGATAGTGATGATAATGATGATGACAATGATAGTGATGATTATGATGATGATAATGATTATGATGATAATGATAACAATGATGATGAGGATGATGATGATGAAATGTAGTGTATGCAAGCACATGGAAACATGTGCTTACTTTTTTCATGTGCATGCATTTTACCCTTTACCATGAATTCAGACTAGCAGTGCCCAGGGCAATCCATCATGAATTATTAATAAAGCATTCATGTGCCTTGGAGCAAGAGACCAGAAGCCTGGTCAGCAGAGCTCTGAAAAGGTGGTATTCATGTCCACTGTTCAGGGTCATTGTAAGCACACACTCACATACACATCATTGGTTCCTGTGTAAAGATCAAGTTTTGTACAGAGGGTTAAAATTTGACTAAAATCTGGAACCTAACTTTAAAATTAATCATGGATTTAATGAAAATTATTTCTGCTTTCATATTCAAATCACCTCTAACTAAATTGTACACTATTCAGCTATTACTCATATCAATGACAGTGTTATCTGATATATAGTTTTCGATCTATTAAGGATCAAAAGTGGGAAATGTTTTTTGTAACACGTAGTACAAGGAATATTCTATCGCACTTTACGTGGTATAGTTTAAAATTATATTGTTCACATAGAATTCAAGGTACAGTAAATGGCCTAAATAGATCTTTTTCATTCAACAAGGGAAGTCATTCAATTCTGTCTTGCCTTTTCATCTAACATAAAAAGAGTTTCATGATTTCATATGCAGCCACTATCAAGGCAAAATATTGCTTGTCATTAGTAATGAAATGTAGCTTTTCAGAAATATTTGCCTGTCACTCAGCAGTGCATCAGATAGGCAGAAGCTAGACACAATTCACTTGAATAATCAGTTCCGGTAGTTTCCACTGTAATGACAAATTTTGGACCTTGATATACGGTGATGAGATCATTATGAAGTGATTGGGTTTGAGAGTTCATTGAAGCCCATCTGGATATTCTTTCAATCAGCTAATTAATTAGTTGGCGTCATCACAACTACTTGCATCATGTCAACGCCCGCAAATGGAACATAATATTAAGGTACATGTAGTAGTAGTAGGAGAAGGAGGAGGACAAGGAGTAGCAGTAGCAGTGGCAGTAGTAGTAGTAGCAGTAGTGTTACATGTAGTAGTACATGTAGTGGTAGCAGTAATATCACATGTAATAGTGGACAGAGGAGGAGTAGTTAGGAGTAGTTAGGAGTAGCGGCATTAGTATTAAGTAATTAATAACAGTAAGTGGCAGTAGCAGTAGCAGTAACAATCATAAGTAGTAAGTATAAAAGAAGTGTACACATAAATTAATATCTACATGTATTCAGAATCAATACTAATAGCAGCTAAGAAATGTGTACGAGTCTAATTCTACTCCAGAACCATAGTATATTTTCATCTCTATCTACATGTACATGTACATGTATATAGTCATGAAATGCTTTGTTTACATCATTTCAATTGTATGTGTGTTTCAGCAAGAATATACCCGAGTTGTTAATAGAACATACATGTAGTGCAGTAACATTTTAAACTATTTAAATGCAACACAGGAATAAATCTTCTTCCCTTTTATATACAGCCATTCAATCATACTGTGAGCATCACTATAAGCCCATGAAATCATAAGGTCTCCATACAAAGTAAAAGATGTAAACATAGTCTGTGACATGCATTTCACAACTTTCATTTTAAGTGAATTGTAAATTCATCTTCATCTCCCCTACTACTAAAAATGCCCAACCTGTCTGGCCAGATTAGGAGATTAATTGGTTGATGTAATGTGCAGGTTCGTGATTAAGGGTTCGACCCCCCTCCATTCATTTTAATCGACCAAAGGAACCCAACAGATGCCTTACAAAGACTGGTGAAGGGTCACAACTCAGCATCAATTTGACAGGAATGTCCAGTATGATCTCACAGTGATTTCAGCAGGCCAGCAATGTTTACCATTCTTCTGTCAACTGACAGAAAGCTTTCATTTCAGTCATTTCAGGTTTACAATGCCATGTAAGAACAGCGGGATGGGCAATTCATCTGACCAAATGCATTCCCGTGGTATTCTTCAATAATACCTATAGGCTACATGTACATGTACACCTTACAAACTGTAGATGAGAGGAGAGAATGTAAACCAACAGGGAAGTTAACAACTGAAAAAATCTAAAGATCTAACCTTTTCAAGAATATTAAATATTTGACAGTTTCAAATTATTACGTTTAGGCCATATAACCACTTGATGTGAAGTTTCTATTCGTCACCCCAAATGCTCCTTTGAACTGCAGCTACTGCTCTGCTGTGTATATGATTAATAGCTTCATGATCAATAACTAGATCAATTTGCAAATGATAAAACCATGCATATATGCATTTGGCCTATCATGGCTATACTGATGTCACACTGCTAGACATACATGTAGTCCACATGGAAGACATGCCTCTTGACATACATGAACTACTGTACCAGTCATACTGTACTTGTACATCGTACATGTACTTTGTAGATTTCTTTTCTGTCTGTTTGTCAATGATACTCCATATCTCTTTTCTATATAATATTTGATCCACAAAAAACCCACTTTCAGTATAGGCCTATGTAACTAACAGATCTTGCTCAATAAACCAGTTCATAATTACAATTTGCACATGTGCAGATAAAGGTCATTTGTACCGAGTACAGTTGACTTTATATGCTGTCATTTTGTATGCACCACTATGCGCGCACCACTATGTTAAACAAGTAGCGAGTCCACAAAAACATTTGCGCTGTGGGCGTGCAAACTGGGGGTCATTTCAGGGTCATTTGTACCATGTACTAATTACAAACTGACTTACATGTACATGCAACCTTAGTCCACCTACACATATGTACCAACCATATTTTGCTTGGATCCCCAATGTTTATATTCTTACAATTTCATTTTCAGCACAAATTCTTCAAAATATTTGCTAAGAGCAAACAGATAGAATAGAAAAGAATGTTTTGAAACCTTGTCACCTTTGATACAGCACTGAAAGTTCAGACATCAAACTACCGGTATGAAATTTCAAATTTGCAGTGCACTCCAATACTATGTAGCAAATTGATTTACTAAAGAGCTCATCTTGATTTAACAGTACTTCTCATGGATATATACAAGGTTTTCCAGTAGTTACTACTACAGGTATATCTAACACTTAAAGGGAAATCCAACCTTAATAGCAAGTTGTTTTGAAAGAAAGAGGAAAAATCAGAGAAGCAGATCGGTGAAAGTTTGAACGAAATCGGACAAGCAATAAGAAAGTTATGAATTTTTGAAAGTTGTAATCACTATGCATATGGAAATTTCAAATTGGCCGAATAGGTAATGTCACTGTGATGTACATGTAGCTGTGGACAACTTCCCCATTTGCTCTAACACACAAAATGACTAAAATGTTACTTTTTTCAAAATGCATTACTCAGTAGGATCTTTTCGTTCATGAGGACCTATAACAATATGCTATCTCCAATATATTTTGAGTACTGCCCCGAGGGTAAAAGCGCCTCGAAGAAAACCGCAAATTAATGATATTTTTGTGTAAGACAAATGCAAGAGTTGTCCACAAAAATGTCACAATTGACTCACCAAATTGCCAATTTGAGATTCGCATAGATGTAGTGATATCATTTTTCTGCTTTCACATAAATCATCTTATTACCAAGGTTGGATTGCCCTTTAAAATGACATCATGCAAACTCTAGGCATGAAGATAATAATGAAACCAAATATGTGAGACATCTAATTACATGTACATAACTGGAGCAAACTTCATGAAATATGCACTTTGTAGGTACAGTACATGTAAATTATGATTTGATAGAATAAATGATAATCTGAAACATCCAATACATGTACATGTACATTGTAAGTTGTTTTTAACATTTCAGAATATATTTGGGTAAATTTCCACTGCTGGGACAAATTGTTTTCAATGTTGAAAAGAATCTTTAAGCTTCATGCCCTTGTGAATGTATATTTGTAGTTAAATATTCTAGAGGCGTGTTTATGGCTTGCTCTTGTTTAATCACATGGCGAGTAATTTTAGCACGCCATCTCAATCTCGTTTCCATGACAACAGCAAAAGTGCTTTCATTTTCTGCACTTCCATGCACGACTTTCAATGTGTATTTAGATTAGCTTAACATCCAATTATTTTTTTTTTAATACAGATACATGAATTGGTTTTGATCATCATGTGGATAATCAGAGGGGGAGGGGGGGGGGTGTAATCTTGGTAGATAAGAACCTGAAAGAAACCTGTGTTAACTCTAAGCAATATCCTTCTCTCTTTAAATTACTCTCCAATTTTATAAATATAATGGACATCGAATTAATTTCAATACCACATTGGTTCAAGTTGATCACAGCCTCCAAATCAGACAGGCATAAATAGTTAAATATTTCCTTTTCATGTACTGTGTGTTGTTCTTATGAACCAGTTACGGGGGGGGGGGGGGGGGGGGGGGGGGGGTGGAAATGGACTTATTTATTAATGTTTACAACAGGTACACATAAGACACAAAATAATTACATGTAATCCAGGATGTTTCATAAAATATAATCACCCATAAAATATCCAAAGATCAGAAATACCATACCTGTACCAATCTATAAAATTCCAGTAATTGTTTGTTATTTTATGACCACTTGTTTACAATCAGAAATAAAATGTAACCGGTTGTTTTTTTCCTTATCTCGGATACAGACCACTATCTTTGTAAATATTAAACTAATATCCCCATTCATAACAGAAAATTTATTGATCATACACAATAAAATTTGCACGTAAAAATTTTGTTTGTTTTTTTCTTATGGAATGCATTACCTACATAAAATTTTAGGATATGACTATGCATATTTGTGAAAATATACATGAATATTCTTTATCAAAATCAAAATAGTAAGAATCCATTAGTACACTTGATAATCACATAATTATATTTTATCAGTACTTTCATGCTTATCTGTATGTGTATTATCTAAGTACATGTATGTTGTTTGTTCTATCTCTTGCTGAGTTTTGACATTCGTCATATTCCATGTTATTGTTTAATGTTCATGTCTATGTAGTGTGAAAAGCATAAGTATTTTCATACTTCTCTTTTCCATGGATTTCATCACATCCATTCTGTGACTGTAGGCTGTACATATAGGCAAGTACAGTGTAATACAGAGGGGCAAGAAGGGCCAGAGCCCTTGCCCCCATTTACAACACTTGCCCCCCAAAATGACCTTATTTTTAATAATTCTATTATTTTGCTTGTCAAAGATTTTGGAGACCTGTGCCTGCCTATAACTCTCTTGGGGCTGCCCCTCTTTACATGTATGCCACATGTTTAAGAGAAGGGTGAGTTCTGGAAAAGGTGGAAAATAATTTGTGAGCTTTCTCATTCCTTTTATGTAAGTTTAGAAAGAACATCATCGTCGAAATGTCCTCTGAAAAGGATTGCTCTTCAAATGTCCTCATATTCAAAATATAACAAGAAATGGCTGAAGTGTTTGGGCAGAACATTCATGCCCCATATGTGTGCAGTGCATGTGCTTTTCAGCCAGACTGGGTCAATTCTTATCATTTTGATGATTCCAAAACCTCACAGTCTACACCAATTCTTACATGTATGTAAACATGATCATCCTTTCCCAACTGCTTTGAGAAAGATTCTTTCACAATCTAAACGCATGACCAGAACTCAAATTTATCTTTAATGAAATGTCAAATTGTATTTCTCAAAGTGCAAAGTGCATTTCTTGAAATTAATGTGTTGTTTTTTGTGAAATGATTTTAATAAATTACAATAATACATTTAGAAAAGACGAGCAAGGTGTTTTTTTCAAATGAAACCACATACGCCTACATCTCTGAGAGTCTTGATATGTGAGACTACTCGTTCCTGAACATTCCATGTAAACATCAAGGTCAATGTATTTACAAAGAACTCTGATTACAAAGGAATAAAGCATATTAAATGTCTTTGTAAAAAAACACAATGCAATTTACAATTGGCAATATTTATCCACATCAAATAGAAATATGCTTCATATCTACATGCATATAAATATTTCAAACACAATCAAAACATGAGGATGCATATTTAAACACTGTTCAAAACAGTGTACATCCGATGTGTGCGTGCGAGTAAGCATGTGTACATCCATGTATGTTTGACAGCAATCTACAATATAGACTTCAAGTAAATATGATGATAGATATGTGATAAGATAAACTGCATGCATTCAAAATTACTCTATATTTCATACCCTCATGCTCAATATGCAAAATGGATTATTCAAAGAATAAAGGTCAGAATCATGCTTAGAGTATGACCTTAGAGATTTATTCTCCTGATCTCTCCAGACCTCTATCGTTCAATTCCCAAAATGAGCAAGAAGGGGGCGATTTCATTTTCTTTCCCCCTGAGGGAATCTGAGGCACACATTTGTAGCCCATTGAGTCCCCAATTAATACCAAGTGAGACAAATTAGAAGGCTGGCTAAGGCCCCTGGGTGTAAAATTAGCGTTGCAGCTCCAATAGCAGCAGCAGTGCAGTGCAACATTCAGACATTAATCAAAACCCCTCTCTTCAGTCGGGTGCAACAACAAAAAATATTGTGTCACTTCTGACGATGGACTCATACATGCTTTCAAAGCCGTATCTCTGCGAAGAGCCACCAATTTAATTGCTTGAATTTACAATGTAGTATTTAGTCTGGAGCTGAGGTTTGATTGAATTACATGCTTGTGAAAGTGTGATCAGTGCAATGCCAGTTAAAAGTTAAAAGGGTGGAGTATCCCTTTAAAAGAGAACTTTAGAGCTGAGTCCATGAAAATCTACTATGAAATGGGTAAAAATAAATGGGCAGACAAGAGATGAATACATACATGTAGATTTCACTCTATCTGGTATGTGATAACTACTTACTGATTGGCTTTTCTCGAAAGGGTGCGGTGCGATGTGGCGCAGTGTGGAGCGTTCAACGCACCCTTTCGAGATAAGCCCCCCTGCTTGTCTCAAAAGGGTGCGTTGAGAACGGAGTGGCGCGTTAACGCACCCTTTCAAGAAAAGCGGGGGGGGGCTCTTCTCGAAGGGGTGCATTAACTAGTCTTCCACATCAGTCGTTTATAATAACATCAAAATAACAAAATATCACCTATTTTCTAACTGTCTAACTGATCGTGGAATTCAATTTGAATGTGTTTTAAAAAATCTAATTATGATTACAATGATTATAGATAGCATACATGAATAAATATGAATAAACTCTTCAGATGTTATAGCATTTAAAGAAAATTTCAATTTGTTTCGCCAAAATTTTTTTAAAAAGCAGCATATGCACCCCCTACAGTTTTTCTTCTTCAATTTTCTCTTTAATCAAATGAAATTCAATGTAAGACTTAAAGAATACATGTACATGTTAACGTGTGTCTGATTAAAATGAAAGAAGTAAAATGGCAATCAATTTTTATTTGTAATTTCATTTTTAACAACTGTTATGCACGACTAGTTTACATAAAAAAATGAATTCCATACTACAGAAAGAAATGGATCATTATTTTTTGTTATTTTAATAAAGAAACGACTGATATGCAAGACTAGGTAAAGCACCTTTACATGTATTTGACATTTTTAAATATTTAAGTAAATTATCTGATTGTGTTTCTTGTTATTTTTTTATTTTGCGTTAATATTTTCAGTACTTCATTTCATTATAAACGCCTGATCTGCAAGACTACGTAAAAATTAGTTTAATTTAATTTTCATTCTGTTTCAATTTTGATTATATCAATTTAAATGACTGATGTGTAAGACTAGTTAACGTTAATAGTGGATGAATTTCTATTCCTTAAATTCTATTATAAACGACCAATGTGGAAGACTAGTTAACGCACCCCTTCAAGAAGAGCCCCCCAGCTTTTCTCGAGAGGGTGCAATAACGCGCCACTCCGTTCTCAACGCATCCTTCCGAGACAAACGGGGGGGGGGGGGGGGGGGGGGGGGGGGCTTATCTCGAAAGGGTGCGTTGAATGTTTCACAGCGCACTGCGCCACACCACACCCTTTTGAGATAAGTCTTACTGATTATATCCAAATATCACTAACCGATTAAAGGGACTACAAGAAACCACATATTCTCATAATTGATGCTGATGCTTTAAAAACGAAACCACAAAATAAGGAAAAGGTTTTTTAATGAAGTACTTGCACTTTCATTCAAGTGACAATATAATATAAATACGGTATAGCAATTTCAGACAGGCCACTTAGATAAAGTTTTTATTACATGTACATGTAAAAAAATTGTCTGTGTTTTACAAATATATAAAGGCAGATAACACCTTGGTATCAACATCAATCTGTTCGCAATATTTTCTGGTTTTGTCTTCTGACATCTGACATGCTTTAAATTTTTGCTCTCCCAAAAAGTTTTGATTTCCCACTAAATGTTAAGATTGTTGTCTTTTAATATGATGTACATATCATCAACTACTCATATATTGTAAACCTAAAAAAAAAAAATCTTTTAAGAATATATATAAAAAAATATAGGGTGTAAGTATTTTAACTGAAAATCTCGTTATTGTTATCGAACAAATGTGACCCATGCTTAATTGTCATTTTCCCCCTTTTCCCCCCAAGATTGATATCTAAAGCTCTAAATGTATTCCGTTATGCTACTATGACTATGATTATGATGTCTGCTATTTCTCACTTTTGACAGAAGTTACTTTCTAAAGTAGCAACCACATTTTCTGAATATTTTAAAACTTCTATTCCCTCCTTCTCCTCCTTGTGATAAATACCTGTCTGTCATCAAGATACCATATATCCTTCCACTTTTTCACAAACTTGTGGTATACTTTTTTGCTGTCTCCATGATATATTTCGTCCAATGCAACTATCACACGTTACAATATATTAAGACTACGTTTATATTCATTTATGGAATCATTTTTACTCCTTTGGATTCTACACTGTATTACTTCTTGGAAGGGTTTCTAAATTTCACTATGAAACTCCAGCTGTGTCAGTTCATATCATGTCCCAAGACATGCTACATGTATGTAGTCTTCCTTCTTTGGCATTTTACATTAGCTGCGTTCATACAGGACTTTTGGTTTCGAAACTTTAAGTTAGTGAAACTTTAAGTTAACGAAACCACGGCTCCCTACCGCAACGAGGGTTCACACAAGCCTGAAACAACGAGCCGAGCGATCTTTGTGGTTAACCCCAGAAGTAAATACTACCGATTGTGTGTACAGTACACATACAGATCCTGTGTTCATAATTCACGCCAAAGGTAGGACCCGGAAATTTAACATGATCAGCGAGGTCATCCTTAACCACAAGCTTGCGAAACTTAAAGTTTATTCCATTCACATGGGCCATGACTGTGATGAAGGACCCCCCCCCCCCCCCCCCCTGCTCGTGGTTTTGGCCTTAAACCACAAGCTCACCACAAGCTCGCTTGTGGTTCTAGAACTACAAGTAAACTTAAAGTTTCGAAACCAGTCCGTTCATACCGGCTGAAACTACAAGTTAACTTAAAGTTAAGCGAAACTTAAAGTTTAGCTCCCATTGCGTGAACATAACTATTCTTGATTAACTTTAATAAGATGGAAACACCAGTAACATGGCAAAAAGGGAAGAGGAGAAACTACATGTAGGTACAATTTAGTGCAGAAAAGATTGGAACTTGAGACGTTGCTATTTGAATGAGCATTTTGGAGTGAATGCCTTGAATTCCTTGGAGTAACTGTCATAGAAAGAGGGAAAGTACTTTAGACCTTCAGCTTACCTCTTCCCTTTTTTCACCTATACAAAGGTCACGCTGAGAGTCTTGCAATTATTCTTAAAGGTACATTACATGCTAACAAAGGTGCTTGCTTAGCTGCTAAGGTTTCCTGTTTGATATAACATCATCCATCTGAAAGGAAAATCTCATCTATATGTATTTTCTTATAATTTCTGTGTTGTTCTTTTCTTTGAATTACATTGTATTATGTGACTCAAAACTGGTATGGCATGTAGGCCTACATGTACATGTACTTGTACACAGACATAATTTCCCAAATAAGTTTGAAACCCAAACTCTTGTGAAAGTTTGAAAATTAGTTCAACTAAATCTGGATAATCTCTATGATAAACTTACCCCATTTCTTTGCCTATAGGACCTATATAGGCCTGCATGTAATGTTCATACAAACATGTATATGTACATCTTGGCAAAGAGATCAGCAAAGGATACACATAAACTCCAATGCTACATTACAACATGCAAATAAAAACCCAATCAGTCTGGATTCCAGGCTATCTACTAGTCCTGCCAATCAAAACATACTGATAGACAAGCAAAATAATATCTTTCTTTCCTGGTTACATGTATAGGCTATTACCGCGTTTACACATTGATCCGACTCTCGGGTTCGACACGAGACTCGTGTCGAACACGGCAATTTTATGATGTATAAACGCGATCAGTGTGATCCGAGACTCGGGTCGAACACGCCTTTTTAGCTCAGCCAGAATAGTAGGTTTCAATCCGAGAGTCGTATCAGACCCGGCAATTTTTTTGATGTGTAAACAGAAAGCCGTGTCGAACACGGCAATTTGTGAAAAAGAAAAGAAGAAAAACATAAGAAAGGAAGAAGAGAGAATGAAAAACAATGAGATTCATTAAGAATTAAGATTAAACAAAGAAATACATGAGAAAAAAATAGAAGAGAGACGATGAAAGAAGGATAAACAAAGATATACATTAGGAATAATGAGAGGAAACAAAGAAATACATAGAAGAGAGAAGATGAAAGGAGGAAAAACAAAGAAATTCATTAGGAATAACAAGAGGAAACAAAGAAATACATAGTTCTAAGAGAGAAGATGAAAGAAGGAAAAACAAAGAAATTCATTAGGAATAAGAGGAAACAAAGAAATACATATAAGCAAACATAGAAGAGAGAAAACGAAAGAAGGAAAAACAAAGAAATTGTAACAAGAAAATCAAACAAATAAAAAGTAAAACAGCTTGTGAAAGCTTGCCAATCAACCATGTTTGTGACGTTATGCTACTCCTGTCTGTAATCCGCAAGCCGGGTCGAACTCGCCAATTCAATACATGTATAAACGCGATCACAGTTTTCCTCCCGTGGGAGCTTGAGGCGGGTTCGACACGAGAGTCGTGTCGAACCCGAGAGTCGGATCAATGTGTAAACACGGTATAAATCTTCTATTTCTTTCCCTATTTAGACAGCAGGGAAGGGGGACTGGTGCCAGGTATTTTCATAGCACCTTGGGATTCTGTCTGGTAAAGAGACTAATGGATAAGCATTGAGACAGCCCTCAAAAGTTTTCTTTGAAAATAGAGTCTAGTCCTGTAGGTCTAGAGCCTTTGTAATTGGCCTGTCATCGCACTTCTAAATTGATTTCAATTGAATACCTGGCTCTTCTTCACTGGTAGTATATACAGAGTAATTTAGACAGGGGGCACATGTAGAAGTAAGTATTGGTAAAGGGATCACTGTTTAAATGAGGAGGGTGGTGAAAGAATGGAGTTTCGGTATCAAAGCTTTGGAATTCAACAAGAATCTACATGGGAAGATGTTCAAAAAGGAAAATGATTTCCAAAGCAATGATGCAAAAATACACTGTAAGCATTTGATGACACAGTCGCATGTAGGCCTGCATTGTACAACTGTAATATACAAAGTACCTTAAAGTGTAAATGAACTGTGATAAATTTAATAGTCATTCCATTATTCAGAATCTATTTATTTTTAATATACCAAACAATAATCCTGATAATGTATAATAACAACTGTCAGAGAAAAACAATGTATGACTGCTGCTACATTAGATCTACAATGCCAAATAGTTCAGTAAATAAAGTTCTGTTCAATTACTACATGTACATGGTTGGAAGTTAATAACTATACAGGGGCCCGTTGCACAAAACTTGCGTTTAATCGCAACTCCTAAAAATCAAACGCAAGTCCTTAATGCCCTCTTCTGATTGGCTGAAAATAAAGTTGCGTTTGATTTTCCCGAGTTGCGTTCAAACGCAAGTTTTGTGCAACGGGCCCCTGATCAGATCTATTCAGAAATCTACATGGTGGAAATAGCACAACTTTACGTTAATTAATGAAAAAATTATTCATGGATTAAGATTCACTAAGTACTAGTTGAACCCTAAAGAGGCAATGACAGCTGGACATCTGTCACACATGAATAAATCTTTAAACAAGCCCTGACTGTAATGAACCTCAGGAAAATATGAAAATGCTACAAATTAGCATGAGAACCTCTTTCATAGTTAACTGAGTACATCCTACATGTAGGCATGCATGTGATGAAGAGAGATAGGATAGTAGAACAGGATAGTAGAACATAGAAAGGAGAGATAAGGAAGAGAGAGGAGGAGAGAGAGAGGAGAGAAAGGAGAGAGAGGGGAGAGAGGGGGAGAGAGAAAGGAGAGAAAGGAGAGAGAGGGGAGAGAGGGGGAGAGAGAAAGGAGAGAAAGGAGAGAGGAGAGAAAGGAGAGAGGAGAGAGAGGAGAGAGAGGGGAGAGAGAGGAGGAGAGAAAGGAGAAAGAGAGGGGAAAGAAAGGAGAGAGAGAGAGAGAGGGAGAGGAGTCTATATAGACAATGACAGATTAAGCAGCTGTCCCCCACACATGTTACATGGTGATGATACAAGTGATGACCAGCTGGTAATCTTTTGTTCCATGATTCAAGCTGGTGTAATCATGGACCTGGGTCCTTGCATGATGTAGATGTACATGTAATAACTACTATTCAATCTATCTTCTAAGCTCACTAATTTCGCTCTTTCACCTTCACATTACCCCCTCCACCCCCTTACTAAACCTACTGGCTTCAACTTCTTGAGAAGACAAAATATGAGCATGAGATACAAATATTATTGGCTAATGTCGCACGGTCAATCTCACTTCCATACAGCAAATTTGATATTTTGTTTTAAAAAAGAAAACAACTGACACAAACATGCACATAAAAAAAGAAATTGATGCCATTTTGTATGTGAAATAAGACAATTTTAACATTCATTATTCTGTAAACTTAATATTTCATCGTAATTCTAATTAAACATGCATGAGCATTTTTTCACTTAAATCCCGAGAACTGTAAATCAGAGTTCCACCATGCCTAATCCCAATTTGTTATCATTTTTACGCAAAAGGAAATATTGAAAAGCATGAAAACTGTCAATTACTTCCTTTTAGGATGTGACTTGTCATGGTTGATTGGCAATAGTCTGAAAACAAGGTTGAGATTGGTCTCTGTCTCAGCCTCTTCAAATTTCCTTCTGATGAAATAAAGTCATATGCATTTAGTCTAGTTTTTGTCTCAGACTCTAACACAGGATTATGCAGGATATTTTCAATGTGTACATTTTAGGCCTACATTTATAGTACATTCATCATCTAAAACATTAAAGTGATTTCATATTTGTACCACAGAACCAAAAGTATTAACAAAAATACGAGTTAAAGTAAAGGGGAAGTCCACCCTGATAACAAGTTAGTTTTAGAAGAAGCAAAAAATGAAAGAAATAGATCAGTTAAGGTTTAAGCAAAATATGATAAGAAATAAGAAAGTTATGAATTTAATTGAAGTTGTAATTAGTCAAACACAAATTGGCAACTCTGTGATGTATCTTGGGAGCACCTCTCATACATATATTTGCCCTGTACCAAAAAAAAAAAATCATTAATTTCCATTTTCTCTAAAGAAAATATTCATTCATAATGCACTGTAGTAATCATTGCTCAAATGTTTTAGCACAAAACCTGTATGAAACACACTTATTCCTTCATAAAACACTAAGAAAATTAAAATTCATGAAATTTTTGTACTGAGCAAATGGGAGAGGAGCTTGCAAGATACGTCACAGAGTTACCAGTTTGTGTTTGACTGATTACAACTTTAAAAATTCATTACTTTCTTATTTCTTGTCGGATTTTGCTCAAACTTTCATTGATCTGTTTCTCTCATTTTTCTGCTGTTATTCATATCAACTTAATACCAGGGTGGACTTTCCCTTTAAGTAGGGCCTACATGTATCATATACATGTATGTCATACACATATTTGTAGTGCATTCAGAAAAAATTTACTCATCAAATTGACATCGTTGTTCAACTTGTTTACATCATCAATATCCATGGCACATAATGCTGTCCCAAATATTTCTTCAATCAATGCTGAAAGATAGACTATGCTAGCATGCTACATGTACATCTTTTCGATAAGAATGCTATCTAATAACTTGTGAGCCTTGAAGAAGCCTACACAGTACCTGTATCAATCTCTTGAATGATAAGCGCCAATAAACCAAAAACAACAACAACAATCACTGGGTATCACATCCTTCACAATTCACAACCAAAGTTGAGAAAATTCCATGAAATATTTCACATTCTTCCATAATATTTATCTATCTAACATTTAAAGATAGATCTATGTGAATTATCATTGTCCATGCTTCAAGAATACTTTGCAGGTATTTTATTTAAATGCCACTGTATGATAG
Source organism: Heliocidaris tuberculata (assembly GCA_025618425.1). NCBI lineage: Eukaryota > Metazoa > Echinodermata > Echinoidea > Camarodonta > Echinometridae > Heliocidaris > Heliocidaris tuberculata. The sequence goes on along the minus strand of CM046835.1, from coordinate 6,521,962 downwards.
CAATGAGTAGCATGTACTAAAATTTCATTTTTGAGGGCTACTGAACTCTTTGCAGAAGAAACATTGTTTATTTTCCTTTTTCTATCTTAAACATTCAAAACAAGCATTTTCTCCACAATGGTCAAGAATCTATTTAGTTACATTACATAACAGTTTAACTTGCAGGACAAAGCGCAATCATTCAAATCAATAATGATTCATCTTATCTGTCACAGACATGAGGATAATAATTTCTTCTTTGTTTCCCTAAGCTATATTACCTCATTAAAGATCCCTATTGTTATCATTTTACATTTAATCTGATATTTCCTAACATTCTATGTGAATGAATAAGCAATCATATACATGTATCTGCAATGTAATTGTCTGTCCAGTCCCTAGAACTGTAATTCATTTTTTGTTCACTGGGTGACAAGATCTTCAAATCATGCCTAAAACTCATCTATTTCAACAGATGAGCAAATACCTGTGCCTTTCAATATTCATTTTAGAACAAAAATGCATGTCACAAATGCTGTGAATCATTATCTTCATCATCTAATCAAATGCCTTCTTTCCTTCCCATTATCAAGTGAATTATAAGAATACCATCAAAGTTTATAGTACTTTAATTTAAATCTGTATCTGGATAGAACCATAGTAACAAATGCTGCTCCTTTGAATTAAAAAAAAAAGATCATCACTATTCACTAATGTATACATGTAACATTTGTAGCCTTCATGTGTAATACAGATAATTGCCCAGTATTTTAATCAATAGCATCCCATTTCTCTTTGCTTGAGATCCATCCTATTCTTAGCTACATGTAAGAAGCAAATCAAGCAATGACATGGTTCATTTCAACTGTCCTTAGACTCCATTCTCTATGGCTTTGTCCTGATCATGGGGTCACTCTGTCACATGTATGGTTAATTATGTTTACCCTTACTAGTATGAGTGGACATGGAGAATGGATGGAAGGCCATCAAGAATGACCATGTCCAAGCTTTTGTTTGCAATGACTCATCTCCACTAATAACCTTATCCAGTCATGTACAGAGCAGGAAGAAAATATGTCAGCACCACAAATGGATCTAGTAACTTTCATTAGAACATTCAAGTATTTTCATATGTAACTCATAATTTGCTTTTTATTTAGCATACCAGTACCTAGCAAATTCTGATTATATTGCATACTTTGATCAGTTTCTCAGTTTGACTACTGTATAAACATAGGTACTTAGGCAAAAGAACAAGAGAGTGTTAAGGACTAGAAATAAACTAATTTCTATTTATATTCATTCCTAACTAAAAAAATAGAAATGATAAGTACTAAGTAGGCTTATAATTGACAAAATCATTAAATTCTGTTTCTTTTCTACACAAGATTATGTTGTAAGGGCAGCAGGGCTATATGCTCCTATTTATTAAAATTTCAAAACATGCACAGCTGCCTGCATGATAAGAGACAGGCAATGCATTAACAATAATAAAATATTTATATGGTGTATTTCTCCTTACAAGTAAGCAACTAAAGTCAGGTTCACACTAAGGGAGCTAAACTTTAAGTTTCGCTTGTAGTTAAAAAACTTTAAATTATCTTTAAGTTATCTTGTAGTTTCGGCCCGTAGTTTCAGAACCACAAGCAAGCTTGTGGTTAACGCTGAAACTACGAGCAGTGGGGGGTCCTCATTGTAGTTACGGACCATGTGGACAGAATAAACTTTAAGTTTAGCAATCTCGTCGTTAACGATGACCTCTCTACTCATGTTAAACACGATCGCTCCACTTGCAGTCTCAGAACAACGAGCATCGTTGTTTCGGGCCCGTGTGAACCCTCGTTGTTGTTAGTAAGCCACTGTTTTGTTAACTTTAAGTTTTGTTAACTTATAGTTTTGAAACTACAAGTCCAGTATGAACGTAGCTTAAAGCGTTTACAGTATTATTACCCCATCAGGGGATTCAATTACAATTCTGCACATAACAGAGCACACTTTCCACTCCACTAGGGAGCATTCAAAATAAACATTTAGAGAAAGTTTTTCAAAACTTGACTCTTCAAAGTTCTAAAATTTCTTTTGAAATGCATTTCACTATAAACAAAAACTTTGTTGTAACATGATCACCCCTCTGCTCCCTCAGCCTCCTAAAAAAAAATGATAAAATAAAGAAATTTAATCTAATTTCTAATTTTTAAAAAGCAGACACAGAATTTGATTTATTATCATGGAAAAAATGATAATCTAGGGAGAGGGGCTGCTCCATGGGTCAGTCTGAAAAAAAATCAAACATGCTTGACCCTCATTTTCATTATAACTCTTTTTTTTTAAGTAATATGTCTGGTGGCTCTATATGGGTTCAAGTGTTGTATACAGTGTAAAAAGTACTTCTGTTCATGAGAATTGTTTTTGGATTTGCATCTGTTAAATTGAGATCTTCTTACAATGGTTTTTATGTATCTTATTGTTTTTACCAGAGCTCTTTAGAAGTTTTTGGAAAATGGTTGTTGCCGATTATGGGGTGCCAAGTGTAACACAGTTGGTAATTGCACCCCTGATATGAAAATCAATCAATTTGACCAATTTGATAAACTTAGTCCCAAGACGGATTTCAAGGACAAAATCAACTGGTAAAATTGACTGATATTGTAAAAGAGACATAAGGCGCTTTCACACATACCCGATCAGGAAAAATACCCATAAATTACGAGAACTTGTTCAGGCCCCAAAATACCCGATAATTATTTCGCGCTTTCACACCTCCCCGAACCAGAGCTCTTCGAGGAAAGTTCTCGAAGTTATGAGCATGCGCAGTACGGTTTATTTTGCAGACGAGGCGCGCGCTTTCAATCATCTTATTACGTTGGTTGGAGGAGGCCACTGCCGCGTAGACCTCACCCTCTCTCCACATCGCAATGAGCGCCTTCATCGCCTCATCTGTCCAGTGAGAAGTCATGACTTTATAGAATAACGGTATATCAAACTAAAGACGAAAGTGGAACACAATACTAAAACTTAACCTCGCTCAGCTCGAAACTGTACAAACTCAGGGAAATAAACAACACATTTAAAAATCTCGACTCCTGCAGCAGCTACATGTAGTTCACTGTACGATATCGAATTGAACGTTGCGCGCGCCAATCAGACTGGAAGTCCATGCACCAGTGTTCGATGGGATAGCTAGTTCTCGTAATTTGCTTTCACACTGCAAATATCCCCACGACCTTGGAGAAAGTACGCGTAGTTTTGAGAAAGTACCTACTAAATTCCGGGTATTTTCTTGCGGGGATATTAGGAGTACTTTCGTTTCACACTGGCAAAATACCAGGTATTTTTCCTGATCGGGTAGGTGTGAAAGCGCCTATTGCAACTGTTACACTTGGTGCCTACATGTAATAGTCAAATGATGTTTTAAATCAAGGGATGTACGCACACTAGCCTATGATTAGAAATTGCCTGAAGGTAGAAGTCATACCATAAATAACCCCCCCCCCCCAAAAAAAAAAAGTCCTTAAATCCAACCATTAAAAGGTCTCTATTTTGAACAAATCATTTGTAAATTCAAGTCCATGAAGTCTGGACCAGTTGTTTTTTTTATCGTTTCCGTCCTTGTGCCGTCTAGCGTCAGCCCTCTGTATTCGCCTACAAACTGATTGGACCAAGGTTTGAATCTCAGTCATGTCTTTTGGATGGTGGTCGGTCCCAGATGTACAAATAGTCATATTTGATTTGACATCTTTAAAAAACCCAATTACACACACACACACACCACTATGGTCATGATGAAGAAATAATTTACACCCTGCTATGCTCTACAGTGTATGTCATTCTGCAAAATCAAAACAGACCAGGGCCCTCTTGCATAAAAAGTTGCGATTAAACGCAACTCAAAAGAATTAAACGCAAGTCCCAAATACGCGATCCTGATTGGCTGAAAATCAAGTTGCGTTTGATTTTTAGAGTTGCGTTTAATCGCAACTTTTTATGCAAGAGGGCCCAGGACTCGAAGGAAAATTGGTCACTTGTCCAACGTCTGAGGAGATAATATAAGCTGGTACTCCTGAGCCATTTATGGTATCAGGAGTTGGTCTAGCGGTAACGTCTACCATCAGCTCTCTGTATTTGCCTACAAACTGATCGTACCAAGGTTCGAACTGATCTCAGTCATGTCTTTTGGATGGTGACGTTAAAGGAAATTAATCAATTACGTGCAGGCCCTTCTCTTATGGAGCCACCAGACATATTACCTACAAAAAAAAGTTATAATGAAAATAATCCCTATGGTTCACCCTCTGGAATCAAATCACACATGTGAAATCATCTAGTCCCATCCTATAGTTTCTTCTGAATATCTCCTCTGTGAGATCTTGAGTCACACAAACTCTCCTTCTTGCCGGTCAAGCACATGTAAATGTACCATCTGATGCTGAGATGGAAAAATTGCTGCCATCACGAGATACAACAGCCTCTGGCACTAATTTACTTTCGCGCCAGGTACCCAAAATTTGATTTAATCACATAACTCTGGGTACCCTAACCCTAACCCTAACCTATGTGAAGCAACAGCCTCTAGGTAGCTGTTGTAAATTTTTTTGTAAATACCATGGAAGATAAGATACAACAAAAAATACAACAATTTTCAGAATACAAATTATATCATGATTATCTTCCAATGCGCTTGCAATTAGGAATAGGGCATACATGTATGCACCATTTTATCAATTTTACACACAGTAGGCAGCCAATGTTTGGGTGCAGGCTCCAGAAATAAGAGGAACGATACAACAAATTGACAACTAAAGTTGCCACAACTTTCAGAACACATGTACCAATTTTGGTTTAGTAAAGAAATATGAGAAAAGATACAACAAAATTTACAACAAACAGACGAGAGACGGTGTGAAGTCCATGCATGGCATATGAATCAAGGGAATTCGCACCGCCTACATGTAAGCATGGATAGACACACAGCGCGCGGGTTGTACAGACAAAATAATCAAATACGTCCAAAGACTATAATACTCTATTAAAGCTAGACTAGTGCCGACCCAGGGCAGTTAGGCCAACGTTTCTCATGCAAATAGCAGTAGACGGACTAATGTACATGTGCATCAGTCCTGCCTAAATTGTGTATATTATGTTAGCTTTTCTTACAGTATCGATTTCTTTATATCTATCATGAGTATGACGGGAATTGCCTCAGCAAACATCAAAGGTGGTTTGCAAGGTTTCCCGTGTGTGGGAATGGGTGATTATGAGGCATAGTATTTTTGTGTTAACACGCCTCTCCAAGCGTCATATATGCAGGCTACGTACAGCTCTGTAGGCCAGTACCAGATTGATAAGCCACAGAGCTCGTACAGCTAACACAGCCCCACATAGTGATGGTTCCATGTAGTGTCGGCTTTAGACAGGTTAGATTCTAATTATATTGAGAAATAGTTGAATTTACTTACCATTACTCAAGGAATCCTCCTTTACTCACTTGTTATTCCTTGACTTGTAATTCCAAATGTAGAAAATGGCATTTTGTACGGCTTTTTCTCGCTCCTTGCGTTTACGGTAGCGAGGAATGGTTCTGAGAAACAAAATGGCGCATGCGCAATGGTCGATATAGACAGATATTGCGATCAACCAAGATTTTGAGTCATAGCCCATCGAGAGAGATAGTTCAAAGCCCAATTTATGGAGCTCCAATCCAAATGGTATTCAGGGCTCCATGAATTTGACCTGTGAACAAGCGTGTCCATACATGTACGTCACAACTGTTTCTCTGAAGTAGCTACATGTATGTCATGAGTTGTGTTTTTATTTCTTTAGAGTTTTGATCAGTGTTTTTTTTTTCTGCAAGCATTTTTGCATTTTCAAATTCTTCAATCTGCTATCATATTTTGATTTACACATGTAGCTCCATAAAATCTTATAAGACCTCTACTCATGATTCAAAGATCCACAATCCACTGAAAATACATAGATCTAGACCTACATATCTAATTTATTATTGACAAGGTCTTACAAATTCAAAATTTCTACTTACTTTCAGCTAATGATCCGTCCCATTTCTTGAAGTCGCTGCGTTGCGATACGTCCAAGTACAGTACAGTCCAACGCTAGACTGCCAAGTCCTTTGTCAACTAAAATGCTCTCCCCAAAACAGGAAATTTTGTCAAACTCATTTCTTTTTGTGCACTGCTACTCACTTCAGAATTGAATTATACATGTAGATGATTATCTTATTCCAGATTTTTTTTCTTGTAAACATTCCTTATGATACTGAAAAGATGATAAAATATTGCCATTTTTTTTTTGTACGGACAGTTTGAATGACCATTCAAGCCTTGCAGTGTCGATCAGCAATACCATATGGGGGGGGGGGGGGGGGGGTGTCAATCACATACTTTAAAATGGGAGGAGATTTTGGTTGGGTTAGATGGAAAATCAGAAAAGCACATATATGTACATTAACCACTTAATTATACTCATAAAATATATGATATACAAAGCGAGATCAAAAGGAACGCTCCCAACAAAGAAAGAAATCTATAATGCACTTTTAGAAAGTACAGATAATGAACGTAAAAAGGCAATAGCTCAAAATAAGGTAAGTCTACATCTAAAGAAATGGAATTATTTTGAATGTTGGATGGAAGGAGGACATATACACGATAATAATCACAGTTTAAAAAAATCATATTCATTATTACAATTGCCCAATATACTTTGAATGCACCTATCAGGTTTTAATCTAAACCTGGTTCAGTTAAATTTTACTACTGTTGTTTATTTATGGTGGCATGTTATGGAAATATATAATTTGTATTGTGTTTATTGCCATGTTGAATTATATTGTGTAATTAATACTTAAATTGTAATATTCATTTTGAAAAACTGAATCAAGGAATAAAAATATCATGAAAAGAAAAAAAAAAAGTCAATCAGCAATACACAGACTGTACTATTAAGGCCCCCCTACACTACTACAGCATACGTGTGTCAGGCCACAAGTGGGCCTTGTGGCGTGCACCTGTAATCCAGCTAACAGTGGAAGTTAAAATCTGATTCAGGTTCAAGACTAAGTCACGTCTTTCAGATAGTGACGTTAAAGGCCAAGTCCACCTTAATATCAAGTTGATTTGAATTAAATAGAGTAAAATTAAACAAGCATAACAGTGAAAATTTTGTTGAAGTCAGATATAAAATAAGAAAGTTACAGCATTTTAAAAATATTCATAGTTTCACGAAACAGTGATATACATAACATGAGCTGTACGCAAATCACACTCACTTTTCCTTATGTATTTCATTATATGAAATTTCAAATATTTCAATTTTCATAAATGTGATAATAAAGAATCTCTCCCTTGTATCAAAATAAGTTAAAGTAATGATGGTCTTACACATTCCATGAGGAGTCAAACCATGCTTTACATTCTTGGAGCAGAAAAATGAAATATTTGTAATATCATATAATAAAATACTAAAGGAAATGTGACATCATCGGCTCACTTATTTGCATACCGCCCATTTTATGCATATATCACTGTTTCATGAAACAAAGCAAAACTTCAAAATGCTGTAACTTTCTTATTTTACATCTATTTTCTATAAATTTTTCACCGTTATGCTTGTTTAATTTTACTCTATTTATTCAACTCAAATTGACATTAGGGTGGACTTGGCCTTTAAACTTAAAAGACGGTCCCTAGACACAGACCTACATGTACCAAGTGTCACGCATTAGGTGTGACAGTCACGCATCAGGGCTCTTACTCACGCCCAAAAATCTCTTTCTCACGCCTGGCCTCACAACCTATACCCATATATATATATTTATACATATATATATATTACACATACCCCGCGGCGAACGCACGGTTTCTACCTGGCACTGATGCGCGAAAAATCTCACGCATTGCTGGCCTTTGACCTTGGCGTCTCTGTAGACGTAAGTTTTCATATCTGACTGATACACGTCTGTAAAAACCCAATTACATACACACACACACACATATGAGATCATTCAGTCTCTATTTACAGAGGTTAGTGGAGCCAGACGTAGTCTCAGTGGAACAATCGATGATACAGAGAGACTGACATGACTGAAGCTTTTTGGTCTAATATGGAGTTAGACTCTAGACTCTCTATGTTATCTTAACATGCTTAAGTTAAGCATGTTATTAAGATAACCTCATTGCATAGCCATGATAGGCATAGATCTCCAATAACCTCGTGGATCTACATAGTACCTTTCTACCTACAGTGCAGAAAAACTTCAATGTAGATACATCGTCAATGGTGACACGACACAGCTATTCAAACACATTCGTGTAGACTGTAGTCTACTGTTAATGTTATGGTGGTTGATCCAGTGTCCGAACACTTTTCAGAAAATCAACGATAGCAAATAAAATATCAAACGAATATCTGTTAAACTTACATAATGAATGCTCAAAGTCCTACAGAAAAAGAAGTTGATGGAATTTTAAAAAGACAACGTAGATTTAATACGATATTCCCTTCCGAGTGAACCCCTTCCCAACGACGCGGCATTTTGGTCCCTTGAAAAAGGTACTGTATTTCCGAACGTGTGAAACCTATGGGAAAAAGACACAACCTTTGTTTCAATAGTGTGGTTTTCATGCGCGTAATCCCACGCGTATGAAAACCCATTTTAGGTGCTTAACTGTACACGTTCGGTAATACAATCTGTTCGGAATTACAATCCTTGACTATACATTGCAAACGAATGGCGCCGCTCAGCTCAACCCATCCCACACCTCACTGTGGTAGGCGAGTACGCACGGGGGATTGGTGGGAGGCCATCCCGTTACGATAACGGAACTAGACACAAAGAATATCATAAGCAATATCTCATTCTTACCAATTGCTCCTGAGGAAGTAGAGTCACCTCCACTGGTGATCGAGCTAGCTGCATCATCCGAACTCATATTGCAGTGATTTTAGTCCAATAATACATCCCAAGTCTATATTTTTTAAGTGGCCATGTTCTTTCTCTAAACTGGTACTGGATGACAATAACACCATTCAGCCATCTATGCTAGTTATATTTACTCCATCGAAAGATGGCGCTGTAACAAAAATTCATTATAGAGATTCGATGTATTATGTATGCCCTCTTTTTTCTTTTTCTTATCCCCCCCCCCCCCACACACACACACACTTTATGTGTGGGTGTGTGTGTGTGTGTGTGTGTATGAATCTCTAATGCAAAAATTCACAGTGATCAGATCCTGTGCAAAAAGAATTATTATGAATTTCCTTGTCATAAATCCACTCTAATATTGTAATGTGGTTGAAATTGAAGAAAATATTATCCACCTTTGCAGCTTCGGGCCTACCCACACTTGCTGGAAATTGATCCCCATTCAGTTACTTAGTATTCCAACTGAGACCGAAACAGGATATACTTTTGGGGGGATTTTTTTTTGCTCACAAGTAACTACTGTAAGCTAGGATAAGAAGCTGAAAGAAGTAGGAAGTGATACTTTGGTTATAATATGCGCTCTTTGAGGCGCAACCCAACTCCACCTATAATTGCTGATCATGATAATGTAATGAACAAGCCCGAGGAGATTGCTAATTGTTTCTCTGATTATTTTGTTTCAGTTTTCAATCAATCTGAATCTTATACTGTTCCTGAATTTCCAATATATGTGACTTTCCTATCTCTGCAATTAATACACTTGATTTCCCTACAGGTAAGATTATGAAGCTCATAGATAACTTATCCTTGAATAAATGACCCGGCATTGATGGGATTACGGCTTTTATCCTTAAAAAAGTGAAAGAGCCAATATCCATAGTATTACAACGCATATTCCAAATTTCACTTTCGCTAGGTCAACTGCCCATAAATGGAAACAATCAATTGTCATCTCTGTTCATAAATCCGGCAATCCTGGCTCTGATTTTCGCAATTATCTATTATCCCAATTATAGGGGTGGGTGTTGCATCAGGCACCTCGATCCTGGTTGCATCGAGGGACGAAAACATGACCGTTTAGGGGATAAATCCATGTTGTTTGGGGAAAGTAGACCATGGGAATCAACATGTGCTACAATAGATCTGTCAACAAAGGTTTCCATCACTTTGCAAGCAACAGAAGGGGGTAACCTCGCTAGTCATAACTTAACGCTATTCATAAGGAACACTTATTCATAAGGACCGCTATCCATAAGCGTGACTAAATGAATAGCGGTTTTGTATGAATAACGGTCCTTCTAAATAGCGAGCTAACCATAGACAAATTACCTCGCTATTCATAAGGACCTCCATTCATAAGGACCACTATTCAAACTATTCATAAGGACCGCTATTCATAACGCGAGTTAAATGAATAGCGGTTTTCTATGAATAGCGGTCTTTATATAGCGAGCGGACCCGCTATAATTGATGCTATTTTCTTGGATTTTAGCAAAGCCTTTGATCGCATGCCCCATGGTCTTCTCCTATTATCCCCAAAATACAACATTCAAGGTAATATATGGGAGTGGGTTAGGTATTTTGCTTGTGGGAGGGAACAAACTGTCCAGTACCGAGCACGGGCCGCGGAGCGTTTTTGAAGTTTTTGAAAGTGGGGGGGGGGGGGGGGGGGGGGGGAACTGATCTGATTTCACTCATTAATGACACAATTTTCGAGCTTTTTCCCGAGATTTTTTAAAAGTGTCTATATACTCAAAAAAGTGGAGGGCTGCAGCGCCCCCCCCCCCCCCCCCCCCCCCCGGTTCCGCGGCCCATGCCGAGGATCACGATCTGATTGGCACCTCGGGAATACCTATGGGAAGCGTAATAGGGCCACGGCTATTCAACCTGTTCGTTAATGATATCACCAGTGGCGTAGCTACGGGGGGGGGGGGGAGGAGGAGGAGGAGGCACGTGCCCCGGGCGGCACTTGAAGGGGGCGCAATAAACGCAAAAGAGAGAAAGAAAAGGGGGAGAAATACAAGAAAATGCATGGTCTTTGAGGGTTATTTGCGCCCAGTCAAGGGCATAATGCGCAAGAAATGGTGTTTTATACTGTTTCAAAAGCGAAAATTTTCTAAAGCTCAGTCGCTTTGCTCCCTCTCATAATTATGTTCAGGGTCCAGCTATTTCGTGCTCCTAATGGTGTTTTTAAAGTGTTAACTATTAATTGACTCTAGTTGCTTTGCCCCCCCCCCCCCCCCCCCGCATAAGAAAGGAGCTTGTTAAATTTTGATGGCTATAATAAAAAAACACTTTCAAAGAATAGAACATTCGAAAGAAATCATAAATTTGCCTCGCAATTGCCTTGCTAATTTTTGGGGTTTTCATTCATTTTTCTCCCCGAAATTAGGAATGTTCAAAATATAAAAAAAAAACAATTTGTTTCCAGGTCGCTGTATTCCCTTGGATTTTTTTCTAAGGGTAAAATGCATAAGAAATTTCAATTTGAGGGGTGAAAAGGAAAAAAAAAATCCGCCGCTCGATCGCGTTGCTCTCTCGCTTATACAATGATTCATCAAAGTTGGGTTAACAACCCCGGGTTATGTGCATCAAAACTCATTTTCACGTGGTTCCATCATTTCTTAATCAAGAACGTTCCTAAATCTACGTTTGGGCATGTGGGGGGGGGGGGGGGCGCAGATTTGATAGTTTGCCTCAGACGCCAGAATACCTAGACACGCCATTGGATATCACCCACGTTGTCCAATCACAATGCGTGCTTTTTGCTGACGACACGCTTTTACAAGTACCTCATGATTAGAAGTGAGACCGATATGCAAATACTCCAAGCAGACATTACTCATATTGTAAACTGGTGCAGCATTAACAAAATACAACTTAATGCTACCAAAACCAAAGTTCTTAGAATTGCCCTCGTAAGAGATCCATTTTTCCCTCAAAATTTGCACGACAAGCAAAATTTTAACGCTTTCAATGTAGTTCTAGGGGTGGTTGTAGTTGTACCTTTGTAAATTATTTCCCAAACACAAACTTGGGAGTAATGTAAATTCGCTCATTGTTTCTTTTCAGTATTTTTACTATAGGGTTACGCATATTAGTATGCATAGGCTAAATATTGTTATATGCTGCCCATGCAGTGGCGTATATACTGGGGGGGGGGGGTGCGTGCCGTGGGTGGCACTTGAAGAGGCGCAAAAAACGCAAAAGGGAGAAAGAGAAATGGAAGAAAAGGAAGCATTTTATGCGCCCCACACGCAGGATAGAGCGCATTAGAAATAGTTTGGGTTTTTTTGCGAAAATTTTCTAAAGCTCGGTAGCTTTTCGAGCTCGCATATGTTACTTCAGGATCTTGTAATTTCGTGCCCAAATATAGGGTATCGTATTTAAATGATTAAATTTTGAAAGAAATGGCATTGCTATGCTCCCTATAATACAAATATCGTCAGCCTCTGCTAAAATTAAGTGTAATGGAATAGTATTTGCAGAGGTTCAACAACCTTGCAAAATTCCTCGATTCTGTATCTCTATGGCTTTCATTCATTTTGAGCCCCATTTGAGGAAGAAGTGAATAGAAATCGTTTATCAATGCTCATATAGTTCGAAACTTTTCCCAGGTAGAATGCATAAAGATTGCGTTTTGAGGGTCGAAATGCGGGGGGAAAAAAAACGACCGGTCGGTCGCTTTGCTCTCTCGCTTGAACAGTAACGGAGAGGTTTGGGCGGGGCAAAATCATTGATTGCTCCGATCGCCATACTACCTAGATACGCCAATGATGCTGCCTTTTCAAGAAAGCTAATGTTCTATTCACTGTAGCTGTACTTTTGCATTTCTAGTAAAGAAGAAGAAGAGGAAAAAAAAATCAGACAACAGTTAGAGGAAGGGTCGAACCCAGGATCTTTCGCATCAGGGTAGCTACGGGGATGCTAGGTAAAAATGTCAGAGGTTTGTTTTTTTTATGCATTTTACCTTCACGTTTTTACTGCTCTTCCGCAGGGCCCTACAATGCTGTACCCTGGGTAATTAACATCAATTTTGATTTCCTTTATTCTTTTTTAATTCCAGCATTATTATTCACACAATTGAAACAATGAGATTCAGTTGAGAAGGTTCTATATTTAAAAAAAAAATATTTATCATCGCATCGTAAAGGAAAGAAATCGTTTAATTTGATTGTTTTCTTAACATGGTGTAATCAGGTTCAAACCTATAGCAAAGTGCATAAGCTTGCCTCATTTTCATTAGGAACACGAACAAGATGTTTGAAAGGTTTTCTGCCAAGCCAAAAGGCCAAATCGTGCCAACACTTTATATTTTACTTGTCAAATTACAACTCCACTGAAGCGCAATGTCAATAGGCATACTCCCTCTTTATCATTCTATACACAGTCGCCCAATAAAAACGGACAAGTATACTTCCAATAATGCGGGGCAAATTTCACCGGCACCAGTAGACAGGGGATTACGGTATTTATAGGAAAAATGATATCAAATTTCCCAAAATTGATGGAGTATTTTTTTTTTTATTCTAGACGCATTTAAGTGAAACAATGTTAAAGATATTCAATGGCAGTGCTCACTGCATATCATTGTGTAGTTTCAGAAATGGTTATTATGCCTGAGCTTTGGGCAAGCTGTAACAAACGTCAGACTGAATACCGTACATTCCACACAAATTATTATGAAGAGTCTACATGTTTTATGTGATTAGATTTGTAGAAGTGCAGTAGGTACACTGAGAAAGTACTGATTACTATGACAAGGCAAGGCGTATTGTTTTAAACGCGGTTTCATTGATACTAAACAAATTTGAACTCCTACCTTGCGTCACAAAATGCTCCATAAAACAACAACCTCCTCAACCTCCTCAAATTTGCCAATCTTTGTATTATTTTTCATATGAAAAGATTCTACTTCCGCTGTTACCACTGAATTTGAAATCAGAGCATATCGTCAAGACGTCAACCAAGACAACCATGTATTTCAATTAGAAATTAATTTGGAGGCCCTAATTTGCATGGAAGGGGGAGGAGTAGAGCGGCAGACTTTCCCTTTTCCCATTTCTTTTTAATTTGTAAATGTTAATATTGTGATTTCGATATGACATTTTGTTCAGTATTAGTCTGGGAGCCTGTCCCGATTTCGTAAGCCCATTTGACCCCTTAAAGTTACTTAGCCCTTCTAAGTCATTGACAAAAGGGTTGTCAACCTGACCGTAGCCGTCTGGTTTAGCCCCCAGACAGAGGCGGCGGAATCGGGCTCGGACAATGGAAGTGACCCCCAAATCGGGTCGATTTCACCCCATCTCCCCGATCACCAAACTTTGTCAGTAGGAAGTAGTTTCACGGTACATTAAAAAACACAAACAACTTTTAAAATTTTCGGTCGGGATGGGGTGTCGGACGCCCCCTAAAAATTAGGTTAAATTTGTCCCCTTGAAGCCCCGGAACGAAATTTTGTCTGATGAAAGAGCTATGGCTATTGCTGTACATTCCAAAAATATAAGAACTGGCCAAATTGTCTATCGGAAAGGGGTGTCAAGCCCTCTGAAACAAAAACACTAAAGTGCCATTTGACTATGCTTTCCCCCCAAAGATGATCTGTATGTAAAGAAAAACCATTTTCTTACGTTCTGGCTTTGATAACTCTTAAGTGTTTTATTCGATTCAATTCAAATTTACATGACATAATTTTGAGTATAATAATTTTCTGGAGGTAGAATTTGGTGTCAATCGGTCATTTCATTAAATAAGTTATTAAATTGTGAAAAATGTATTGCCTTTTCAAAAGTAGCCAAAAAATATTGTCATGCAGGATTATATGAACACACACAATGACCATCTGACAATGCATGTATATGTGTAATTAACACATGGATAGTACATTTCAGCCCGGTAGGCACTTATAGTCCAGCAGATTGGTGCAGAAAATCGATGGAATTGTGCACCTTTTCATTAAAGCATAAAATCTGGCATGTAGGTAGAGCTTTTGATGCCTAATAATTCAGGATATGGGGCCACCAAAAATTCGGGTCCTGGGGCCCGTTGTGCCCATTAAAAAAATGGCCTTCTCACGGTCTTTCCCCTTCAAAGTTGATGTAATCAAATCTAGTTTGATATAATGAAATATGTAATATTTCCCTGCCTCTAAAATCAGACAAATGCTTTAGGTGCCCATTTTTCAAATAAAGGGTCATCCTGTGTATATCAAAATATTATAAAGTCACTGATTTGTTGAATATGAGTAAAATGCTTCTTACTGTGATCAGTCAACATTTTGAAATCAACAACACAGGTGCGACAGGTGCCCAATTCAACAAAAAAAAAGGCCCATACAGGCCCCCAAAATTTCTCTGCAAAATAAGATTTGTAAAAACTATTTGGTTTAAATCTTAAATTGTAGACCTTAATTTGGAAATGAAGGTCATACAAAAATCCCACTTTAGGAATCACATGGCCCCATTGATGGCCCATCAAAGACAATTCTTACAAGAGGCTGCCTAATTCAACACGGCCCCAGAAGTGTTTGAACTTTTAGTTTGGGATTTAAAGTATTACAATTGGCAAGGCAGTATGTTTTATAAACAAAATACCTCTAGTGTAGGGTCATTTCGTTTCATTAAGATGGCCGTCATATTCAAAGTGACCACTGGTCTGTTTCAAGATGTGGTTAATTCACCACGGCCACCAAAGTGTTTAAATATGCATACTTTGAAGTATAAATATTGGCAAGGCAGTATGTTCTATAAGCACTTTATCTCATTAAGATGGCCATCATATTCAAAATGACCATTGGTCTGTTTCAAGACGTGGTTATTTGCATTACGTTTATGCTGTGTCTTGAAGCTTATATCGTATATGGAGAAAGTTATGGATGTTGCAACTTTTTTGCCTAAAATATACACAGGGTATTTAAATAGGGGGGGGGGGGGCAAAATGACGCGTATAGCAACGTCGCACGTCGAGGGTCTTGAAATAACAAATAGGACTATAACAGTTATGTCATAATTGCATGGCCTAGCCTTCTCTTCTCCATTTCCCCTTCTCTTTCTCCTTTTCCCCCCTTCTTCCTTTTTTTTTTTTTTTTTTTTTTGCTCGCTTGAAAAATGATAGGGGGCGGCCGCCCCCTGCCCCCCCTGTAGCGCCGCCCCTGAATATACATAAGCGTGTTACAATTGTGTATTTGGTTGAGAGTCTTGAGACATAATGAAACCAAGGTAAAAGCATATCTTATAATGCTGAATAATTTAAATAGTGGGGAATTTCATTTCAAAGATTTCCATCAAATAAAAAAGAACACTGCATAAGTGTTGAACTGTAATTTACATCTGATAATTTTGAATTTAGGCATAAAGCATCAATATGGAAAATGGTTATGCTAAATGATTATGTATTCAGGCTTTCTTTCTTTTAAGGGATATCCAATCGTAGTTGCAAGTTGCTCTGAAAGAAAGCAGAAAAGTCAGAGAAGCAGATTGTTAAAACTTTTTAACGAAATCGGACAAGCAATATGAAAGTTGTAATCCCTATACACATTTGAATTTCAAAATGGCCGAATCGGTAATGTCACTGTGATGTAGCGGCGGACAACTCTCCTATTTGTTCCAACACTTAGAATGACTAAAATATCATTTTTTCAAAAAGTATTACTAAAATATATATTTTAGTATTGCCCCGAGGGAAAAGGGGCTTATGAGAAAAAGGAAAATTAATGACGGTGCACGACCAAATCTAGACCCAACTGCTAATTTGCGATTCACATAAATTTAGTGATCTCACTTCTCAAACATTGATAACTTTCTTATTTTTGATCCGATTTCTTTCAAACTTTCATCATTATGTTTTTCCTTTTTTCTGATTTTACACAAATCAACTTATTACAAAGTTTTAATTGCCCTTTAATAGGTGTTGCCTATGTTTAAGAATACAACTATTGATTGACATCTTTATAAATCTTTCGATGTCTATTATACGTAGTTTCTTAAGGACATACCAGTTTTGTATTTTTTCAATATGGCCACGAAGGTGAAAAAATAGGAAACTGCAGCTTTATCACTTAGTTGTTTTGCATCTAATTATGGTTTATTTTGGCATAATAACATTTATTTGCAGAAGAAGAGTATTTTTTGCTTCATCGGGATATTAATGTATTGTTTATGAATAACTCTTCAATAAGAAGAGAAACATGTTATAAATGTTAGACTGATATTTTCTGTTTATAGAAATTTCCAGTAAATCAGTACTAAATTCCACACTTTTATACCAAGTTATAAGCTTCCAGATATAACGTAAACTTTAAAATGCCAATAGTCCCATCTTAACTCCCAACGGAGGCCATTTCAAATGTGACTGCCATCTTGATGAAATGAAGTGACCCAACGATTCTGCCTATAATAACCAGCTTACAAATAGCTTTGCTCTAAACTCCAAACTCAAGTTACATGCAAGTAGGCATTTTAAGTTTTTAACACTTTGGCAGCTATTTTGAATTTGGGGCCAACCTCTGTGAGGGAATTAATCAAATCTAATTGTCTCAAATGGGCCATCGATGGGCCTATGTGGCCTGCTAAAGTGGGCTTTTTATATAACCTTGATTTCAAAATTCTTGTCTATACCATTAGAATTAGACACAAAGATTTAAAAAACATTATGTTGCTGATAGATTATTTGGGGCATTTGGGGGCCCTTTTTGGTCATAATGGGCACTAGCGCCACATATCTCATTGATTTCTACGACGTAATTTTTGTCAGCTTGTTTGTTTTGTAATGTCCAGTGATACTACTTCCTACTGACAAAGTTTGGTGCATGGGGGAGATGAGCTAGGTGAAATCGACCCGACTTTTGGGCTCTCTTTGGGGGGCTCTGGAGGCTAAATCCGACGGCTACGGTCAGGCTGACCATCTTTTTAAGGTTTAAGTAACTTTAAGAGGTCAAATCTTATAGGTAAAATGCATGACTATTTTGGGACAGGGTCCTGGTCTACATTGTAATGTCATTAGTTACAGAAATATGACAAATATGTCAAAATGAAATCAAGTTTGATATTTTTCATTTCATGACTGCGTTTATTTTGTTTATTTACTTTGTTACAGAATCACAGTCACTTGCAGAAGATAAGACGCTAGACACGTGGCGTTTCATAAATCAGTGTATTAAAAGAGGTTTAATTGAGTTCACCCTTATAGATATGAGCCGTTGACATCGCAGTCAGCTAGAATTGAAACTCGACCCTGTCATTTCTGCCAACCTTCTGCTATCCAGTGTCATTAAAGATTCATGACTCTGGGAATCTAATTAAATATTCAGAGAATAATTTTAAGAAAGTTATTCAAAGAAATGTCATGAAACTTACTCTAAATGAATTTGACATCCTTCAAGTTTACAATTTGAAAACCTCAGTCAATTTAACGATTAATTATTTGTTGTTTTTTGTTGTTGTTTTTTACAGAAAATACATTCAGATTTTCAGATTCAGATTTAGATTTTATTTCATTACATTTTCATTTTTCAAAGTATATAACAATAACTATATTGTGCAATTAACAATATACAAAACAATTGACAACAACACTAAGTGTAGAAACTTCTCGATTATTACAAGCAAAATAAAGAGCGTTAACGTTTGAGTTGTAAGAAAAAATAACAACAATGAAGACATTAGATTAATTATATGAAAATGAGAATGAAAACAGAGAAGCGGAGCTTGTAGAAGCGCTGGTCCCTGGCAAAACGTAAATCATAAATACAATACATAAAAAACTAGACTGGGCAATCATGCTGTTAGTGCCTATAAAGGGAAAAAAGAAGAAGACAGATACATGGCCATGGAAAGCAAACAAATCATAAACATAACACACTTTCTGTCGAAGAGAAAGCATTGAAAAATATTGTAAAAACAAAAAGCTAGGAACAGTAACGATTTAAAGGAGTAAACTTTACAAAAGACGGAACAAGAAGGACAATGTGACAGGTGGGGGTTAGGAAGGGAGGGTGGGAAAGGGGCAGGATCCGGAAGGTTTTATTTAGTCTATAAATTTTACTACACGGGTAAACTAAAATTATCAGTGAGGGGTCAGTGTTCATAAAAAGCAATCAGCGATTTTTTTTTTTCATTTTACGTTATAATAATAATAACTATATTGAATATTTGAGCATGCACATTTATGCACGTTTGGGTGCATTTCCTTTTATTCCGTTCAATTTACGTTTGAGTGCAATTCGCCAGCTGCCGCGCGGAAAGAACCCATTTCTGTTCAGTGCAGTGCAGTTATCTTTCCTGGCCTGGAACACGTAGCCGAAGGCTCTTTGAAGAAAAAAAAAAAAAAAAGCTGACGCTACTCTTCAAAGAGCCTGGTTTTTTAACCCCACTCTACAATAGAGCAGCCATTTTAGAGTCTGAAGAACCTCCTGAAAAAACACCTTTACCGTGAGCCAGCTTCTCTCATCTCCTCTTCACCATAGCTTTAGAATATTAAAACCCCATTTTTTACCCTAGAATTAAAAAATATTGGGGAAAAAATGTGAAATATTAATTTTAATGGTCTTGCTACCACTGTAGAGAGAGGGGCCCATGAAGCTTAGTTCAATTTTATTATTATTATTTTTTTCATAGCCACGATGTCTTGATGGATATCATTGCCAAGTCGGAGTCAAGTCACCTACCAAGTGAAGTGTTTGTTCGGAAGTACGGTACATGTACCTACATAATACCTAAAGTTAGTCTATGTCTGGTGACTGCTGAACCATTTACATGTACCTTACTCATGCTGAATTTAATACTGGTACTCCTGTAGGCTACATTCATATCATGGGCGTTCATGTATATATTCACAGACTCTGGCTACACGATTGATGCATTTAGACTCGGCACCAGGACTAAGCAATATTGTTACTTCTTTCCCATTGTTCTGATCATCAGTTTGAACCTAGAGCTTATGGCTGTTTTACATTAAGCCCATTCAGTGACGGTTTAAAACTTTAAATAACTTTGATGTTCCAGTTTCTAGTAATGAAAATATTCCGGGGTCTTGGAATCCAGGCCATTTGACTCTTGTGCACTGGTTTGAAGAGAGTTCACATTGTTAATATGTTTTATTCTGTCACCTTCACAGAATTGTTTCTGTATGTCACAACATGTACATGTATATTTCTTATCTTACGTTTCAGCCACATGCATTGTGGCAACCCCTTACTCTAAGTATTTTATATGTCTATGCCAACTGTTATATGTATCTCAAGGAAAGCTAGCAGTACTTGTGTGCAACTTATAAATAAGGCTGCTTTTTTATCTGTACTCTGTGTAAAAAATGGCTGATCAAAGTATGATTAATAGTTTCCTCTGCTCTGAATGTAAACAATATGTCCATATATCTCAGTGGAATACATGTTTCAATGTTTGCTCTAAATGCTTTGCCCTTGTCTTGCCATTTAATCATCTTGATGATGAGCTGTTCAATGCTGCCTTGTGTGACCTAGAATATAATGCAGGAATTCACATGAGCCAGAACCGATTGCAAAATTTACAATTTAATATCTCTCAAATGTGCAACAATATCAATGCCGGAAATGCAGACTTGGATTCTGATGAAACTTTTTGGAATGACTTGAACATAGAATCTCAATACTATACTAGTGATAGCTTCATAGATAAATTTGGGAGTGTCGTTGATGAGACATGCTTTTCTTGTATTCACTTCAATGCTAGAAGTCTGTCCAAAAATTTTGAGTCCATTTCAACTTGCTTAGATCTCCTAAAGTTTAAATTTGATGTGATTGGAGTATCTGAAACATGGCTAACCAATGGTGACACAGGTCATATGTGAAGTCTTCCCAACTACTCTTTCTTGTGCCAAAATAGAAAAGGAAGGATTGGCGGAGGTGTTGGTCTGTATATAAGAGAGACATGTCAATTTTCCCATAGGAAGGACTTGCATCTTAATGAGGACTTATGTGACTCAGTGTTTATTGAAATAAACCAAAGCAAGGGGAAAAATATTGTTGTACCCACTGTTTATAAACCTCCTAATTGTACTTCTAATGACTTTATTGATGCTCTTGATGCCTTATTGACCACCCTTATCACTGAAAATAAGATGTTTTACATTATGGGAGATTTCAAGATTGATCTCTTGAAATGTGATACCAATAGGGATGCTCAAAATTTTGTCAACTCCATGTTAAGTAATTTTAGTTTACCACTTATAACTCGACCGACCCGAATAACGGCTTCATCTGCAAAACTTATAGATAATATAATAACCAATCAATTTGACTCAGTTTGTGAGAGTGGGTTACTGTTCAGTGATATTTCAGACCACTTACCCATTTTTCAAATATCTGCTTTTAATTACAAGTCCAAAGTTATACACGATAAATTATCTGTTCAAAATAGAGTATACAGTAATGAAAATATTACAGCTTTCAAAGTTGAACTTCAGGGACATAGCTGGGTAAATGTTTATAATGCTAGCGATCCTAATGTGGCTTTTGATAGCTTTATGTCTGAATTACACCTTTTATATGATAAGCATTTTCCAATGCAGACTGTAAATAATGCTAAAAAGAAGTTAAAACCATGGATGACTGATGGTTTACTTCGATCGGTTAGACACAAGAATAAACTTTATAAAAATTTCTTGCGTAAGCCAACTGAAAACAATGGTGTGAAATATAGATGTTTTCGGAATCAATTGAATGCTCTGATAAAAAAGGTGAAAACAGAATATTATAATAATGTCGTAGTTCGAAGTAGGTCACTCAAAAGAGCACATATGGGCAACCACTGTTGTCTGTTCTCATCTTTTATTATAGATAACAAAAACAACCCCAGGATCAACACCCACTCGTCACAGGGACCAATGCACTGCCTGAACTCAGTCAATTCCAATACTGGAATTACAAACTCCTGAAGAATTGAAGTATCAAGAACCAACTACAGGTACGGTACGGTACGTTGAGAACAAGCATGAGAGAAGGAATGAATCTCCGATGCCCTGGCCGATATAACGAGTACTCTACATCACATCACTGGTTTGACCATATCACCTAAAAATTAATGCGCCTGCATCATTAAGACCTTCAATCCTTCACTTCAAACTTTCTAATATTACCTAATTACAATGTACCTCTGAACTAATTTACGTAAATTCCGACCCTCAATCTCTTAAGGAATATTACAGTGATTAGCCTTCATTAATAAAAACGGGGAAGACGCCCAGTTACAATTAACGTAAAAAGGAATTCAAAAAACCTCAACAATGACTGGTTTTCTTTCAGAAACTTATGGCGCGATCCTAGTTCACAAAAAAAGGAATCCAACGAACCTTACACAGTAATTTGTTTTCATTCATAAACTTATGGAGTGATTCAAGGAATTCAATTTCAAACAATCTTGAACCCAAATAACAGAGCTTACATGTATAGAAAACAATCTTTCCATAGCAAATTCCTCACATACATGTATCTTCTTGACTAATGAGAAGCATGCCAAACACGACTTTAATACCTTTATAAAAAGCACAAAAACTCAACTTTCCACAATTCCCCCACTCAAAATATAGTCGTCCCGACTATAATATAGGATATAATTCAAAGTAATTTCTGATCAATTTATCCACTACTACAATCGATACTCAAAATCAAGATAAAAGATCAGTATTAAATTTACTGTCTATCTTCCAGTTCACTGTCTCAAAGAATACTCTTTATTTGTGAAATTATCTGCATGTATCATGCCATAATGGACTGCCTTGTCAGATAATAAATTTTCCATTGTATCATATACCTCAAATACATAATACATTTGTAAATCAACATCTATCCTCTGTATGCTATTAAATCAAATACATCTTTTCAATTTTTTAACTGTTTTCAATCCTTTATCAAATTCCTGTTTTGTTACTTTCCTGTTCATAAAATTTCTCTTGGAAAGATAAAAAAATGAACAATCCAGATCCAGCCAAATCAAACTTGACAAGTATATTACAATAACAAACTTACAAATTCTATTCATTTGTTAACAAACTGAATAAAAGTTTAAGATGAAACTGACTTTCAAAATCTAACATGACAAATATAATTCTGTCAACAATTTCTTTATTTGTATAAGGTAAGCAGAGCTATCTCGTTTTCTAATCAAAATCTCAAAATATAGAAATTCAAACTTGCACTAAAAGGACTTTTTTTCCATTTCATAAATAAGGCTGAAAGTAAATTTTAATCAAGGATAACAAATTAGGCTGAAAGTAAATTTTAGTGAAGGATAACAAATTAGGCTGAAAGTAAATTTTAGTGAAGGATAACAAATTAGGCTGAGAATCAAAATCGTAATTTTCTTCACCTTACTCCCATATTCCAAAAAAACTAAACCAGCTAAATACTTGTAGCTCCAAAAATTTCCAAAATCAAACTAATTCGATAAATCAGTCCATTACATGACTAATTATTCAAATAATAAATCCCTGAGCAATTATACTGGAAGACCAGTTACTGCCGAAGTCGGCAAACGATACGGATTACGATTCCTTCCACGTGTAAGCCTTGTGGAACGTCTAATTTGTCTAGTCTCTAGAGGTTCAGAGTCATTACTGGTTAAATATAACCACATTGGTACATCATCATCATCACTATCTGTATCATCGGTATCATCAAGATGATTCTGTTCCAACCCATTGTCTGAATTTCTATCGATATTACTAGGTATTGGAAATATATCAATGGACTCTCCGGACTGACGGGGATCAATTATCAATCGTCGTCTATTCACCCACTTTGATTTACCACCGAAAACTGGCCTTATCTGAAGAACATCACTCTCCTCATTTTTTGCGACGATTACATAAGGAGAATCCTCATATTTGCTCTGCAACTTGTGACGCTCTGAAAAAGCATCACGGCGCAGTAACACTCTATCCCCTACTTTCAAAATAGGAACCTCTCTAACCTTCTGTCTCTGTTCCTCTTTCAGTGCAGCAGCTCTTTGCCGATCTACTACAATCTGATAAGCTCTTTCCAGCGCCAATTTGTCGTAGTTCGAAGTAGGTCACTCAAAAGAGCACATATGGGCAACCACTGTTGTCTGTTCTCATCTTTTATTATAGATAACAAAAACAACCCCAGGATCAACACCCACTCGTCACAGGGACCAATGCACTGCCTGAACTCAGTCAATTCCAATACTGGAATTACAAACTCCTGAAGAATTGAAGTATCAAGAACCAACTACAGGTACGGTACGGTACGTTGAGAACAAGCATGAGAGAAGGAATGAATCTCCGATGCCCTGGCCGATATAACGAGTACTCTACATCACATCACTGGTTTGACCATATCACCTAAAAATTAATGCGCCTGCATCATTAAGACCTTCAATCCTTCACTTCAAACTTTCTAATATTACCTAATTACAATGTACCTCTGAACTAATTTACGTAAATTCCGACCCTCAATCTCTTAAGGAATATTACAGTGATTAGCCTTCATTAATAAAAACGGGGAAGACGCCCAGTTACAATTAACGTAAAAAGGAATTCAAAGAACCTCAACAATGACTGGTTTTCTTTCAGAAACTTATGGCGCGATCCTAGTTCACAAAAAAAGGAATCCAACGAACCTTACACAGTAATTTGTTTTCATTCATAAACTTATGGAGTGATTCAAGGAATTCAATTTCAAACAATCTTGAACCCAAATAACAGAGCTTACATGTATAGAAAACAATCTTTCCATAGCAAATTCCTCACATACATGTATCTTCTTGACTAATGAGAAGCATGCCAAACACGACTTTAATACCTTTATAAAAAGCACAAAAACTCAACTTTCGAAGTAGGTCACTCAAAAGAGCACATATGGGCAACCACTGTTGTCTGTTCTCATCTTTTATTATAGATAACAAAAACAACCCTGCAAGATATAATCAAAACAGTAATAAGTGTACAATCAAATAATGACATATGTCAATAGATAATTGATCTTCTGAATTAATAAACTAATGATAAAGAGTTAAAGACACTGAATGTAGCAAATTTACTATGACAGAGTGTCTATATCCTTTGGCAAATATCACGATTAGAAGATATCAAGATTAGAAATGTATTAAAAGTTACACTTGTTGCATTAAATTCTTCAAGTTATGAATGCTCAGTATTCCTCGTAGCTAGCCGTCTAACCACCCTTATCCTCGTATGTTTGTACCAACAACCAAACCTCAAGAATGGCAGACAAAGAAACCATCGTCATTATCCTCTTAAAAATGACATACAAATCCCCTAAAATTGTACAGTCTCACTAACTACACTCCTCGTTGTCCATGAAACAAAGAACATCTCAAAATAATTCAATATGATAGCATCCATAAGTCAAATCATTTTTTGCACAAAAACTATAAAGTTTCTGAAATATTCTCTGTATTAATCTCAACCGATTTCAATTTAAATCGATAAATTGATGCCGTACAATCATAATAATTGATACACAACCATACATACAATGAGGTTTCTAAATAGGGCGTCGCCCAATCAAATATAACATTACTGCTTACCCAGGATCAACACCCACTCGTCACAGGGACCAATGCACTGCCTGAACTCAGTCAATTCCAATACTGGAATTACTGTTAAACAAAGAACAGATTTACAATCACTGGTTTTCTTTCAGAAACTTATGGCGCGATCCTAGTTCACAAAAAAAGGAATCCAACGAACCTTACACAGTAATTTGTTTTCATTCATAAACTTATGGAGTGATTCAAGGAATTCAATTTCAAACAATCTTGAACCCAAATAACAGAGCTTACATGTATAGAAAACAATCTTTCCATAGCAAATTCCTCACATACATGTATCTTCTTGACTAATGAGAAGCATGCCAAACACGACTTTAATACCTTTATAAAAAGCACAAAAACTCAACTTTCCACAATAAGTTTTCATTCTATAAAAATAATATCAAATCAACTTGAAAACTTATTGGTTCATTGATTAATAAAAAGAAGCGAGACGATGTGGTAGGCACTATAAAGTGTAATGGTAATGGCATTAGTAATCCAGACATTATTGCAGAGTCTTTTAATAAACATTTTGTTAGAATAGGACCAAAACTAGATGGTGTTATACCTACTGTAAATAAACATTTCTTAGATTATCTGTCAAATCCATGTTCTGATACAGTGTTTTTTCATCCAACAACAGAATCAGAGATTTGTAAAATTGTAAAACAGTTTAAGAATAGTAAAGCCCCTGGCATTGACGGCTTTAGCCCAAGAATTATTAGGAATGCTATAAAAGTAATATGCAAACCCCTTTGTCATATTTTTAATTTATCTTTGAGTCAGGGAATCTTTCCTGACAAACTAAAAATTGCTTGTGTTACCCCTATATTTAAGAAGGGAGATAAAAGCGATATGATGAATTATCGACCTGTTTCTGTACTGTCATGCTTTTCTAAAATATTAGAAAAAATTGCATATGCACGACTTGTCAAATTTTTAGATAAACACAATATACTAAGTAGAAATCAATACGGATTTCGTAAAAATTACTCTACAGCAATGGCACTAGTTGATATTTGCAATAAGATTGTTGATGCTTATGAAACCAATTCATATTTAATTGGTGTGTTCATTGACTTATCAAAGGCATTTGATACAATTAATCATAATATATTACTGGCAAAGTTAAACCATTATGGTATTCGTGGAGCTGCATATAACTGGCTTAACAGCTTTTTGTCGAATCGCTATCAGTGTACTAAGTTTAAATCTTCTATCTCAGACTTACAAAGAATAACTTGTGGTGTTCCGCAGGGCTCATTACTTGGGCCACTGCTCTTTATATTATATATTAATGATATTGAGAAGGCATCAGACATCTTTTCCTATATACTGTATGCTGATGACACCAACATTATTTGTAGTCACAAAAATCTAGACGTCCTACAAAGGCAGGTAAATGCAAATCTGCATGAGGTGTATACATGGTTTTGTGCAAACAGACTTTCAGTCAATCCCTCAAAATGTAATTTAATATTATTTTGTAACTGTAAAAAATATGACCCCAAAAAGATAGAAATAAAATTAAATGATGTGTTAATCCCCATGGTTGATAGTACAAAGTTCCCTGGTGTATACATAGACGCAAAACAGTCATGGGATTATCATATTAAAGCAGTCGAGGGAAAATTGTCCAAAAATATAGGTATTATATTCAGGTTAAGTAAGGTTGTACCTGCAGATATTCTTAAAATGTTGTACAGTACACTTGTTCTCCCGTATCTATCATATTGCACCCTTGTCTGGGGCAATGCCTGTCAAACTCGCATTAATAGACTATTTGTTCTCCAGAAAAGGGTTATAAGATTGATAGCTGGTGTGCCTCCTAGGTCCAGAAGTGACAAACTATTTTATGACTTGAATTTGCTCTCTGTAAAAGACATCTTATTACTACAACAAGCTATTTTTGTACATGAATGCATTAATGAAATGAAACCTTCACACTTTGCAGAAATGTTTTCATTTAATAGGAATTATCATAATTACCATACCCGTTCATCCTCGTGGTTGCACCAGGAAAGTCACAAAACAAAGGCTTATCAGCAAAATATCCGTTTCACTGGTCCCAAAATATGGAACAAGTTACCAGAGAATGTCAGGAATGTACCCAGAGTAAATACCTTTAAGTATAAACTTAAAAAACTATTAATTTCAAGCCATTATAATGAGATTAGGAGCAATGCGTAGTGAGTATCATAGCATTGCACATACAGTAATGCTAAGGGCCATACAAGCCTTTTGATGACAGTCCTGGATCTTTCTTTCTTTTCTTTTCTTTCCTTTGTCTCTTTGTTTGTACATCTGTAATTGTATGTACATGTGCATAATTTCTGCACATGCATGACTTGTGTATCGTTATTCATTGTTTCAATGTTGTAGGCGCACCTAACTCAAGCTTTTGCTTTTCTGTGTGTGCCCCCATTCACATTGTTACCAGAACCACATGTATTTAGTCTTCAGTCTTTTGTATACGACTACCTTTATTTTACTCTGTAGTTTATTATACAATGTTCTGAATGTTGATTGATTGTTTAATTGAAGATGGAAATAAATGTTCATTTTGAATTTGAATTTGAACCGGTAGTCCGAACGACGCCCCGAAAAAGCCTCGGCAGATTCACTGCGCTCGTAGACCCGGAAGTGTCCCGTAATGTCATCGACCTACAGTTACTCACGCACGCAATTTTCAGATCCACCATAAGTTAGACAAGACCGCTGCTGCATGCATGCAGAAGACGCACAATTAAAATACGTGCGATGCCCGCGTGCTTGTAGCGGTCTTGTCTAACGTATGGTGGATCTGAAAATCGCGTGATTGACTATAGGTCGATGACATTACGGGACACTTCCGGGTCTACGAGCGCAGTGAATCTGCCGAGGCTTTTTCGGGGCGTCGTTCGGACTACCGGTAACCATTAAAATTAATATTTCACATTTTTTTCCCCAATATTTTTAAATTCTCGGGTAAAAAATGGGGTTTTAATATTCCAAAGCTATGGTAAAGAGGAGATGAGAGAAGCTGGCTCACGGTAAAGGTGATTTTCAGGAGGTTCTTTAGACTCTAAAATGGCTGCTCTATTGTAGAGTGGGGTTAAAAAACCAGGCTCTTTGAAGAGTAGCGTCAGCTTTTTTTTTTTTTTTTTACTCTTCAAAGAGCCTTCCAGGCTAGGAACACGTACATTACATCTCGGGCTCTCCGACTTCTGATCATTAGGAAGAGCTTTGTTTACAGTGATTGGAAATACACGTTCATGACAAAAAATGGCCAAAAAGTGGTCGGACTTTAGGGTGAGTGTCTGTTTATAATACCCTATAATTATATTACTATGTGTTTCTGCAGAGGAAAGGTGCGAGTTATTACGTGGATTCGATTTTAATCAGTCACGATGAATGTATGTGCCATAGCATAGTTGCATGCATATGCCATACAACTCCATTGCTACTATTTTGAGTCCAAGTTCTCCATTCTTTTCTCTCCCTCTGCTTTTCTGGCCCTCTCTTTTCTTCTCTTAATGTATTCAGGCGTACCCGTTACAAGTTTATGTTCACTGATATTCATAATTATTGAAAGCTCTTTCATTTTATTTATCTTACACTTTATATAAATTTATTCTTTGAACATATGTTGAATGTCCACAGATTCATGGAAGAAAATAAATGTTAATTTTGAATGAATGAATGAAAAGCGAGTAAATCACATTTGTCTTGAAAACTGTCTCTTATCGATGCCTTAAAATGTTTGTCTTATGAAAATACATGTCGAAAAACAATCCAGTAAATATTAGAATTCTTTTTATTAATTAATTGCTGATAAGATTGTCATAAGTCATAATTAACATGAATTTCGAATTATCATTCGTTATTCGTCATTCTATGTTATTTATGAATTTATGATGATATGAATTTCGTGTTCAATATTTGTGGCCAAAGTTGATTGGAGGATGAAATATTAATGGTTTTCGTGTGAAAGCAAGCTAGTTACAATCATAATGATTGTAGGGCTGTTCATATCGAGATAAGAACATAATTTTGATTATTCTTTGTAAAATGATAAAACGTTTAGAATGTTATTTTAAAATTTAGGGATTTTATGAGCCAAAATTGATAAACAATGCGACTACTTGAAAGATGGTGGACTTGGTACACGTCTGTATTTTCTTAAACATGTTAATAAAGAGTTTTTTGAAAAGATATACACGGCCCTCCAAAAGTTTGGGTATACCTGTATTAAAAACTGATTTCTCACAATCACACACAGTTTATTTATCATCAGATTTTTGGAACTGCAACAATATGGTATCAAACTGAAGAGTAGCCATCATCCTTCAAATCCCAACAAAGACAGCCTGTGCTATACACTGTAAACACACGTGTAAAACCAATGATGAGTAGCTACACACAGTGCACACACGCTGTCTCTATGCGAAGCCCCAAGATTGCTGTGCGGGGTGGACGGGTCCTAGCATAATGGCAGTGATCAAGCATTCCTTACAGATATTTACACTGAAATTCACCAGAAATCATAGATGGAATACCAAATGATTTCTTACAAACATCTTTTGATACAAGGAGAACAACATGAGACTATATTTAACATGTTTCTTCCCAATTTCCTTTTTGCTACCAATACTGTACATGAGCTTTAACATATGGCTATGTGTTTTGAACTGTGCCAGTTTTGTGTTACACGTGTTTGGGAAAATAAATTATGCATCTTTTCATTCAAACACCTATAATTCTCATACTGTTTTTACACTTCACCTAATCACCTAACATATATAAAAGTATGCATTTTCTTGAAAGAAAATAACTGAGAATTCCAAAAATGCACTTAAAAGTAACAGGGTATAATGCTCAAGAGTTATGGAACTTAATAAAACACCCAAAATACATATGAAATATTTTGAAATTTTGATGAAATGAGAAAGAATTTTGGTGTATATACAGCTAATTCTTACATTTTTGAATTCTTCTCAGTAAGACCTTTCCATACATACAACATCATAGGGTTCAATAAAATTAAAATAATTTTGCTGAAGCCTTTTCAAGCGTAATTTTCACGCACTAATATTTTTATAACAATTGAGTTTCAGTGATGACCCTTCACATGTTCTTTTCAAAAATGTTTCAATTGAAGAAAGTTATTTATTATCACATTATCAGTTCTAAAATAAACTAATCATCTGGGCCCATATTTATAAAACCTTACTAAGCTAGTTGTCAACTAACTGCATAGGCTACAGTACATGGTTAGTTGCCAACTAGGCCTAGTAAGGTTTTATGAAAATGGGCCCTGGTCATTACACCAACTTTCCTTTTTTCAGTTGGAGCTAGGACCTATACCGGCTGTCATTGATATCAAGTATACACTCCTAATGGAAAATGTAAAATGTTTGGGATAAAGAATTCTTTGTTTATAAAAGTCATTAATAATCGATAACAATGAAATAAACCCCTCAAAAAAGAATGTGTTATCATTGGAAAGCTAATTGATAATATCTCTTGGCAACGGTGTGTCATTTGTAATGCTTATGCAATCATGAAATGCGCTGTCTATGAAATGAAATGAAATGTTGCAAAATTCGTTGTTTTCAACAGAGAATTCCCGTTTGTTTTGATGATGGATTGAATTTGAATGATGTTGATGCGGCGCTGCGCGAAAGTCCACACATGTTGAAATCTCATATGCATATTTGGATGAAAGCAGTTTGGAATAATTTTGAGCCTGGTCATTTTAAAAGGTTTAAGATGTCAAAAGATTTAAGATGTTGGTTTAATTTCTTGTTAAATTTATGAAAGTCGAAGTGTGTCTTCATCCACTAATTTTGGATTAATTATTCATTACCCACGCCGATATTTACCCACGCCGATGAAATCAGCAGGGTTATGTAAAGGGTTCCGTATGTTTGTATGTTTGTTTGTTTGTTGTTTGTTTTTTGTTTTTTTGTTTGTTTGTTTGTTTGTGTACAAGATAAGAGAACAGGTGAACGGATTTGCACCAAATTTTCAGGGATTGTTTGGATAGTGACAGGAAAGAATCGATTAGATTTTGGTGATGATTGGTTGATCCCTGCAAATTCTGTGAGACCTTCTAGTTTTGACTCTATAGTATAGTATAATTATGTAAAGATCACCGTTTCGCACGTATCAGATTTAAGGAGCCGATACCGATATCCCAACAAAGCGCATCGATAGCATAACATAATTCAGGAAAACTTGATTATCAAGGTCAGTATATATAGAAGACTGAGCATCATACTGTGATTTTTGGTACTACTGTCATTTTGTTTTGAGAAATTTTAGTGATTTTCTGATCTACTTCTTAAAAGGGAAGAAAAGTTTTGAAATTTTGAATGGTTTATAGATTGAATTTGAAGACTTTATCAAAGAAAGGATTTCAAATTTTAAAACAATGGTGATTCATCAATCTCATTTCGTTCCAGTGCCTTGAGAAAGGTTAATGTTGTTTCTTTCATTTGTGTGTAATATAAGGATTTGGACTTTTTTATTCAGCCTACCTCAGCTACCAGCAAAGGTAGGCCCAGGTCTTCAAATTTGGTCAAAGACATCCATGCACGTAATTAAATTTTATAGCTATAGAGAATAGACTGAATTTTTTAATTTAATTTTTTTTTCTCTCTCTCTCTCTCTCTCTTTTGGAAAAAAAAAGGAAAAGGAAATAGGAAAAAGAGAAAAAGGAAGAAGGAGGGAGAAAGAAGAAAAGAAGGAAAAAGAGAGAGGGGAAGGAGAGGGAAAGAAAAGAAGGAAGAAAGTAAGAAAAAAAAATGAAAGAAAGAAAAAAAAAAAAAAAGCACATTACGTATAGAACGTTAACATTTGCTAGATGGGAAATGTTCTGAGGAAAGACATTATGTGAAATATGCATGTCATCCCTGTCTGGTGCTTGGATGTTTATTTAAAAAAAAAAAAATGTTTTTAAGCCTCTGTTTGCATGATAATAACAGAATGAGGATGCCAACACTTTTTGATTAGTGTGTATCCTTTTTATTTTAGATATGTGCTATTCAATGCACAGGGTAGAATTTTACTTTAAAGTACACATTCAAAGAAAATCACAAATATGATAAATAATGTATCACTAGAAACTGGCAAGTTAACAGATAGCAATCGTATCAGTTTAAAGTCAACTACATGTCAGGTAATTAAACAATAATACAAATAAAACTACCTCCCAGCATCTGCGATATACAAGCGCTTCGCCAAAAAAATAACAATGTTTCAATGACGTCAATAAAGGGAACAATCCTGTCCAAGCAGACGACGTCCCATAAAGAATGAACATAAGTGCAGTGCAGTTATTTCTCAAATTATAAAGAATTTAGTGTATTCAAACGTGCCCATATTTCACACCATTCTAAAATGGGAATGAAACAGATTCTGATTACTGAAATCTTTTGTTTGTAAATATATAGGATGAGGGGTTAATGAACAATCAAAGAAACCACACTTTCAAATTGAAAAGCCCGCTGAATGATTGCAAGGACGGTATTTATCCCTCATTCAACGCCGAACGTCCAGCGGTGTATGCAGCTGTGAATGAAATGGCGTCTATTTTGTTTACAAGCAACTGATTCCTTTATTCTTGTAACGCTTCATTTTCCATCCAAATAAACCCATGCACGGGGTTTAGAGTGAGGCAATATATGGATTAAACATAATAGACTAATGCTAGTGAAGTGAAATAACTGAGGAGAAGATGACAAAACAGGCACTGAAAATATGTGAGATGTTATGGGACATCGTCTGCTTGTGCAATTAACGTCCTCCCTTTGACGTCACACATTTCAGCGGCTTTCGGAGAGCTGTTCAGGTGCTATGTCGGGGCTGTATTTTAGCAATTTGTAATTGATAATAATCATTACTTCGAATGTTTGCAAGCGTCGAATTTTGACAAACTTGTCCGGTCTAAGCTTCACCTACGCAAAAATGAAAATTAAGTCAGTTTTAAAAATCAATGAATATCTACTTTAATCACGTCAAATGCAATGTGTAATCGGCATGTCATTCCTGTTTAGTGCTTTGATGTTTATTGAAAAAGAAAAGAGAGAAAGGAGAAAAAAAATTAAAGAAAAAAGAAAAAGAAAAAAAATTAAAGTAATAAATAAAAAAAAAAAAAAAAAGGGGAAAAAAAAAGAGGGAAGAAAGAATTGTTTCCAAACTTTATTTGCTTGATAATTATAGAATGAGGATGTCAACACTCGCATATTTTACGTGAGATAACGAATTTGATTAGTCCGACCAACACCCACATTTCATGCAATAATGATGTTGGTTAGTATTGAAATGACCGTTTCGTAGATATGTACGATTTAATGTACAGAGCAAAATTCTATATTAATACGTCAAATGCAAAGAAGAAAGGAGAAAAAAGAAAGTTTCCAAGCTTTTACGTGAGATAACGAATTTTGATCAGTACAACCAACGCCCACATTTTATGCAAATAGTGATGTTGGTTAGCATTGAAATGACCCTTTTTTTGGTTGTTGTCGTAGATATGTGCTATTCATTGCACAGGGCAGAAATGTACTTTAATCTCGTTAAATTTGCATGATAATCATAGAATGGGGATGCCAATACTCACATCTTTTATGTGAGATAGTGAATTAGATTAGTAGAACCAACACCCACATGTGCAAATAGTGATGTGGTTTGGTAACGAAATGATCTTTGTGTAGATATGTACTATCCAATGCACAGGGTAGAATTCTATTTTAACACGTCAAATGCAAAGACATTCTGGGTAATTTGCATGACATCCCCATGATCTAGTGTTTTGATGTTTACTGAAGGAGAAAAAAAGTTTCCAAGCTTCTATTTGCATGATAATCACATGATGAGGATGCCAACACTCACATCTTTTACGTGAGATAACGAATATTGATGAGTACAACCAACGCCCACATTTTATGCAAATAGTGATGTTGGTTAGCATTGAAATTGTTATATATGCAGTCTCGAGTACTAACTTAAAGGAAAGATATAATTGGAATGTGAAATCAGCAAAATACTTCTTTTATATAAGTACACAGGATGCTTGGCATGCTCCAAAGAAATCTTTAAAATGTTATAGAGTGATATTGAATTTCAAAAGGTGCACTTTTTTTTTAAACCAAGAATCTGAGGAATACGTTTATTACTAATGTACATGTTGTGAAGGGGATGGAATATTCGCTGAGATGTATAAAGATCATGTTCATCTGCACAAGTGACAAAAGAAAAAGATTCATGAATGTTTATGACCAAGGAGGTCACCCCGGTTGAGACTGTCAGTTAAGGTTCAATGCTCTGTTATATATGCAGTCTCGAGTATTAACTTAAAGGAACAGATATAATTGGAATGTCAAATCAGCAAAATACTCCTTTTTCATATAGGTACACAGGATGCATGGAATGTTCCAAAGAAATCTTTAAGATTTCATGCATATTTAATACGTTTAAAACTCATTGGTGCGGATATGTATGTAAATAAGGATAAACAATAAGAATCAGATGAAATTATAGGAAGGTATGTGAATTGATTGGCTCAATTGGATATCCTTATAGTTTGTGAGAGTTGGTGGGCAGATTGTTATTTGCGGATGAAGGAGGGATTCTTTTGCTCACATGGAGAAGGAACAATGAATCAAATAGCGCATATTTTGTCAGTGTTTGTAGCGGTGCAGTTTAATTTGTTTGGCATGCCTGAACGACAATACATGTATGAGGGTTAAGTCTAAGATTATTCAAGTTCGATGATGTAAATGATGTCTACCACGTAGGTGAAAGCAAATGAAAAGTTTTTGTTTTGTTTTTTCCTTTTTCCCCATCGAATTAATTGGAATATTCCCGTTAAAGAAGTGAAGCATTTACGTTGGTAGAACAAGATCTGTTTCAATATTAGTTTAA
Source organism: Heliocidaris tuberculata (assembly GCA_025618425.1). NCBI lineage: Eukaryota > Metazoa > Echinodermata > Echinoidea > Camarodonta > Echinometridae > Heliocidaris > Heliocidaris tuberculata. Next base: position 6,486,583 of record CM046835.1, on the reverse strand, counting down.
GCAAGAAATCTTAGGGTAAATACTCTCATAGTATGTTAGACATGTTAGAAGGAGTAATAAACAGTGAGATTATTTACATATAAAACAAAAAAGAATCATCTGCTTTTATGTAAGCTTAGGGGGAACTAGAATATAGCGATAAACATAGGAGTAGAAGTATAGGGAAGGGGGGGGGGGCGGAGGAGGGGAGCAGACGGGAAGTGGTAAGAACATGACACCTTTAGGCACGTCTTTTCTGGGTTTGTTTTGTTACGTGTTTAGTATGTTTTGTCATATTTTTAATGTATTCTTTCTTTCCTTGGGGACAGTTGGTGGCGGCCTTTTGAGATGGTCAGCTGTATATGGCGTGAATGCATGCACCGGCCCTTCCACTTCTCCCCCAGTTATAATTTCTCCTCTACACACTTATGATGGGAAAGACTAAATTATCTGTTTGCAATTTTATATCATTAAATGTCAAAGGTATTAGGGAGTAAAATAAAAGGCGAAACATTTTTAGATGGTGTAAAGAGAAAGGTGGGAATATTATTTTTCTACAGGAAACTTTCAGTACACAAGATATAGTTAATAATTGGAACTCGATGTGGGAGGGGAATTGTATATATAGCCATGGTACGAACCATGGTAAAGGGGTTATGATATTATTTGACAGGAGAGTAAATATTAAATTAAGCCATACAGTTATTGATGCAGGAGGCAGATATATTTTTACAGTTGGTTTTCTACAAAATCAGGAGGTAATACTCGGGAATGTTTACTTTCCAGTAGGGAGCAAAGAGTTAGACCAATTAGAGTTTCTGCACGCTATTATAGATATCTTACAAAAAGATGAATTCAAAAATAAACCTTTTATTATTGGAGGGGATTTTAATATGGTTAGAAATGTACATCTAGACTATATTGGACATAATATTAACAAAAAGCAGTCTAAACTTAGTTATAAATTTGAAAACTTTTTGATTGATTATAATGCAGTAGACATATGGCGATTAAAATATGCTACGAAGAAACAATTTACGTATCACCAAGAAAATCCGTCTATGCAAAGTAGATTGAACTATTGGATTATTTCCGAAAGTTTGGAAGAGAATGTGTTAAACTGCAAAATATTACCTTCAATATCACCTGATCACTCAGCAATAGAATTGAATATTAAATTTAACTCCTCCACTATCTCTACAATAAAGGCAGGTTATTGGAAATTTAATAATAGTTTGTGCAATGATGAGGATTATGTTAAGAGCATGAAAGAAGAAATAGTTCGTTTGAAACCTAGGTTATCTAAAGAGATAACAGATAGTAGAATATTATGGGATTATATGAAAATGGAAATACGTAGTTTTACAAGAAAATACTCCAAGAAAAAGGCAAAGGAACGAAAGGACAAAATTGCTGGTTTGGAACAAGAAATTTCAAAATTAGAAGAGGAATTTATACAATTACCAACAAATGTCAGTGACAATACTTTGATTAACAATTTGGAAAGAAAACGAAGTGAACTGAAAAATCTTTATGTTTACATTAATGAAGGGGTAAAAATCAGATCTCGAGCCCCATGGTTTGAAACTGGAGAAAGGGAAACTGCATATTTTAAGCAATTAATAAATTCCAATGGGAAAAAAGTGCTATCAAAGAACTTAAGGTGGATGGAAATATAATTGATGATGAAAATGATATAGTACAAGAAATCAGAAAATTTTATTCTGAACTGTATGCTAAATCAGAAGGAGGATTATTTGAGAATCAGAATATTAATTTTTTCCCTAATAGCTTACCCAATGTTAACAGAAAATCAGAGAAATCAATGTGAAGGAAAAAATAACCAGGGAGATTGTATTAAAATTTTAAAAGAAATGCAATTAAATAAATCCCCAGGAAATGATGGTTTGAATGTAGAAGTTTATATTACATTCTGGCAGGTTGTCGGTGATTTAGTGGTTGATGCATTTAATGATACTGTGAAATTTAAGGAATGATCTCCCTCTCAAAAACAAGCAATTATTACACTTATACATAAGGATGGTAAAGACCCTAAATTTATTAGTAATTATAGACCTATCTCCTTACTCAAAGTAGATTATAAGATTCTTACTAAGATACTCTCTAAAAGAATAAAGACAGTTTTGAATGAAATTGTGTCAGTAGACCAAGTAGGTTATTTAAAAGATAGAAACATCGGTGAAGCAATCAGATTAATCAATGATATGATTTTCCATACTTCATGTTTTAATAAACCAGGATACCTATTGGCAGTAGACTTTGAAAAAGCCTTCGACTCAATTTCTCATATTTTTCTTCAAAAAGTGCTGAATTCTTTTGGGTTTGGACCATTTTTTTGTGAATGGGTTGAAATCTTATCTACCAATGCTCAAAGTTGTGTTTTCAACGGGGAGAAATCAACCGGTTATTTCAAAGTAGAACGGAGTGTAAGACAAGGAGATCCGCTGTCTCCTTACTTATTCATTTTATGTATCGAATGTTTAACTCATTGCATTAGAAAAGATAACTTGGTAAAGGGTATTTGCTTTGGGGAAACAGAAATAAAGCAGATTCTTTATGCAGATGATATGACAATTTGTACGAGATTTAAATTCAATTTATAGATTGGAGGCAATTCTGGAAAGTTTTAGAAAAATATCTGGACTCAAGATTAATGGAAATAAAACATTTATTTTGGCCTTGGGGTCCTCTGTTGGCTCTGCAACTTTTTATCCTTTTGGAAAGGAGGTAAACATTGTAAAAATACTGGGTATTTATTTTTCATTAGATCCTGATGTTGCTGAGGAGATGAATTATAAAGAAATTTTGAGCAAAATAAAGAAATTGTTAAATTGGTGGAAACAAAGGGATCTCACTTTGATTGGAAAAACTCACTTGTTGAAAACATATGCGTATTCAAAACTGATTTATGTAAGCTCTTTGACGCCGGTGCCTGAATGGGTTTTCAAAGAAATTGATGAGATTTGTTTTAATTTTCTATGGCGAGGTAAGGACAAGATAAAAAGGAGCACTCTGTATCTTGATTACAAGCAAGGAGGAATGAAAATGCTTAACTTTAGACTTTTTGTGAAGGTACAAAAGATGTGGATCAAAAGACTTGTAACTGGAGACCAGAAAGTGAAATGGAAAAAGTATTTCAAATTTCTAATGAGATCATTAGGAGGAAATATAATTTTTTATTGTAATTATTTTCCTGACATGATCAACATACAATTACCAAAATACTACCAGGAATTGTTAAAAATTTGGTTCGATATGAACGGGTTTATTAAAAAAGATACAACTAACAGAAATGAATTTTTTTTCAACAATAGGTATATTCATATAAGAAAGGAAAAACATATTTTAATGAAAATCTTTTCTTAAAAAACATATACAAATTGTACCATATTATAGATGAAGAAGGAAAATTGAAGTCAGACACTTATTTCAGATGTATGGGATTAGATGAAGAGGAAATATCAATGATTTATAGAGATACACCTGAGGAATGGAAAATAGATTTCACAAACAAGCACACTTCATTTGATGGTTTAAAGATAGAGTTTATGTTTTCAAAGAAAACTTTCCAATTTGAATCAGTTTGTTCAAAACAATTATACAGGGCTTGCATACAAAAAATGGCCGACATTCCTGTTTGTTTTCATAAGTTACAATCCTACAATATGTCGGTTAAAGAAATTGAAAAGGTATTTCTTCGCCCCAGAATAAGCACATTAGATAATAAACTAAGATAATTCCAGTTTAAACTGCTCTATAATATTATTTATGTTAATCATCATCTGTACAGGTTTCAATTCATATCAAGTGATAAATGTTCATTTTGTGAAAAAGATGAGGAAACATATATGCACATATTCTTTGAATGTGATTTGGTAAGAAAATTATGGGAAGATTGTAGTAACATTCTGGATCTTCCGATTCTTAAAGAAATGAGTTGGAAGGAAGTTCTCATTGGATTAGATGAAATAACCGAAGATAGTCAAATAATTAATCACGTTGTTTTATTAATTAAATATTTGTTATTTTTTAGTAGAGAGAAAAGGAAACCTCCAAGTATCGAAGAAATAAGAGGAAAATTACTTAGAAGTAAACAAGAAGAAAGGAGGATTGCTACTGAACGAAATACATTGACACGTCATTATAAAAAATGGGAACATTTGAATGTAACACTGGGTGTGGAGTGGGGGGGGGGGGGGGTCCGCCTGTTTCGCGATTGTATATGGTTGACCGCTCTCTGCCGCTATAGACTGCCCTCTTCTCTTTTCTTCTTCTTTTTTTTGTTTTTGTTTTTGTTTTTGTTTTTGTTTTTGTTTTTGTTTTTTTGTTTTTTGTCTGTTTGTCTGTTTTGCTTGTTTGTGTGTTTGGTGTTTGTTGGTGGGGGAAGGGGGGGGGGGTGGTGGGGGGGGAGGCTATGATCTACAATATTCATTCAGTATGATTAATCTGTATGTACTATGTATTTAATTATCATGTATCATGTATTTCTGAAGACTGTATAATTTTCTATACATTTTGATAACTGTGTTATGTACATCAAATAAAAATGAAGTTGTATGATTTTTATTTGTACTGAATGAAAGCAATAAAGAATGCTACAAAACAAAAAAAGATAGCTTAACACTGGTAATGGCGTCAGCACCATTCTCAACGAAGAAGAAAAAAATGTTTTTAACTACTGATTTATTAGTCTAGAATATCGTAAAATTGCCCGAGTAGTCCGGTGATTCTAAAAGCAATCCTTATTTGATCTAGAGACCGGTAAGAAACTTCACAGAAATGGATAGTATTGATAGGAACAGTAGGTTTAGATTTAATTTCTCTCGAGTTTCTCACTTGCAGCAGAAAATGCTGCGGTAGCTAATGCAGCTAGACGCCGGATCGGACGGCCCAGCGCGCACATGGCAAACGGCCAAATTTCGGGCATCGGCTCAGATTAGCCGTGAAGTTTCATTACTTTTGCATTGTGATTGTTGATTTAGAACTCATCCTAGGCCTAGTTAATAATGTGGATTCTCTGGGTCTTTTACTACGGAATATCGAACATCATATTTATCAATTCTATCTGGAAAGAGACCGGTAAGAAACTTCACAGAAATGGATAGTATTGATAGGAACAGTAAGTTTAGATTTAATTTCTCTCGAGTTTCTCACTTGCAGCAGAAAATGCTGCAGTAGCTAATGCAGCTAGACGCCGGATATGCGGATCGGACGGCCCAGCGCGTACATGGCAAACGGCCAAATTTCGGGCATCGGCTCAGATTAGCCGTGAAGTTTCATTACTTTTGCATTGTGATTGTTGATTTAGAACTCATCCTAGTTAATAATGTGGATTCTCTGGGTCTTTTACTACGGAATATCGAACATCATATTTATCAAATCTATCTGGAAAAAAAAACTAGGTAGGATTTTTTATTCACTCATTCCGCCCCTTTAAAAAGCAAAGGTAGATCTAGTTCCTTTCCGTGTGCTCTAGATCGAACGTTGGACTAAATGTTGGCCTAGATTTAATTTCAGACCTATATGAACATACTACCTCATAACACCTGTAAAATTACACTTCGAATGATGCCTACTGACTTTATTTCTCACGGCTAATCCCCCAAATTTCCCGTATATGGCATACAAGTAGCAACACCAGCACCAACACCGAACGTGAAATGAAAATTTCTTAATCCCTAGGGTATAGTGTATAGTGAACGGAATTTTGTACATGAAATTAAACACCGGCTGCCGAGCTCGGTTCAGCAGACAATATCTGACAAAAATTAAACACCGGCAACCGGAACTACGTCAGAAAATCAGAGGTCAACACCTAACACCGACTGATTTTTTTTCTTTCATAGTCGGTGTTAGATCATGATTTCGCGGCAAAATAAACACTAACCACAAACACCAACACCGAGCGTGAAATCACCCAATGTAGATTTCAGTTTTGACCCCATAGTATAGTATTGCAACTACTCTGTAGCACCGCCAAGGCGTGGGTCTGCCGCCTTTGACGGCCCCTCTAGTTTTTAGTTTATTTTCATACGAGATTTTCAACTTTTCCAGATTTCACCTTAAACAAATCCTCAATCACGCTTGCAAACAGTGTAAACACATTTTTTTCTACAACACTATTGACAAAACAATGAAGAAAGACAGAATTTTTTGTTTCTCTCTCTCTCTCTCTCTCTCTCCTTCTTTTACCGAGAAATGGTTAAATCTCAGTAGCCGTATATTTGCGCTCACCCCAAACCTGGCCGCAACATCGTTTCGGGGTACACCTGCTTGGAGTTGGCCAATATTTATTGCTTGCATGGGCCTTTACGGGATTTGATAACCGTGGCATCTTTACATCTTACAAACGACCACTCAGTAAACTGCAGCTCTACCTCAGACAAACAATTATAGACCAGTTCTCGGTTAGCACATGTCCCAAATGACCCCGAATATCCACAGATCTCAGTAAAACATGAATAATGATTACATAACTTTCATGAACACGTATCCAGTATTTTGTCCCCGTGTATTTCACAATTTTGGTCTGCAATGACCTTTATCTGCTCATGCGCAGACTGTAACCATGAACTGAAAGCAAATTAAACACCGGCAACCGGAACTACGTCAGAAAATCAGAGGTCAACACCTAACACCGACTGATTTTTTTCTCATTTCATAGTCGGTGTTAGATCATGATTTCGCGGCAAAATAAACACTAACCACAAACACCAACACCGAGCGTGAAATCACCCAATGTAGATTTCAGTTTTGACCCATAGTATAGTATTGCAACTACTCTGTAGCACCGCCAAGGCGTGGGTCTGCCGCCTTTGACGGCCCCTCTAGTTTGCATTACGTTTATGCTGTGTCTTGAAGCTTATATCGTATATGGAGAAAGTTATGGATGTTGCAACTTTTTTGCCTAAAATATACACAGGGTATTTAAATAGGGGGGGGGGGGCAAAATGACGCGTATAGCAACGTCGCACGTCGAGGGTCTTGAAATAACAAATAGGACTATAACAGTTATGACATAATTGCATGGCCTAGCCTTCTCTTCTCCATTTCCCCTTCTCTTTCTCCTTTTTCCCCCCTTCTTCCTCTTTTTTTTTTTTTTTTTTTTTTGCTCGCTTGAAAAATGATAGGGGGCGGCCGCCCCCTGCCCCCCCCCCCTGTAGCGCCGCCCCTGAATATACATAAGCGTGTTACAATTGTGTATTTGGTTGAGAGTCTTGAGACATAATGAAACCAAGGTAAAAGCATATCTTATAATGCTGAATAATTTAAATAGTGGGGAATTTCATTTCAAAGATTTCCATCAAATAAAAAAGAACACTGCATAAGTGTTGAACTGTAATTTACATCTGATAATTTTGAATTTAGGCATAAAGCATCAATATGGTAAATGGTTATGCTAAAATAATGATCATGTATTCAGGCTTTCTTTCTTTTAAGGGATATCCAATCGTAGTTGCAAGTTGCTCTGAAAGAAAGCAGAAAAGTCAGAGAAGCAGATTGTTAAAACTTTTTAACGAAATCGGACAAGCAATATGAAAGTTGTAATCCCTATACACTTTTGAATTTCAAAATAGCCGAATCGGTAATGTAACTGTGATGTAGCGGCGGACAACTCTCCTATTTGTTCCAACACTTAGAATGACTAAAATATCATTTTTTCAAAAAGTATTACTAAAATATATATTTTAGTATTGCCCCGAGGGAAAAGGGGCTTATGAGAAAAAGGAAAATTAATGACGGTGCACGACAAAATCTAGACCCAACTGCTAATTTGCGATTCACATAAATTTAGTGATCTCACTTCTCAAACATTGATAACATTCTTATTTTTGATCCGATTTCTTTCAAACTTTCATCGTTATGTTTCTCCTTTTTTCAGATTTTACACAAATCAACTTATTACAAAGTTTTAATTGCCCTTTAATAGGTGTTGCCTATGTTTAAGAATACAACTATTGATTGACATCTTTATAAATCTTTCGATGTCTATTATACGTAGTTTCTTAAGGACATACATGCAGTTTTGTATTTTTTTCAATATGGCCACGAAGGTGAAAAAATAGGAAACTGCAGCTTTATCACTTAATTGTTTTGCATCTAATTATGGTTTATTTTGGCATAATAACATTTATTTGCAGAAGAAGAGTATTTTTTGCTTCATCGGGATATTAATGAATTGTTTATGAACAACTCTTCAATAAGAAGAGAAACATGTTATAAATGTTAGACTGATATTTTCTGTTTATAGAAATTTCCAGTAAATCAGTACTAAATTCCACACTTTTATACCAAGTTATAAGCTTCCAGATATAACGTAAACTTTAAAATGCCAATAGTCCCATCTTAACTCACAACGGAGGCCATTTCAAATGTGACTGCCATCTTGATGAAATGAAGTGACCCAACGATTCTGCCTATAATAACCAGCTTACAAATAGCTTTGCTCTAAACTCCAAACTCAAGTTACATGCAAGTAGGCATTTTAAGTTTTTAACACTTTGGCAGCTATTTTGAATTTGGGGCCAACCTCTGTGAGGGAATTAATCAAATCTAATTGTCTCAAATGGGCCATCGATGGGCCTATGTGGCCTGCTAAAGTGGGCTTTTTATATAACCTTGATTTCAAAATTCTTGTCTATACCATTAGAATTAGACACAAAGATTTAAAAAACATTATGTTGCTGATAGATTATTTGGGGTATTTGGGGGCCCTTTTTGGTCATAATGGGCACTAGCGCCACATATCTCATTGATTTCTACGACGTAATTTTTGTCAGCTTGTTTGTTTTGTAATGTCCAGTGATACTACTTCCTACTGACAAAGTTTGGTGCATGGGGGAGATGAGCTAGGTGAAATCGACCCGACTTTGGGCTCTCTTTTGTGGGCTCTGGAGGCGAAATCCGACGGCTACGGTCAGGCTGACCATCTTTTTAAGGTTTAAGTAACTTTAAGAGGTCAAATCTTATAGGTAAAATGCATGACTATTTTGGGACAGGGTCCTGGTCTACATTGTAATGTCATTAGTTACAGAAATATGTCAAATATGTCAAAATGAAATCAAGTTTGATATTTTTCATTTCATGACTGCGTTTATTTTGTTTATTTACTTTGTTACAGAATCACAGTCACTTGCAGAAGATAAGACGCTAGACACGTGGCGTTTCATAAATCAATGTATTAAAAGAGTTTAATTGAGTTCACCCTTATAGATATGAGCCGTTGACATCGCAGTCAGCTAATTGAAACCCGACCCTGTCATTTCTGCCAACCTTCTGCTATCCAGTGTCATTAAAGATTCATGACTCTGGGAATCTAATTAAATATTCAGAGAATAATTTTAAGAAAGTTATTCAAAGAAATGTCATGAAACTTACTCTAAATGAATTTGACATCCTTCAAGTTTACAATTTGAAAACCTCAGTCAATTTAACGATTAATTATTTGTTGTTTTTTGTTGTTGTTTTTTACAGAAAATACATTCAGATTTTCAGATTCAGATTTAGATTTTATTTCATTACATTTTCATTTTTCAAAGTATATAACAATAACTATATTGTGCAATTAACAATATACAAAACAATTGACAACAACACTAAGTGTAGAAACTTCTCGATTATTACAAGCAAAATAAAGAGCGTTAACGTTTGAGTTGTAAGAAAAAATAACAACAATGAAGACATTAGATTAATTATATGAAAATGAGAATGAAAACAGAGAAGCGGAGCTTGTAGAAGCACTGGTCCCTGGCAAAAGGTAAATCATAAATACAATATATAAAAAAACTAGACTGGGCAATCATGCTGTTAGTGCCTATAAAGGGAAAAAAGAAGAAGACAGATACATGGCCATGGAAAGCAAACAAATCATAAACATAACGCACTTTCTGTCGAAGAGCAAGCATTGAAAAATATTGTAAAAACAAAAAGCTAGGAACAGTAACGATTTAAAGGAGTAAACTTTACAAAAGACGGAACAAGAAGGACAATGTGACAGGTGGGGGTTAGGAAGGGAGGGTGGGAAAGGGGCAGGATCCGGAAGGTTTTATTTAGTCTATAAATTTTACTACACAGGTAAACTAAAATTATCAGTGAGGGGTCAGTGTTCATAAAAAGCAATCAGCGATTTTTTTTTCATTTTACGTTATAATAATAATAACTATATTGAATATTTGAGCATGCACATTTATGCACGTTTGGGTGCATTTCCTTTTATTCCGTTCAATTTACTATTTGTTCTCCAGAAAAAGGGTTGTAAGATTGATAGCTGGTGTGCCTCCTAGGTCCAGATGTGACAAACTATTTTATGACTTGAATTTGCTCTCTGTAAAAGACATCTTATTACTACAACAAGCTATTTTTGTATATGAATGCATTAATGAAATGAAACCTTCACACTTTGCAGAAATGTTTTCATTTAATAGGAATTATCATAATTACCATACCCGTTCATCCTCGTGGTTGCACCAGGAAAGTCACAAAACAAAGGCTTATCAGCAAAATATCCGTTTCACTGGTCCCAAAATATGGAACAAGTTACCAGAGAATGTCAGAAATGTACCCAGAGTAAATACCTTTAAGTATAAACTAAAAAAAAGTATTAATTTCAAGCCATCATAATGAGATTAGCAGCAATGCGTAGTGAGTATCATAGCATTGCACATACAGTAATGCTAAGGGCCATACAAGCCTTTTGATAACAGTACTGGATCTTTCTTCTTTCTTTTCTTTTCTTTTCTTTTCTTTGTTTCTTTGTTTGTACATCTGTAATTGTATGTACATGTGCATAATTTCTGCACATGCATGTGTATCGTTATTCATTGTTAATGTTGTAGGCGCACCTAACTCAAGCTTTGCTTTTCTGTGTGTGCCCCCATCCACATTGTTACCAGAACCACATGTATTTAGTCTTCAGTCTTTTGTACGATTACCTTCATTTTACTTTGTAGTTTATTATACAATGTTCTGAATGTTGATTGATTGTTTAATTGAAGATGGAAATAAATGTTCATTTTGAATTGAATTGAATTGAATTGAATTGAGTGCAATTCGCCAGCTGCCGCGCGGAAAGAACCCATTTCTGTTCAGTGCAGTGCAGTTATCTTTCCTGGCCTGGAACACGTACATTACATCTCAGGCTCTCCGACTTCTGATCATTAGGAAGAGCTTTGTTTACAGTGATTGGAAATACACGTTCATGACAAAAAATGGCCAAAAAGTGGTCGGACTTTAGGGTGAGTGTCTGTTTATAATATACCCTATAATTATATTACTATGTGTTTCTGCAGAGGAAAGGTGCGAGTTATTACGTGGATTCGATTTTAATCAGTCACGATGAATGTATGTGCCATGGCATAGTTGCATGCATATGCCATACAACTCCATTGCTACTATTTTGAGTCCAAGTTCTCCATTCTTTTCTCTCCCTCTGCTTTTCTGGCCCTCTCTTTTCTTCTCTTAATGTATTCAGGCGTACCCGTTACAAGTTTATTTCAATGATATTCATAATTATTGAAAGCTCTTTCATTTCATTTATCTTACACTTTATATAAATTGTATTCTTTGAACATATGTTGAATGTCCACAGATTCATGGAAGAAAATAAATGTTAATTTTGAATGAATGAATGAAAAGCGAGTAAATCACATTTGTCTTGAAAACTGTCTCTTATCGATGCCTTAAAATGTTTGTCTTATGAAAATACATGTCGAAAAACATTCCAGTAAATATTAGAATTCTTTTTATTAATTAATTGCTGATAAGATTGTCATAAGTCATAATTAACATGAATTTCGAATTATCATTCGTTATTCGTCATTCTATGTTATTTATGAATTTATGATGATATGAATTTCGTGTTCAATATTTGTGGCCAAAGTTGATTGGAGGATGAAATATTAATGGTTTTCGTGTGAAAGCAAGCTAGTTACAATCATAATGATTGTAGGGCTGTTCATATCGAGATAAGAACATAATTTTGATTATTCTTTGTAAAATGATAAAACGTTTAGAATGTTATTTTAAAATTTAGGGATTTTATGAGCCAAAATTGATAAACAATGCGACTACTTGAAAGATGGTGGACTTGGTACACGTCTGTATTTTCTTAAACATGTTAATAAAGAGTTTTTTGAAAAGATATACACGGCCCTCCAAAAGTTTGGGTATACCTGTATTAAAAACTGATTTCTCACAATCACACACAGTTTATTCATCATCAGATTTTGGAACTGCAACAATATGGTATCAAACTGAAGAGTAGCCATCAGCCTTCAAATTGACATCAGTTTAACATAATATGGCTATGTGTTTTGAACTGTGCCAGTTTTGTGTTACACGTGTTTGGGAAAATAAATTATGCATCTTTTCATTCAAACACCTATAATTCTCATACTGTTTTTACACTTCACCTAATCACCTAACATATATAAAAGTATGCATTTTCTTGAAAGAAAATAACTGGGAATTCCAAAAATGCACTTAAAAGTAACAGGGTATAATGCTCAAGAGTTATGGAACTTAAAACACCCAAAATACATATGAAATATTTTGAAATTTTGATGAAATGAGAAAGAATTTTGGTGTATATACAGCTAATTCTTACATTTTTGAATTCTTCTCAGTAAGACCTTTCCATACATACAACATCATAGGGTTCAATAAAATTAAAATAATTTTGCTGAAACCTTTTCAAGCGTAATTTTCACGCACTAATATTTTTATAACAATTGAGTTTCAGTGATGACCCTTCACATGTTCTTTTCAAAAATGTTTTAATTGAAGAAAGTTATTTATTATCACATTATCAGTTCCAAAATAAACTAATCATCTGGGCCCATATTTATAAAACTAAGCTAGTTGTCAACTAACTGCATAGGCTACAGTACATGGTTAGTTGCCAACTAGGCCTAGTAAGGTTTTATGAAAATGGGCCCTGGTCATTACACCAACTTTCCTTTTTTCAGTTGGAGCTAGGACCTATACCGGCTGTCATTGATATCAAGTATACGCTCCTAATGGAAAATGTAAAATGTTTGGGATAAAGAATTCTTTGTTTATAAAAGTCATTAATAATCGATAACAATGAAATAAACCCCTCAAAAAAGAATGTGTTATCATTAGAAAGCTAACTGATAATATCTCTTGGCAACGGTGTGTCATTTGTAATGCTTATGCAATCATGAAATGCGCTGTCTATGAAATGAAATGAAATGTTGCAAAATTCGTTGTTTTCAACAGAGAATTCCCGTTTGTTTTGATGATGGATTGAATTTGAATGATGTTGATGCGGCGATGCGCAAAAGTCCACACATGTTGTAATCTCATATGCATATTTGGATGAAAGCAGTTTGGAATAATTTTGAGCCTGGTCATTTTAAAAGGTTTAAGATGTCAAAAGATTTAAGATGTTGGTTTAATTTCTTGTTAAATTTATGAAAGTCGAAGTGTGTCTTCATCCACTAATTTTGGATTAATTATTCATTTTTAGTTTACTTTCATACGAGATTTTCAACTTTTCCAGATTTCACCTTAAACAAATCCTCAATCACGCTTGCAAACAGTGTAAACACATTTTTTTCTACAACAACACTATTGACAAAACAATGAAGAAAGACAGAATTTTTTGTTTCTCTCTCTCTCTCTCTCTCTCTCTCTCTCCTTCTTTTAACGAGAAATGGTTAAATCTCAGTAGCCGTATTTGCGCTCACCCCAAACCTGGCCGCAACATCGTTTCGGGGTACACCTGCTTGGAGTTTTTTTTAATTGTTATTTATTGCTTGCATGGGCCTTTACGGGATTTGATAACCGTGGCATCTTTACATCTTACAAACGACCACTCAGTAAACTGCAGCTCTACCTCAGACAAACAATTATAGACCAGTTCTCGGTTAGCACATGTCCCAAATGACCCCGAATATCCACAGATCTCAGTAAAACATGGAGAAGTCCCACTTTGTACATTTTGAAATAATCACTCCTACAGCGATGGAGGTGAGCATACATAAATAACCTTTGTTTCCCCCTTTCAAAGAATACTTCCACCTGTGTATCATGGAGTGCACTGCTTGTGCATAAATGAATAATGATTACATAACTTTCATGAACACGTATCCAGTATTTTGTCCCCGTGTATTTCACAATTTTGGTCTGCAATGACCTTTATCTGCTCATGCGCAGACTGTAACCATGAACTGAAAGCAAATTACATCTTCCAAACAAAAGGGAATAACATGATTCATGCATGGCTTTGGACTTTGAACGTCATTCAAACACATTTCAATGGTGTCAAGAGCATTACACCATTGACTTTCAAGCAAGACATGCACTGTCGACCTCGGCACTATTCCAAACACATTGCATCTTCAAAAGAAATGGAGACTTCGGTGTTGAAAACAATGCATTTTGCAACATTTCACTTCTGACTTTGCCCCATATTCAGGAATACTGGACATTCCATGATTGCATAATCACGACAAATGGCACATCATTGTAAAGAGGAATAATCAAGCTTTCAATGATACCAGTTTCTTTTTTTCATAGATCAGTAACAAGAAAGATATAATCCCTCAAATGAATGATATAAGAAGGTTCAAGCGAACATATTTAGTGCCAAAAAATACCAGATTTGCGAGGACAGTTTCTTGACTGGGCGCATGTGCCCACTACTTTGGTTGGCTAAATTTCCTAGAGCCATCTTTCACGATGGATTATGAAATTTAATAATCGGAATTAAGCGGAAAGCTTTTATAATTGCCCTTAAAGAAGCATACATTTGTGACACTTTTAAGGCTATATCTAAAAAAAATTGTTCATCCTGAGGCAGGGGAATTTCAGAACGAAATTGAAATTATTTACATTGAAACTGCACATTCACTTTCTTTGTTTGTCAATTTATGAATTTAACTGCGCATCGGAAACATTCAAATGTCAAAACATCTCTAAATCTTTCCCGTTTACTTTAGCGGCATCAGACATCGACGTCAAAGAATCAAGACAGTTTATTAATTCAATTGTACATCCTTTATAATCTGCCAGGTGTTTGCATTAATTATCGCTAGTTGAGACTCCATCTGTTTGAACCTCCTTGATACAATGTAAATTCACGGTATGCAATGTGTTGACTTCTTTAAATGCTTTAATTTGATACCAAATATTCTTTTCATCTAAGAAACACATCAACATTTTCGGAACACCACATTGCTTCTTTGTTTACATTGTTTTCCATGGAAAGTATATATTCTTTGCATTTGTGTATACCCTCACAAGGAAAATAATGACTAAATGAATAATGGTATATCATGAGATGCACCTCATTCATTTTACAAAGTTTTATTGTATCGTGTTTCGAATCATAGAGACTTTTCATCAAAGAACCCGCCCCTGGCAGCCATCACAGCACAGCACATCCTGGGAACCCTGCTGGAGGTAGTTGTGGAGGTAGTCACTGAAAATGTCTTTCTATGCCTTCTGAAGATAAAACAAGATTTGTCTTCCAGCAGGTCAATGACCCCAATCATTCCTTAAGGATGTGCTGATACTACCTGGAAATAGAAAAGAAGAGAAAGTGATCCTGAAAATCATGGATTGGTCGTCCCAGTCCACGAATCTTAATCCGATAGAGCTGATATGGGAAGAGCTGGACAGGAAGGTCTGAGAAAAATGCCCAGCAAGTGAGCTTCATCTTCAGAAGGCATTGAAAGACATTTCCAATGACTACCTCCACAACTACTTCCACTATTTGACTGTGCTGTGGTCACTACCAGGGATGGATTCTCTGATGAGAAGTCTCTATGATTCGAAACGTGATTAAATGAAACTTTGAAAAATAAAGAAATGCGTATCTCATGACAAACTATTATTCATTTAGACATTGTTTTCTTTGTAAGAGTAACACAAATGCAAAATTCCAAAGAATATACAATAAAATATAATTTCCCATTAGAAAAAAAGAAAACAAAAAACATTGTGGTGATCCCCAAATATTGATGTGTTTCTTAGATAAAAATATTAGTTTTCTACATGAGTAAACGAATTATTATTGCATATTAGTCAATAAATTATTAATACTCATCAATACAAACAAGGGTCAGATTTTGGAAAATTCCGAAAGGGCAAAAAATGCTGGCACAACTGACCAAACCAATTACGTCATATTTTCCACTAGAAATGATATTTTTGTGGGTAGGATGCCTTTTTAATGCATGACTGCCTCCTGAAACACTTTACATATGGCTCTGTTTCAGAGTACTTCCAAAATGGCTACTTTTCGACTTATATAACCTGGAGTGAAATACATAACCCCCTTTGTTATATATCATTTGAAAGACCTCTAAAAGTGCTACCTTGGGTAGCATAACAAAGTTGTATGACCAATCTGTTCGGATTTCGTGGCCCAACATGTGGTCCAAATTGGCCACTTTTGCTGGGATATTTTATACATGCATATTTTGAAATGAAGTTTCTCTAGATTCAAATGTTTTTGATGCCTGGGTGAAAGAGAAGGAATGAAAGAAAATTGTTATCCCTGCATACAACATTCTAATATCTTTTGTTTTTATGCAAAATTGATGTTTCGGACGTGACATTTTCCGTTAACAATGGAAGGTCTAAAGTAATGAATGCTCGGAATATTTTAATATGCAGATTTTTTTTTTTTTTAGTTTGTGTGATACAGTCCATATGTCTTCTAGTTTTAGCAAATACAAAATGAAGTCACCATCTTTTGTTTTAAAAGTGTACGAAGAAAAAGTAAGTGCGTTAACAATTTTCCGTTCTGTCACATCCGAAACAGCCAACAAGTGGTGATAATTATCTTCATGATAATCTTTAAAATTATTTTTCAAGAGTTTTAGAGAGTTGCCTTACCCTCCTCATTGTGCATTCAGGTATGATTTTCTTTTTTCTCGAGAATTTTTTTTTTTTTTAGCCAATAAACTTTTTCCGTTAACACCTGTCACACACACAGGTTGAGAAATGTCTGAAACCTGCATGTTATCATTTCAATCTAGTGATAATAAAAGATAACACAAAAGTAGAGGGCCTACACTATACGGCGCACGCTGCATGTTGTTTTGATTAAAAATAAAGGGTTTATTGCCACTTGGTCTGCAGCCAGTTGTTCTAATACGGTCTGACATCATTCGGTCTAATATCAGTTAGTCTAATAAAAAATTGGTCTAATCATCATTTCGTCAAGTTACCATTTGGTCTAATTGTCATTTCGTCTAATTACCATTGGTCTATAGTCAGTTCGTCTAATAGCCATTTGGTCTAATAACATTTGGTCCATTATCAATTGGTCTAATTGCCATTTCGTCTAATCTTCAAATGATCTAAACCCAATTGGTCTAATACCCATATTGTCTACACATCATTTGGTCCATTTGTCAGTTATTCTAACCTCAGTTGGTCTATCATCATTAAGTCTACACCTGTTTAATCTAATAACCATTTGGTCTAATTGTTATTTGGTCTAATAGCGGTCTGGTCTAATTACCATTTGGTCTAATCATCGTTTCGTCTAATGACCAACTGGGCTAATTTCTTGTTTGCCCTCTTGCTACGACCACGGACCACCCTCTGGCCATTGCACTGAGGGAGATCATTACATGGGTCCACGGAGAATGTCAGTGGCGGATGCTCATGAATATGAAGTAGGGTTAGGATTAGGGTTAGGTTTAGGGTCCCTCGGCCCCCCCCCCCCCCCCCCCATGGTGCCAGTGCCATCAACAGCTGGACTATAGCTAAGCCACTGATTATTGTCCACATGATCCATGCACTGTTTATACGTTTAAAAACAATTACCTGAAATGGAGAAAAGGGAGGGGGTTGCCCAAGAGTCGACATTTTCACTGACCCCCGGGGCCGGGGCGGGAGAGACTTCAATCAAGACTAGGTACACATTGCCCTGACACGTAGACATATTCATTTATTTGTGACGTCAATTTGAAAGATAACTTTTCGAATATTGTATGTTTAGTTTTGTTTTGTTTTTGTTTTTGTTTTGTTTTGTTTTGTGTTTTTTTTTGGGGGGGGGGGTTAAAAAAAGGATTAAAAAGGTGACCTGATGGAGCATGGCATGAATTAATTAAATGTGCTTAATCAATTATCTAGTGAATAAATTGATTGATTAATTAATCAATTAATATTTTAGTGAATTTTCAGTTATTTTTTTTTATTTCACTTTGTTTTTGTTATTTTGTTTTTTATCCTTTCATTTCTTTGGCTATCTTCTCTTATGTTTATCTTTATCCTTCTATCATTTCTCTATCTTTCGTTCTGTTATTTCCTTGCTTTTATCCTTTCATATTTCCATCTTTCCTTTAGTTGTGTTATTCTTTGAATCCTTCTATCACCTCTTCCATCTTTCCGTATATTAATCTTTATATTCTTGATTCTATCATCTTTCTCTTTTTCTCCCTATGTTTTTTTCCCGTTCTTTATCCCTTGGTTTATCTTTCTATCATTTTGCCTATTTCGCATTATTATTTCTTTTTATCTTTTTTTTTTTTTTTGCTTTTCATCTCCAATTTCGTTATGTTTTTCTTCTTTTCTTTTTTTTTTTTTTTTTTTTGGGGGGGGCCTTTTTTATGATCTTCTCTTCCATCTTTCGCCATGGTTTTCCTTATCCTTCCACAATTTCTCTCTCTCCCTCTCTCTCTCTCTCTCTCTTTACGTTAATGTCTTTATCCTTCTATCCCTTAACTTTCTATCCTCCCTGTTGTAATGTTATTCATCGATTAATTTTTACGTCCGTCTTTCCTTATATTACTCTTTATATTCATTCTTCCATCATCTCTCTCTCATTATGTCATTCTGTTTCTATTCATTATTATCATCATTATTACTACATGTACCACAATGCAGGGAAATGGAACGTTTTTGGAAGTGGGGATTGACGCCTCTTGCCCAGGTACCAACTACCCTTTTCAACATTTTGTGAGCCAGCGAATCGAGCGGCCAAACATTATTACAATGTATTATCTTTAAAATGTGATCTCTTCTTTAAAAGAATTCGACTGTACATAATCATTAAACAGAATTTTATGAAATGTGTGTACTCAAAAAGTGAAGGGGCTGCAGCCATTAGATTAGACTAATTGGTTATTAGACCAACTGATATTAGACCGAATGATGTTAGACCAATTGGCTGTTAGACCAACTGGCTGTAGACCAAGTGGCAATTAACCTATATAACTATATAGGCTAACATATTTGTCTGTATTATTAAAACAAATGGATATTAAACTAAGAGAACATTGGACCAAACGGTTATTAGACGAACTGAGAATTGGACAAAACGATTAGACAAAATGGTAATTAGACGAAGTGATGATTAAACGATGTGGGTGTTAGACCAACTGGGTTTAGACAAAATGGCTATTAGACGAAATGATGATTAGACCATTTGGTTATTAGACCAACTGGTTTTAGCCGAATAGATATTGGACCAAGTGAACATTGGACGAACTGATTATTAGACCAAGTGGTGTTTAGACCAAATGGGTATTAGACCAAATGGGTTTTAGACGACTTGGCTGTAGACGAAGTGGTTAAAATGATTATTAGACCAAATGGTTATTAGACGAATTGGTGACTAGACGAATTAGTGATGGACGAATTGTTGTTAGACCAAATGATGTTAGACCATTTGGCTATTAGATCTATTGGCCCGTATTCTGAACCCCGGTTTAACCTGCCCTTTAAACAGAGTGTTAGAAAATCACATTTTGAACTCCGATTTAACTTAAACTCCAGTGTATTGTGGTTTAACTTTGTACAGAAATGTAGACTGGACTTGCGGTTTAAGTCAGTTTTGATTAAAGCTCTGATTTAACTTAGACTGGAGTTTAAGTTAAACCGGAGTTCAGAATACGGGCCATTGGCATTAGACCAAGTGGCAATTTACCATAATAACTTATCTTGCATAGGTGCATTATGCAAGCAATGAGGTTTTACATTTGCGGTCGACATATTATGACATTTGTGGTAAAAATGGAAATTTTTACACTTGTAGGCGAAATGTTTTTACATTTGGGGCGATTTTTTTATTTTTTTTATTTTTACATTTG
The DNA here is from genome assembly GCA_025618425.1 of Heliocidaris tuberculata. Taxonomy (NCBI): domain Eukaryota; kingdom Metazoa; phylum Echinodermata; class Echinoidea; order Camarodonta; family Echinometridae; genus Heliocidaris; species Heliocidaris tuberculata. The sequence goes on along the minus strand of CM046835.1, from coordinate 6,466,511 downwards.
TGGTTATTTTTACACTTGTGGTTGACATGTAATGACATTTGTGGTTATTTTGACATTTGCGGGTGCAATGTTTTCACATTTGTGGTTATTTTTACACCTGTGGTTGATTTTTAAGTTTGTGGGCTCTACAGGGGGAGGGGGCGTAACTTTATTGTTTGCCCCTGGCGATATTATCTCTAGATACGCCACTGTGCGAAAGACTTACTTAGAGGATTTCAATAATTATATATAACAGTGAAATAACGACTTCTTAGTGAAAATAGCAATAACAAAAATTACTTACTTACTGACGAGGCAGCAAATATCATGCATATTTGGTCGGAAAATATCATGTATTTGTATTTAACATACAACGTTTAAAAGCATTGAAAAAGTTCGTTAAGTGGGTTCTTACAAATTTAGTTTCTGTCATTAACTTAACACCTTTAATTCAATAAGCCTCAGTGATGCAAACTGTTTTTCGGAAATGGCTTTAAATATCTTGAATTGGTTATGATGCAGTAAACGCAAGGGCGGATCCAATCAGTGGATGGTACATTTCAGAGAAATTTGTAACAAGCAAAAAGCCGTTAAAAATGTTATAACATTTTTAGTTGATAATTTAGACAAATCTCTGATCCACTCATTATTCACGCATAATACATTTCTCTCTACCAATCGTTAGACGGAGTTCATTCTAACTTTCATTGTGTTTTGCGTAATTCCGTACATAGGAGCCGGAAGCGTGGGAGGGAGGTACAGGGGGTAGTTGCCCCCCCCCCCCCCCATCAAGAAAGGGAGGCAAAATCGATTTCTGCCCCTAAGGGAAGAAATTACATGTAATAATTATTGTGCAATACAAGCATGTAAAATAAGCTTAATAGTGCTTTTAATGCATACTTTCAGCATTTAGAAATCAACATTAATTTTTTTTCACTTGGTCGCTACGTTCCCACGTATATTAATGAACCCAGTGGGTGATTTCAAGTTCAGTGTTGGTGTTGGTGTTGGTGTTGAGAGCGTGAATTGGGCTGCTGATTCTAGCCCCAACACCGAATTTGGGTTTATGAAAATAATACCAATCACATTATTGATAGCTCACCACCTAGTGAAGTCATTCCCAGCACCAGCTTCATTTCAGGTTCGATGTTGTGGCTGGTGCTAGTTTTGCCCCAACACCAACACCAGCTTTCAACACCAAACATGAATTCACCCAGTGTTTTAATGTTTCTTAACATTTAGAATTTTTTATATCATAGGCGCCAGGAGGAAGAGGGCAGATGCTTCCTTCCGTTTTTCGGGGCGGGCTAAAGTACTTACCTAACTCTTACTGACAATTTATCTTTCTAGTGCGATGTTTTACCATTTCATATGCTCCCTTACATAATACATGCAGACAGGAGCAGTATATCTTAAGATGGTAGAAATCCTGTCTTCTAGCGGTGACAAAAGCGAAGGGGCAGATATTTCCCTCTATAAAAGGGAGGGGGAGGCAAACGTAGTTTCAACATTCAATAATCAAAATTTTCTCACTCGATGCCAAAATACTACAAAATCAAATAGCATGTTGTGCATGGATATCCCCATTTCTAGCCCTAGCTGCAGCCCCTCCCCATCCCCTAGGGATTTTTAAACTTCCGATATTCAGGCGACCTCCTCCTCATATTCATGTATCAAGGTGCACGAGTATCCTCATATTTGGGCTGCGAGGTTCCCAAATATCCTAGTATTTGGGTAGCGAGGTGCCCGAATTTTCATATTTGGGCCGCGAGAGGCACATATTCTTGGAGCAAGGTGCCCGAATATGTAATTGCTGTACATTTTCACTCCCAAAAAAGAAGTATGAAAATAATTATTATGAGCTCCCACAAATTGAGAAACTGAAGAGTTGATATTCAGACTAAAGGCGTCATAGGCCAGGAACCTGTCCCGAAATAGTCATCCCATTTTACATATGAAATTTTACCCCTTAAAGTTACTTAGACCATCCATGTCATTCACAAAAAGCTTGTCAGCTCGAACAAAGCCCCAGAGCCCCCCCCCCCTCCCCAAATGGGCCCAAAAGTCTGGTCGATTTCAACCCATCTAACATATGCTCCAAATTTTGTCAGAAGGAAGGTGTATGACTATACATTACCAAAACACAAAAACTGACAAAATTTTCCATCGGGATGGGTTGTCAGACCGCCCCTAAAAATTGGGGGGAAATTTCCCCCTTAAGGCCCATGGACCAAATATTGTCAGAAGGAAGAGGTATGGGTGTACGTTACAAAAATATAAAAACTAATAACAATTTCCATCGGGAAGGGGGTGTAACACGCAACTGAAAAACAACAACAACAACACAAAAGTGCCCCTGAACCAAGCTTTGCTGCCCCAAATGCTCTGGATGTGGAAAAAAAATCCTTTTTTTTTTTTTTTTATAACCTTAAACTCCAATGCTTGTAATTCAATTCAGGTCAAATTTACTGACTACAGTCTTGAGTATTGTAACTTTCTTTGGGTGCAATTTAGTGTCAAATGATTCTTTCAATAATAATTAAATTGTGAGAATTGTATTGCTTTCTCAAAAGTAGTCAAATGATATTGTCAGGATTTTGTAAACACATCCATTGTCCATCTGCGCCTGTTTGACAAGGCATAATAGAGAGCTTGCAAGGTATTTGTGTAATTAACACATGAATGGTAAATTTCAGAATGGCAGCCACATAGCCAGATACTTAACAAGCCACTCTATTATATCTTGTCAAACAGGTGCAGAAAAAAAAAAAAGGGAGGGGAAGAAAAAAAAAAATGGAACCGTGATTCCGTATGAATATATTTATCCATCATATCCGTTTCATTTAATATACTCGCAACCGTATTTCCTTGTCATATACATATTTGAATTTCTATCTATTTTGGTGTAGGCCTGTAGTCGAGGGGCGCCAGCAAATGTTTGCACTTGGACACCAATCAATAACAACAGCCACAAACACTGTGGTATATTGGTGAAGGCTCTTGACTCTCATAAAAGAGGTCCTGGGTTCGATCCTCGATAGGTGCTTACATCCTTGTAGAAGGTGTTTTGATCCCATTGATATTAATTGTCTCTCTCAACCCAAGGTGTAAATGGGTTCCTGGCAATGATAGGGTAATGATAATTGCAGGGCCATCAGAAGAGCAGTGATGTGACACCCTGGGCAAATAATAATAATAATAATAATAATAATAATAATAATAATAATAATAATAATAATAATAATAGTAAAAAAAAAAAATAAAAAAAAAAAAAAAAAAAATAAAAATAATAATAATAATAATAATAATAATAATATACCATATTTATATAGCGCATATCACAATATGTCCCTATGCGCTGTTGGAAAGAGGAAGAAGGAAAAGTGGATAGAGAAGCTTGAGAGGAGTGAGGTATACTCAACATACATGTACTTCCTCTAGTTACCAGTTAACACTGGAAGCTATTTCTAAAAGGAAATGTTTAAAGACGTGCCTTTAAGTTGTCAACGGTTTCACAATTTTTTTGGATATTTTCTGGCAATAAGGCCCAAATAAGGCCAATTGTTATTTTTATTGTTATTATTGTAATTAATAATTAAGGTACAGATTAAATTACATTATATCATATGATCCGTACCTCTAAAACAGGTGCAAAGGGGAAATGCCACCCTCTGGATTAAAACACACAGCCGTTTATATGTTTACATCCATTGCCGTAGAGGCAATTCAAATTCTATGATTAAATGTAGACACAAGGCTTGGAAATGTTTAAAAAGGGAAACAATCTTGACGTTAGGTGTTTGAGGTTTTATTTTTATGTTATAGGCTATAAATACTACGGTTATTGTGCGAGATGTTTGACGTTTTGTGTTCATGTTATAGGCTATAGTTCCTACGTGGTATCTGTGTGACCAAGTCTTGTGACTATCAAGTTATCGATTATATTGAATGAATTCTTGTGACTGATAAACAACTATCACATTACTTTTTTCAGAGCCTCTTGCTGAGCTTTGTGATTATCGAAGCTCTGCTCACGTGTGCCTTCCAAAGATATATGTCAACTCTGAGGACAAGTACAACACACTTCCAAATCCACTCACATGTGCGTAGAGATTCAGCAAAAATGACAAAGGACAGTGAGCAGACATATCCACGAAATTCTAGCAATACTGACAAAGATCAGATGAGAAAATATTCACAAATAGACATGATAAATGTACCTGTTCCGCCTTTAGATGTAGTCCCGTTGGAAGTAGAGCCCCGTTACACTGTGACCTATCAGCGTGACATACCCTCCAATTACACCGATTTGTTTTCAACAGACAGTGAAGGAAACTGTCGAGCAAGCTCCTGTAAGTGGCCCAAGATGCCTGGTGCGACAAGAGAACTTGTGGCATCGGCTCCTGAGGTAAGCATTACTTCTTATTTTAATCTAACATTAAATTCCGTTGTACACAAGTCATCTCGATTGAGTTATTACCAACATTAATCAAGCCTATGAAGAAATTTAGTTTATGCGATAGTAATTCAACACTATGTTTACTCTCTGTACGATGCCAATCTGACATGGCGCCTCAAAGACCACTCACTGACGGAGTCCTGTACGTCAGCAAAGTGGCACCTCGTGTGGAACGAGTATTAAGTAACAAGCGTCGAAACCAGCCCTGTTTTAGCACTCCCTATGATTATCCAACTAAGGAGAGCCAGTTGCTTGTGTCAAGTTCTTCCATGAAGTTGAGACTTTGGCGTCCTCTTCCTACTGTGTTCCTACTTCTATCAACTTTCTCAGACAGCTTATCTACCGTTTTAGGACTATTCCCCTATATCCAGCTCAAAAAGGATTTTCTCCCACAGTAAGTTTTGTGTTTGAACAAAAGGACTAAAGGTGACAACATTGATGTGAGCAGTGGCTACATAATTATGCAAATTTTACTTTGTTTTTTCAATGATAATACTTCAAAAACAACAGCATCAACCTTGAAATCCTGGAGCTTCTGGGGGCTCCCTGACCTCCACCCGCAATCTACATGCTCAGATTGAGGTCTCCATTTCGCCAATATGTCCATTCGAGAAAATCTCCACTTTTGTGAAGCTTTATGATGGAGTCTCTCCTTTCTGAAAGAAAATAATCAAATTGACTCTCTCCCCATTCATATCATGATCATGTCCATTATATTTAGGTGCATGAATGTATATGTAAATCTACAAAGTCAATGGCTTTAGGAGAAGTTGTGGCCAAATGGGGTTAAACAATTTTGTTTTGGTATATCATCAGGAATGTCGTGATATGAATGCTAATGGGACTACAAACATAATTCGTAAATCTGCATTCCATTGTAATACCACAGGTAACATACCTGTATACTGTAAAATGGTAAAATGTAGAATGCACGCATGGCTAGAGATTTTCACCTTTCAAATTATTTCCTTATTAATACTTCATTCGTAAATCTACATTCCATTGTCACACCACAGGTAACATACCTGTATACTGTAAAATGGTAACATGTAGAATGCACGCATGGTTAGAGATTTTCACCTTTCCAATCATTTCCTTATTGATACTGGTTATGTGTAATCCTTATACAGCTTTTTGAAAAAATTCCTCTGCGCTTTCTGGACAACTTCAAGAATCCATGTTGGTTGAGGGGCGAGAATGAACTCAATTGTCTTCCTTACTTCTATATCATTGGAATGTATAAATGTGGAACGACTGACATCTGGGACAAGATCACTTCACATCCTGATGTCATCAAAAACCTTGCTAAAGAACCCCATTGGTGGGGCCCGAGGAGGAATGGCTATACAGTCATACCCATACATAGGCCTGAAGGTATTGAAATTGATTACAAAACTGGTATATATATCTAAAACACTTTTTAAACATTGTTCCTATTTTCCATGATGTTGCTATAATAAACCCATTTTTATTATATAATTTTTGTTCGTAGAAAGTGATTTTCTGATGTAAGAGAACATTGAGTTTGTATTCTACTAATCAAGTTAAACCCGACGCTAAGACTAAAGTCATGTTTAACAAAAAAGAAAGCTCAGAACTTGGGTCTAACTTCCTTGGTTAAAACTCGACTTTAGACAAAATACGGGCCGTGGTGTGAATTACTATACAATTTTTGTAATCTTACATTGCTTTCGTTATGACAGCGGATAAATAGTCTTTAGAGAATCCCTCCTTTAAAGTTATTTTTAAACAATTTTTATTTCTAACATCTTCATTAAAGATACTATTATTTAAACAATATTTTTTTTAAACATCGTTCTTGTACATTAGTCGAAAAGGGTCATATTTGGCGTTAAACCATTTAAGAAATAAAAGTGGATATTACTGAAACTCACCTGGGCCCCGTTTCATAAAAGCTGTTATCAATAACAACTGCCACATTTCTATGACAAATTACTCAATGCAAATCAAATGCAACGATTTCAGGAGCTTATATGAAATATATTAACTTGTTATTGATAACAGGTTCTATGAAACGGGGTCCTGGTTAGCATCAAATAAAAAATGGATGAAGTATGTAGAACAAAGTAATGCTCAATTCAATTCATTTCAGTATTTATTTCCAATTCATTAAAAAATGATACTAACAAAAACAAACAACTAAAACAAGTTAATGATAAAAATAGTGTTGATACAAAGTACATAATGAAAATATGATAAGTTGAAAAAAATGAATGGAAATGGAAAAACCAAGATAGGCCAGGAGTCTGTCCCGAAATAGTCATTTCATTATATGAGATTTGACCCTTTAAAGTTACTTAAACAATCCACATGATCCATGCCATTCACAAATAGCTTGTCAGCTCGAACGTAACCGCCGGGTTTGACGCCCAGAGCCCCCCCCCCCCCCCCGAGCTCTAAAGTCGGGTCGATTTCAACCCATCTAACATTAGCGCCAAACTTTGTCAGAAGGACTGTACATTAACAAAACACAAAAACTGACAAAATTTTCCATAGGGATGGGTTGTCAGACGGCCCCTAAAAATAGGGGCAATTTTTTCCCCCTTAAGGCCCATATACCAAATTTTGTCAGAAGGAAGAGGTATGGGTGTACATTACAAAAATATAAAAACTGACAAACATTTCCATCTGGAAGAGGGTGTAACGTATGTTGGATGGGTTGAAATCGACCAGAATTGGGGCCCTTTTGGGGGCTCTGCAGCCAAACCCGGCGGCTATATTCGAGCTGACAAGCTTTTTGTGAATGACATGGATGGTCTAATTAAATTCAAGGGGTCAAATCTCATATGTAAAATGGGGTGACTATTTCGGGACAGGATCTCAGACTAAGAGGAAGGCTTGTTGAATCGCAAACATACAAAATATCTAGATCATTTAAATAATTACAGTAAGAATGTGGCAAGTACCGGGTAATGAAAATAAAGCTAAAACTCAAAACTTAAAAAAATAAAAATAAAAAAATAGAACAAAACAAACAATACCTATGCGTTGAGATCGTATCACGATATCATGAATGAGTCTACAAATAAAAAAACTTTCTGAGTCAATTTCCATTAAAAAACTTAATTTTCTTCTTGTTGTTTTTTAATCTTCGCATAGTACTCCGAACCCGCGATCTCACTGGTGGTAGCGACGATAGTTCTTTGGAATGGTACCTTAATTTCTATAAGTATTCAGTTGTGTCAGAAATAATGAATAACCGGGTTACAACCAAAGAAGGGATCGGTTACCATCCAAAGATATTCGGTGAGTGTTACATTCCGAATCATGTTTGAGTTGAAATTAATACGAAATAAGAAGGACCGAGTACTGAATTATGCTATAAGCAGTGAGGCATGGAAAGTTTGTTTTCTAACGCAATTTCATCGTCCAAAGGTCGATTGTTAGGAACATTCTACATCTTGAAGGTCAGTTTTAAGTGTGGTTCAATATTTTCTAAAGGTCAGTTCGCAGAAAGGTTCAGAGTCAAGAAGTACTGACAGGCCAATATGTTGTCAGGACAAAAATGCTACAATTATGGGAGAGATCTTGATACCTTGAAATAGGCTACATTTTGAATGTTAATGAAATTCGGACGACCTCCTCTAAGCGGACAATGGTTGGCCTGGAATAAAAACTGCTTCTTACCTTAGCTTACCTTACCGTACCTTAAAAATATTTGTTTTACCCTAACTAACTTTTCCTTACTTTACCTTACCTGACCATGAACAAGTGGGGTAACCTCGCTAGTCATAAGGACCGCTATTCATAAGGACCACTTATTCATAAGGACCGCTATCCATAACGCGTGACTAAATGAATAGCTGTTTTGTACGAATAGCGGTCCTTCTGAATAGCAAGCAAACCATAGACAAATTTCCTCACTATTCATAAGGACATCCATTCATAAGGACCACTATTCATAACTACTCATAAGGACCGCTTTTCATAGCGCTTGTTAAATGAATAGCGGTTTTCTATGAATAGCGGTTCCTATGAATAGCGAGCGGACCCGGAACAAGTGTGGGGTGCAGTGGTGTGGTGGTTCATTCACTTGACTCTCAAAAGGTTGAAGGTTCGAATCCCAGCCCTGATGGATTAGTGCTTTTGGCAAGGCACTAATCCATATTTGCCATTCTCCACCCAGGGGTAAATAGGTTTCCGATATGCTTGAGCATGGGCCGCGGAACCGGGGGGCTGGGGGGCTGCAGCTCCCCCCCCCCCCCCCCCACACACACACACTTTTTTGAGTAGACACGTGTCATAAAACCTCGGGAAAAGGGTTAGAAAGTTATCATTAATGGGTGAAATTAAATCAGCCCCCCCCCCCCAACACACACTTTCAAAAACGCTCCGCGGCCCATGTAGAGCGCTACTTATTCAGCAGCTTAGCTATATGACCGGGGTAATATTCAATGCCCCACGAGAGGCACGGACATGAGTGGTATACGAAAACCGACCATTATTATTATTTTATAAAAAGATGATTGAATTTGAATGTATCAGGTGATGCTTCCATATCAACTGTGTACGCAATAGGACGGGAATGGATTAAAACTTTCCCGTATGCTGCTGATCCCCCTTACACCAACGCCGACCTCATGCACGCTGTTCAACCAAACGCAAAATTTATCATAATGATACGCAACCCAACAAAGAGGTAAGCATTTGTATCACAGAATGGTAACCATTTTCCAATGTTTATCTAAGGCAATTTCATCACCAGACTAGAGATTAAAAAAGAAGAAATTTGCCTCTTTGTGAAGTAAATAAGAGAGCTATTCTTTTTCCGAAATGTTCAAGCGAAATTTATTTTTCATTTTTATTGCCAAATCAAAACATTTCTATACCGTAGGTAATAAATACTATTTGAAAAATATGAATCGCCATATCATAATTTATTCTAGTTCCCATTTTCCTGCTTAACTTGGACCGTACTTCTACAAACATTACTGTAGCATTTCAACAATAAAAAGTTAATGTTGTTGTCGATAATTTGATAGATTTGCTATTTATTTCTCTGTTTCTCTGTCTGTGTCTCTCTCTCTCTCTCTCTGTCTCCCCTGTACCCCATGCTGACTGAATTCAGAGCTGATTCACTATTCTGGTATCTAAACAACAGTCCCGGTGATGCAGACAGATGGCATAGACGTGTTTCCAACTACATCCAGTGTTTCCAGAAATGCGTACGAGAGCACAACCTAAGATTCTGCGCATATGCCGCAGATTGTGTGAGTTGATCATTTAGTGTATGCATTTTGTTCTGAATTCATTATCACATTATGACCCCTATGCTTTCAATCAATATCCCAAATACTCAAAATACTTAGTGTTAAAGCCCTCATTTGATTTTGGTAACCCCTGACCACCCCCCCCCCACCCCAAGTTAATAGCTATACTATAGGTAGCTGTATTTCTTTCTATAATGAATTAAAGCACTTTGATAGTAAATGAAAGGATAATAATTTAGATCCGTAATCGTGATCTTAACAACCCATTCTTTTCATTTATTTTCACGATTCCCTCCAGTATTATACAAAGTGGATTGCAAGTAAACTGTGTTGAGGAGTTGAATATTACCATATCAAAATTAAGTAATGGGCATGATCACACTGCACTTTCTTATCATCGTCACTTTGGCCATCTAATGGTAAAAGTTTCTTAGATCCCATTTTTCTGAAATCTCATTTTAACAAGGAGTGAATTAAAGCATTTGTAATGTGTTGCTATTTATTCCTTTACATCTCCAGCCGTACGACCTCATTCCAGACCTGCAAGTAGGTGCTTACCACGTGTACATCCGTGATTGGTTGAAAGACTTCCCACGTGATAATTTTAAAGTAATCAGATTGGAGGACTGGCAAGCAGAACCTGTCAAAATCTACAGGGATCTTCTCAACTTTCTTAATCTAAGTTAGTATGACGTTGACTTTATTCTCTGAAAGACGGCGGAAAAGGACCTTGATGTTTTAACCAAAATAATGAAAACGCGAATGAAAATGCTTAAGCTGTAATTACAATCGATGTAATGCGATAATAAGTTTTTATCATTATTTGTTTGCGGAAAAAAATCGTTTCTTGTTTGCATATTAGATCAGCATAGTCATGATAACCGTTTCATCTTACAACTTAAATTAATTTGTTTCATATTAATGTCATTAGGCTCCACAAACGTTTTCATTAATGAACCTCCGAACTCGACCTTTAAGTACACTCAACTGCGAATATAGGAAATGCGTTTTATTCTGACGTTGTGTTTAATTGCAAGTTGTACGTTTTAAAGCATGTCTGTATGAATGGGTTTTACAGACGAGTATTAGTCAGTCAGATATTATTTAAATCTGGGGTCAGACGCGACTCAAGATCCCTGGGTCGTTGCATAAGGTGACCAAAGAGCCAACCACTATACCTCTGGACCAACTCCCATCCAGCCTTTAGTGTGAAAAATGCACTTTAGTTATTATATCTATATAAATTCCTTAGCATTGTTTTAAGATTGTAATGTAAATTAATTATGTGTATATCTACATGTTGTGCATGTTGTGTGTCCGGACCAGTGTTCATCTGGACAGATGCTTTCAACGGCTATTTGAAGAAGTTTGCATGCTATATTTAATGAATTGCTTAAAACGTATATGTTGGACAGTATTATAAATGACAGATATTCAAGGTGATTAGTGCTATTTGATGCATTTTTTCGTGAAATTCAACGGCAAACGTGACAGCTTTATTTGTGTGAAGTGTCCGGACACCCCCCCCCCCCCCCCTCTTAAGAATCGCTACCAAAAAAAAAAAAAAAGATTTATCATGACTAGCTGTCCAAGGGGTTAGGGTTGATCTCCAGAACGATAATGTCCATGAAAATTTTTAATCGTTTTCATTTAAACCAAGCCATTTTTGTATTTTTGTTTTACTACTTACCTAGGACAATTAAGTCTGGACGAGGAGAAAAGAATCCTGAAAAGTCTCCGCAGTAATCAGAACACACGCCAGCATGAAAAGACAAAACCAGAGACATTGAAGATGCTCAATGATTTTCATCGACCGTTTAACATGGAACTTGCGAAACTTATGGGGGATAATAAATTCAACTATCCTGATTACAATGGTTCTACCATATAACCGTGGCAACCAGAAATGGTTATCAATTTTGTTGTTAAATGAAAACCCTGGGGAAAAATCAATTTTAATGAAAAGAGAGGATAGAGAGAAGCAATTTAAAAAAAGTTCCATCGAAATCGGTTACGAAATGAGAAAGTTTGTCTCCTTCTTAGCTCAAGATATATCATGGGAAAATGTATTTGACACAACATTATGTTGAGTTCACAAAAAGACAAGCAGCATCTTTAGAGATAATGGAGAAAATATGAAATTTTGTGTACAAAACATATTGAGAGTTGTACTACTAAACCTGCTATTTTGAAGCAACATTGCCAATTTTAGGATCGCCATAGAAAGTAACTTGAGACTTTTCAAACTTTCATAACTTTCTCATTTCGTAACCGATTTTGATGGAACTTTTTAAAATTGCTTCTCTCTATCCTCTTTTTTCATTAAAATGGATATTTCCCCAGGGTTTCATTCTCCTTTAATACTGTGAGCTAGGCTAAACCAAGATGATATTAAATATCTTTCATGCGTAACCAGGGTTATATTGACTACATTGATTACATCGACGGGATGTTTGAAAATCAAGTAAAATAGCACTCTCTTTGTCAAACCCTGTTGACTATTAGGGGGAACTATGTGACCAGTGGGATATAATCAATATTTATCTTGGACTTACCAATCATATTTTAACTCAAAGGATAATGACGCCCGAGATGAGCAGAATTTGACCTTGCAATAATATTTCAAGAAAACTGTGATCATTAATGATTTGAATATGCAGTAAGATATGAGAGGAACCTGTCTTTTATCTTAAAATAGTCAATAGATATATGTAAAAATACTGAAATTACAACTGAAATATCATAAAACAGACATACTTGTTGTTGACAGATGTCAACGAGTGTATCATGTATTACTCCATCAATTACTCTCCTGCCTTTTTGTATGATTTTACCTTCTCTTAGTGTTTTGCGAATTATTCTCACACACTTCTATTTATTGTGACAGTTGATGCTTTTTCAGTTTCTGTCATGCCTTTCTGAGTGATTGTATCTTCTCTTTATGACTGTTTCAGAATAATATTTCTGATGAAGTCGAAAGACGAAAGCTTAAATTACTCCGAGTATCCTACTTCATCCTTTGATTTGCAATCATCGCACTATGTTCTTCAACATTACTGCCTCTCTATTTTCTCCCTCTGTCACTCTCTTTGGTGTTTTTTCCACGCCCATTCTCTCTTCATCACTCATATTAAAAGAATTCCAGCTGCATGGTTCCTAAATATGAAATAAAGAATTAAAGATATCAGACAGATAAGATTTTTTTTTAAAAATCTTTAAAAACTTTTATTGATCAAATAATCCATACTTACATCGAAACAACAATAATCATATAATCAATTCACAGTAATTACAAATGGTAAGAATACATGAAAAACGTCAAACAATATTAACTAATAACACTTAAACATGGTTTTGTGTTTTTGCATTTTTGGATATAAATATATCTTTTTTTTAAACATTAGTACCGAATGATTTAGTAACATTTTGTTGGGCCCTTTCCAGCCTTTGATGAATCCAAACATCAGACAGATAAGATTAGAAAGATATATCTTACATTTACAAGACGGAGATAAATGAAATACTATTCTCATTAAAAAATGGTTTTGTACTTTAATAAAAAATATATTAAAAATATATCAACATCAACCTATTTGCAATTTTACGGTTATAAGAATATATCAATCTGCAAATATATATTTATTCAATATAACTGATGTGAAGAAAATCCCACTATACCTGTGGCTATTCCTCAAATATGTACATTTTTAATTTTGAAAATATTTCATGTACTCTCAAACCGAAGATACGAAAGTCAAAAGAACTCAAGCATGTTACCTATGTTGAACTGTCACCACTTCCTTGTATAATAAATAATTTGTTGCTGGTTGATCTATCAGGAGAAAAACTGTAAGACCAGCATGTTTAATGCAAATATTTTCTCCTTTAGTTTGAGACATGCATCCACATTATGAGTTACAACAAGGAAATCCACTCAATCTCGTGCAAGTCATAATCTAAAAATAAGCAGGCAATCTTATATGTGTTTAAAGGTGTTCTAGGATTCTATTACAAAATGAAGAAAAAAAAAACTGTTTAAACTTTTTACGTTTTAACTTTGTGTGTGCGCGCGTGGGTGTGTGTGAGTTCGTGCGGGAGTTTGTGTACGCGATATTAGAACATTGACCCGTCCTATGTGCCATATGGAACTCAAGATATATTTACAAATAATTTAAACTCGCTGACTGAATATATTTCTGGTATGTTTAGACATTTGGTAGGCATCTTTTTCAATTTTCCAAAATATTGATATCGTGGTTGTGTTTGTAATTACAAACATAAGTTTCGTGCTTAAATATACTAGGGAATGTGCGCCCCGATCAACATGCAAGGGTTTAAAAGTGAAAATTTTTCTAAAGCGAGATCACTTTGCTTCCTCGCATATGTTTCTCCAGGATCTCGTAATTTCGTGCGGTGGTATACTATAGGATATAGTTTATAAATAGCGTTTTTAAAGGGTTCAAAATTTGAAAAATATAATTCTCGTTGCTTTGCTCGCTATCATGTAAGTTTCATCAGCCTCTTGTTAAATATTGTGCCCCCAATATAGGGTAAAGTGTAAAAAAAAAAGACATTTGCAAAGGTTCAACATTTAAAGAAATCTCAACTTTCGGTTGTCTTGCTAAATTCTTGGACTATTTCTCAAGGGTTTTCATTAATTTACACCCCATTTCAGAAGGAAGTGAGTAGAAAACCGTGTATCAATGTTCAAATTTCAATCTCTACCCCTCGATTGCAGTTCTTAAAAATGCAAAAAATCGACAGTTCGGTCGCTTTGCTTCCTCACTTGTACAATGACATAGATAAGTTTGGGCAGGTAGGGGAGGGGAGCAACTTCATTTTTTGCCCCGGGCGCCATAATGCCTAGATACGCCACTGGGTAAACTTTAGGCACATGTTCCGGAATATATAAGTTGATGTGGAATTTAACAACTGGAGAATATTTTCTTGGGTAACAAGTGTACCAAAATGCTACCAAATTGAATTTCAAAAACTATTTCAAAACTATAGTGCAGGCATGGTGTTATATGCCTATTTGAATTGACAATCTAATCTACATAATGATACAAAACTACAAACCGATGGATACAATACTACTAATTTATTTATTCAATTTCAATATGACATAGGAAAATCGAATGGAAGAAACTGTCCTTATGACCACCTTTATCATTCAATTCAATTCAATTCAATAATGGTTTTTATTAAAAGACAATGCCTTGCATCCAAAGGCTGAATTGTGCATGTTTTACATTGTTGTGAATACATAATTTTATTTCACATTAAAACATGCACAGTATTATAGCATTGAAATATCAATTTTTATGGCATTTGCATAATAAATTAGACCCTAAAACATGTACAGAATATTATTAGCATTTAAGAATTCTCTATACAGGTAAAAAAAAAAATTAATAAAAGGAAATTAAAATTGTATATAAAGTCAAATTGTTAAATACAAAGCTAAAATGAGTAATTTGTAATTCATTTAAAAGATATATCTACATGTATATACTCCTATCATGTTTGAATTATTCAGGATGAATATTTCAGTAGTTTTGCACCAGTGCACTCTAATACACACATGTGTTATGGAATAAATTAGATTCAAATAATCAGTGAGCATTATATACACGTATATTAAATCATTCACTATTGAGCAAGTCTGTTATATATGGCAAAGGACTCTTTTTAAATCTGCTTGTTTTGCACTTGTACTGGGTGTACTTTTTTTGGTTTCTCAACTGATAGTGGCATTCTTGCTTTTTCACGAGCCATTTTGATGCAAATGGCTTTTTTCAAGTGCATGTGCAAATCCAAGACAAATATTTTTTTTCTCTCTTCAAAAGTAATGAGTTCACATATTTCCAAAGCCAACTGGTATGAAATGTAGTTCCTGCCCAGCATTATTCTGCATGCTCTCTTATGAATTTTCTCAAGGGCATAGACTTGCTACTTCGTAAGAGCCGCGTTAAAAACGGGGGCACTATTGTAAGAAGGTGTGTTCTAAATCATTTATGTTTACAATTTATGTACAATGTTTAACGTTGGTGGCAGGCTCGATATCATGTGACCTTCACCCCGCTTTCTCCTATTTCTAGGTAAGCAAGTCATTTTTAGTATTGTGTTCTAAATTTAACATTTGAGGAAGATTCGGTTATATAATACTGGTATCATATCACTAGAATGTCATCATAAGTATAAGAAACATAAATGTGTAGAGAGAATTTAATATTTACTCTGAGAAAGTGTGATTTTAAGGATATTTGTATGTTATGTAATGTCAAGTGGGTGTGGCTTACGTTGTAGCTTTCACGTATAGGCCTACGACGGGAATGAGTGTACGTTTACGTAGGGTGAATTTACATATGTATAGGCTAGCCCGGACCATTGAACTGTGTGTTCTTTATTATTGAATGGAAAGGTGTTAAATCAGTATTGAAAGATGTATTGGGTTTTGGTTTAATCATTTCCCAAATATAACGAAAAGATCAAACGAAAACCCAATACATCTTTCAATACTGATTGAATGTCTCACGGACAATGAAATTCTGGAGGCTATAAAGGCTATGACTGATGTAGTGCTAGAAGCAGTAAAAGAAATGAAACAACATGGCTCACAGGGCCAATCATCCCTCCCCGGATCGGTCAAGATGGGGCCTTGCTTTAATTGCGGGGCGTTTGGACACTTTGCAAGAGAATGTCCCCAAAAGAGAAGGAGAAGAAGCGCGAATGCAACGTATTCTGGGGTCGGTGTCGAACCAAGGATGAGTCAAGGAAACCAATATTCTCCAGATAATTATAGAGAACACCATTCCCCGTTCTCGGCCGAATCATCACTCCCTGTCCCGTACATGCCCGGAGGACAGCATTCTAATTACCAGGGTACTTGGATCCCAAATCAAACGCCTCCCATAGTTGGTCAAAGGGAGGAGCATTATCATGGATCTCTAGGAGCAGCTGCGATGTCACACGCAGCACCATCCTTTGTCCCATCCCCTCATTTTACACCTGGAGAATCCAAGAATAGTGGACAGCGGAAGCAGGAACAAAACACAGTGGTCGGGAATGTCTCCGAGGTGAGTGCAGTGGTTGCTGATAGTGCAGACAGAGGGTTCCTATCTAGGGCTGTTGGAGAGTGCTACTCGGTAGAGGTGAAGTTCGGTACAATTAACGTTCCTTGCCTTCTGGATCCCGGATCGCAAGTGACGACGGTAGGAGAAACCTTCTTCAATCGGCATCTAAGGCCGGCAGGATTTAGAATGGAGAATATCCCTTCCTCGTTCACATTGGTTTCTGCTGGCGGACACGCTTTCCCATATGTGGGGTGTTTTGATACCGATGTGAACGCCCTTGGACATTGTATATCTTCCAGAGTAGTATTAGTGCTAGGAGAAGAAGAGGCTAAGCGACGAGGACAGAGTTTGATGGGAATACTGGGGATGAATGTTCTTCAGGACTGCTGGCAACAACTGGTGAGGGGCGAAAACGACCATTTTCTGACAAGGATGCAGTGGCCAACACCTGATCCAGTGTGGCAAAAGGCTCTTCAGGCAGTAGATGATCAGATGCAATGGACCCAGAAGGAAGGTGCCGTTGGAAAGGCATATGTACGACGTGAGTCGTGTTTTGTACTGTCTGCTCGTCAGGCAGTTGTGCTCTACGCCCAGAGCCAGACAGGACCCAGTAGAGAGCCATTTGAAGTCCTCCTAGAACCTGCACGTAGCAATTCCCTGCCATCTGGTTTGACAGTCCAGTCCTGTATTGTCCGTGTTGAGGAGGGGAAATTTCCAGTTTGTAATGACAATAGAGGTGTGTAATGACAATAGAGAAGATATAGTGATCCCCAAGACACTCCAGCTTGGTACTCTCTATAATGCCACTGTCGTAAGAGAAGCAGAAGAAGAGACAGATTCACCACGAGAGACTGAGCTTGAACCAATACACGTAGATGCCGGTCGTGAATCACTTGATGTAGAACAGCGTAGAGCACTGGACGATCTTTTGGACAGACATCGTGGTGTGTTCTCTACTCATGACCAGGATTTTGGTTTTTCAGACAAAGTAAAGCATCGGATTGAGACAGGGGACGCCATGCCGTTCAGAGAGAGACACAGACCCCTCCCTCCGACACAGTACCAGGCGGTACGAGACCATATTCAGGATCTGATTCGCAAGGGAGTTGTTCGTGAGAGCCAGAGTCCATGGGCTTCGCCTGTAGTGATAGTTAGAAAGAAAGACTCTATAGCATCAGATTGTGTGTAGATTATCGACACTTGAATTGTCTCACACACCGGGATTCTTTCCCACTCCCTAGGATAGAAGAGTCATTGCAAGCATTAGGGGGAGCACAATTCTTCACAGTGTTGGATCTGACTAGTGGCTATTACCAGGTAGCTATGCATCCAGATGATATTGAAAAGACCGCCTTCTCAGTACCCTTTGGACTCTTTGAGTATACACGACTCCCTTTTGGTCTGACCAACGCCCCAGCAACGTTCCAGAGACTGATGCAGGGATGTCTTGGGGATATGTGCTACTCAAGTGTGTTGATATATCTGGATGACATAATCGTGTTCTCACATGACTTTCATTCCCACCTACAGAAGCTTGATGAGGTGTTTTCCAGATTGAAGGGATACGGATTAAATCTGAAGCCTTCAAAATGTCACATCCTGCAGAAGGAGGTCCAATACCTCGGACATAGAGTTTCAGCAGCTGGAGTTGCTGTTGATCCAGAGAAGGTTTCTGCAGTCCTTGATTGGCGAGAACCAGAAACTGTCAAGGAAGTCAGGGGATTCTTAGGGTTCACTGGCTTCTTCAGGAGATTTGTTGGAGGATATGCGTCCATTGCCTTCCCCTTGTTCAAACTTCTAAAGGCTAACCCAGACAAGAAGGGAAAAGGAAAGAAGAGAATCGTCCCGGGGTCGAAGAAGGTAGTATTGGATGAAGAGGCAAAGCTAGCATTCCGCCAGTTGATTGAATGTCTCACGAATGCACCTATTCTAGCCTATGCGGACTTCCAGAAACCCTTTCAAGTGGAAACCGATGCCAGTGGAACTGGTCTGGGCGCTATACTCACCCAAGCTGATGAGATGGGTGACCATCATGTCATAGCGTACGCCTCTAGGACTCTACGACCTGCTGAGCGTAGTGGACGGTACAGTGCTTTCAAGCTCGAACTATTGGCAATAAAGTGGGCTGTAAATGAAGCCTTTCGAGACTACCTTCTCGGTCAGAAGTGTACCATTGTGACTGACCATCAACCCCTTATGTTTCTGGACAAGGCTAACTTGGGATGCGCTGAGTTACGATGGGTGCAGAGGCTGAGCTCTTTTGAATACGAGATACGATATCGACCAGGGAGACACAACCAAGGACCGGATGTGTTGTCTCGTCGGGACGACCCATCTGACGAACATGGCCCTGATACTGTGAATAGCAGCACCATACAAGCTACGTATGGACTACATTCTCATGGAGTCGAAGTTCCCATTGCCTTAAGTAGCCAGATTGACGTTTGCCGTCTTGGTGGAACTAGTTTCCTGCCAGGATATACCAGTGAGATGTTGAGAAGGTACCAAGAGAATGATGACGAGACGAGACAAGTAAGGGCGTTTATTGAGAGAGGCACAAAACCAACCCGTGAAGAGAGGGGTTGCTGTTCCACGTTAGCATTGTGCCTCCTGAGGAGTTGTAAGAGGGCCGAGTAGCAAGGACTTGACAGACGGAACAGGAAGCTTGAATTCTCTTCATAGATCTTTATTGACTCTGGTGTAGTCGGCAGGATCTTTATTGACTCGCCGCTAGAAATAGGAGAAAGCGGGGTCTCAATGTCAATTACCAAAAATAACAAGCTTTTGTAAAGAATATTATAAAACTAAGAAGTATCAAATCATTATTCTAAACATAAATATCATTTCAACTATTCGCCTCTAGGTTTAATCATTTCCCAAGTATAACGAAAAGATCAAACCAAAACCCAATACATCTTTCAATACTGATTTAACACCTTTCCATTCAATAATAAAGAACACAAAGTTCAATGGTCCGGGCTAGCCTATACATATGTAAATTCACCCTACGTAAACGTACACTCATTCCCGTCGTAGGCCTATACGTGAAAGCTACAACGTAAGCCACACCCACTTGACATTACATAACATACAAATATCCTTAAAATCACACTTTCTCAGAGTAAATATTAAATTCTCTCTACACATTTATGTTTCTTATACTTATGATGACATTCTAGTGATATGATACCAGTATAATATAACCGAATCTTCCTCAAATGTTAAATTTAGAACACAATACTAAAAATGACTTGCTTACCTAGAAATAGGAGAAAGCGGGGTGAAGGTCACATGATATCGAGCCTGCCACCAACGTTAAACATTGTACATAAATTGTAAACATAAATGATTTAGAACACACCTTCTTACACTATATTCCACTATCGGTCTTATATATCCTTTGAATATGGTGATTAGATCGCACAAAGGTATCTTGTTTATAGGTAGGATAGCATGTTCAATGTTAGCATTAACTTATTCCCTTTTAAATGAAAAATATATCAAAGCATATAAAAAAAGAGTTACCACGTATGTCGTGTCACCTGCACCTGCATGAATACCCAAAACTGTACAAAATGATAACCTGACTAATGCAGGGGCGGATCCAGCATTTTGTAAAAGAGGGGGCACAATATACACATTTCTTTCAAGGGGGGGGGGGGGGGCATGGACCGGAATTGCCCCACTAAATCCGCCACTGGACTAATGTTATATTCATTTATATTTTTCCCCAAGTTCATCCAGTTATGATACTAACATTTAAAAGAATACTCATTTGTATGAAAAATATGATATCAAAATAAGCATATTAGTGCAAAGACAATAATTAGTCCATTTTCCATGACAATAGCCTACTAGGTTTAGCTTATTTCATAAGCGCCAGAAGTTTCTCCTTGTTAGCTATGATGAAGTCTTCAAAGTTCATGGTCTGTGGATCGAGCTCCTTTGTCATCTCAACGCTGTATGATGGATGGTCCGTCTGGAAGAATTCAAACATAACTGCAAGAACCTCAGCTTCAGGGAAACCTAGCTTAGAATACTGCTCAGTTGTCATCTGAAATGATATCACATGAATAAGGTAATTTATAATTAGCTGACAATCTGAAGCCTATACATATACGTGGTATAAAATTTGATCCAGTTTGGGTTGTACATTATGACTCCGGCGACAATTGCCCCGCGGTCAATTTAGAATTCTTAACTTCAATTCTAATCCAAACACTATACCTAACCCTAACCCTAACCTAGACCCCAATTGCAACCCTAACCCTAACCCTACATCTTTGACCAAATAAAGCAATTGTCGCCGCGCATAATGTCAGAGCACCACTACTGAGAGAGCTTTTCAGATGAATTTGATGTTGGTTACTATTGAGTTATTCATATCCGTTCATATAAATATAATCTGAGGTTTCATGCGATGAAATGGCGACTACTTATACCTGGGAATTAAGAGAGAGAGAAAAAAAGTAATTTCACCCTCATTATGAATCTGTCAATCCTCACTGTTTGATTTGTCTGATTGTAATGTTTCACAATCCTAGCGACTTTGCTTCTATTAGAACATAAGAATCACCCTTCAGAATTTATTTTAGAAAACGCACAACCTTTAACATTTGTTAACATTTTCAATTTATATTGTCCATTAAGATAGAATATATAAACATGCCTATAACTTTCAATGATATTCTTAAATATCAAACATTTATGAAAATGTTTGGTTTCTCAATGCGTTGTTTGAAATGCTTAATCAAAAACCTCTTTCGTCAGGAACATTATTGTACTTTGAACATTGGAATTTTTCTTTTTTTCAGGCTATCAAACTGTCAAATAGGACCTCCTATTCCTAAGGAGAGACTCTTTTCCTGTCCGTAATGATGTCAGATGTGTCCGAAAAATCATAAAGAAAGGTGACAATCTAAACTATTCAGGAATAACAGAATGGATTGAATGGATACATAGCGTCATAGCTCCATGGTTATTATCAGATTGCTATTTCTAGAGGGGGTGTTTGTGTGGCATCCCCCTTCAAATTTTCTGTCGTCAAATTTGACTTTTGTAGATAGTCTGGGAGCCTATCCCGAAATAGTCACCCCATTTACCCGTCATATTTGACCCCGAGAAGTTATTTAGACCATGTAAGTTATTGACAAAAAGGTTGTCAGCCTGACCGTAACCGTCGGGTTTAGTCCCCAGAGCCCCCAAAAGAGACCCCAAAGTCGGGTCGATTTCATCCCGTCTCCCCCATGCACCAAACTTTGTCAGTAGGAAGTAGTATGACTGGGCATTACAAAACACAAAAAACTGACAAAAATTTCCGTCGGGAAGGGGTGTCAGACGGCCCCTAAAACTTGGGTAAAATTTTTCCCCTTGAAGCCCAGGGACCAAATTTTGTCAGAAGGAAGAGCTATGGATGTAAATTCCAAAAATATAAGGACTGACACAAATGTCCATCCGGAAGGGGGTGTCAGACCCCCTGAAATGAAAACCCCAAAGTGCCCTTTGACAACGCTTTGCCCCCCCCCCAAATGCTCTTTACGTAAAGAAAAACCATTTTCTTACCTTCTGACTATGATAACTAAAAAGTTCATTATTCAATTCGATTCAAATTTTCATAACATAATTTTGAGTATAATAATCTTCTTGAGGTGCAATTTGGTTTTGGTTGGTCTTTGAATTATTTAATTATGAAAAATGTATTAAAATGTAAGAAAATGGTTTTCCTTTACATACAGAGCATTTTGGAGGGCAAAGCGTTGTCAAAAGGCACTTTGTAGTTTTCATTTCAGGGGGGTCTGACACCCCCTTCCCGATGGACAATTTTGGCAGTTTTTAAATTTTTGGAATGTACATCTATATAGCTCTTCCTGATGACAAAATTTGGTCCCTGGGCTTCAAGGGGGAAAATTTACCCCAACTTTTAGGGGCCGTCTGACACCCCATCCAGACGGAAATTTTTGTATTTTTTTTTTTGTGTTTTGTAATGTCCTGTCATACTACTTCCTACTGACTTAAGTTTGGTGCATGGGTGAGATGGGTTGAAATCGACCCAACTTTGGGGTCTCTTTTGGGAGCTCTGGGGGCTAAACCCGACGGCTACGTTCAGGCTGACAACCTTTTTGTCAATGACTTAGACGGTCAAAGTAACTTTACGTGGTCAATCTTATGGGTAAAATGGGGTGACTATTTCGGGACAGGCTTCTGGCCTAAGAGCCTTGTTGGCAAATCGCAAAGATTGATGATCGGTTCCCTCGCCCCTCCCCCATAACATCGTTGCCGAATCAAAGACAATGACTGCACCAGCGTTACTTACTGTTCCACACCTCCACTTGCCAGTGGATTATTCCTTCCACATGTGCACTGTATACACATTTATGCATGACAAACGCAAAGTCTGTGGTCAATTCAAGTGGTTTCTCAGCAATCTCCTATTCTTTAAATGGGTAAAATATCGGAAATTTTCTGTGAATGTCTTGACAAAGGAAGTTGGTGCTGTGCTGGTAGTTAATCCCTTCACAGTCCGGTGACATACTCATTATATATCCACGACACCTGTACCGCGTCACCACGAAAAGCATTCAGAATGCTTTTCTTTCGAACTCACCTGGCTGGCGGTAAACTTAGCAGGAGCGACGTACTTGTTGATAATGTCACAGTACTCTTGGATAGTCCTTTTGTCACCTGACAGACCAATACATTGACCTGCATAAATATTTAATAATGAACAACCATTACTGGTTTGAGCACAACCACCAATCACAGTTAGACATTAGAGCCCCCCTCCTTTTATTTTCAGTGTCAATTCTTTCGACCGTGCCTATGATTATTATTCCTTTTGACAAATTTAATGAACGCTGTATAAATTCAATCAAAATAGTATCTACTGGGATAAGCTTTTTATGTCATTAAGATTTGCCGAATTTCACTCATGAGAACGGTTAAGTAAGGTTTCAATGCATGAGCCGGTGAAAACTACGGGATCTAACAAGAATTATGAAAGTCAGTACAGGTCAGTTTACGTCGGAAAATTTTTAAACATGATTTTTTTCAAAATATTTTAATTGATATCAAATCATGTTAACTGCTTTGTAGGCCTGCTTCTATAAATGATATGCAAAATTTGAATTAGATTCATTGCGGCCCAAATGAAAATGCATTAAAAATCATATATTTCACTGACTAACATATCAAAACATATACTACACGGTGTGCCGAACTTACTGGTAATAGTCATGGATAATGAATTATACACGTCGGACACCTACAGCTTACATTAAAAAGGTTTCAAACCAATTTTTGTAAATATGTTTAAGTTAAGACAGTTTATTCCAAAGAATATACTTGTGTTATTATATAAGACCTTTTTACAGCCTCATATCTCTTATGGAATAGAAGTATGGGGGAGTACTTACGAAAACAATCTCAAATGTATATATCTTTTTTTAAAATGGCAATGAGAGCAATTACTTTTAGTCAACCTAGAACAGACTCCAAACCTCTTTTCCAAATCCTAGGAATATTAGATATTTTTCAACTCCATCAACTTTTTGTATCATCATTTGTGTATGATCTGGTGAAAGGTATATTGCTACATTCTTTAGTAGATTATTGTAAAATCATACAGCACTAATATGCAACAAGGGGGAAAGAAAATGGCTTCTCTATTGACCGAAATGTAAGACTAGGCAAGGACAGTTTTCCATTTTGTTTGTTGGACCAAAACTGTGGAACAGTCTCCCAGATGAAATCAGATTAAAAACTTCAAGGTCAGCCTTTCGTAGACAACTTTCAGGCTACCTTCAATGTAAATGATGTTGTAAACTCAAAACCCAACATTTATATTTACAATGTATATATACCTTCTGTCACCTACATTTGATTGGTAATGTATATAGCTTAGGCTTAAGCTAAAACGTTTTTTTATTTGTATATACTTTTATTTTCTTATATTTTTTCTCTTTTTGTTCTTTTACTACTTGCAATACACATATCAGTATGATTATATGTGCAATTCCTGTAACAATTTTCATTTCACCGTCACACTTCATGCACATAATAGTGATTACAGTTTTTTTCAAGATTTGTTTTCCTTTGTGTAAATTATTGTTTTGAAAAAAAGAAAATCGCTTTTGATACTTTTTTTTCTCTCTGTAAAAAATGTAAAACTTAAAAATATATTATTTATATATATAACATCTTGCCAAAAAAGTGAAACTAGGCTCGACTAGCACTTGTGCTAACTTCTAGTTCCAATTAACTGCACATCAGTATTAGTACATCTACAGTATATTACATTTAGTTAAGTGTATACCATGTACATTCAATTTTATGTAGAACTATGACTACATATCCTTTCTGTTCATTCATGTTTATTTATCATTTTTTACTTTTTTAATGTATATGTATTCGTGTAACAATATTACTCGTTAGTACGTTGTATGATTGTTCTTATTTACTGTCATTTATGCGATGTGTTGTTAATAAATTCAATCAATCAATTAAATCAATCAATTCAATCAATTCAACTCAAAGTACTACCGTAAGACGGGGTGAATAGGAACAACAAGCTTGAAAGTTTTTCTTGGTAATTTCATTTTCAAAGTAATAGTGAAAAATTATGCAATTTATTTCAGTTATTTACCACAATACCTCTAGCTGTCAAAAAATGACAGAGTGTAGATCAATTGATATTTACCCTAGTATGGAATATAACATGACGTCATAAAATATGCTAAAAATTGATATATGGTGAAAACTTTCCTTCTATCTTCAGAACTACTGAAGTGAATTGTCTGATTTTGCAATAGCACCTTACAAATGTGGTCCTGTATATAATATTAGAGAAAGAAACTGATCGCGATTGGGGTTCCATATTTTTTTATTAATTTTTCTGATTTTTTTATGCTGAGTCAATGGGGTGAATAGGAACAGACTGAAAAGCAATATTTTCTGATGCAAAAACATACGCAAATAAACTAAATGCATACAACACTTACCGCACACAGAGTATTAATGATATTGGTTATATTGATAGAGGTATAAATAACAGAAAAGCCATGTGAAAACTCAACGAAATTCGTAAAAAGTCATTTTCAAGCCCCTTAGCTGTCTCTACACCCTGCATAGTATAATTCGGCAAATATTTTACACAATTAGTCATTAAATAAATCTAAAGACAATCCACACCTTTTCCCAATAAAATTATCCATTATATACTCTTTGTGGCCATTACTTCATTCAAATATAATTAATTACCATATATAGGTTCCCTTGCCCCCCATGCCCTCCCCAATTACCCAACAGCTATTGTTTCATATGCAATACCTGTTTTAATCCTATAATTGTTATAATCTATAGCATCTCTAAAGCCGCCATGCCAACCATTTTAAAACAGCAAGAAACTAAAATTCCATGTTCACAAACACACTTGCCGTTGTGAAGCATGCAATGATTTAAAAGATGGGCCTTTGTCATTTAAATGTATGATAATGCGTTCCAATGCATCAGAAACAGTGGCGTAGCCAGGATTTTTTACAAGGGGGGCAAATTTTGTCAATTGTCAAATTCTGCTTGGAGGGAGACCCGTATTTTTTTCTTCTCGCCAGCCCTCTAAAACTCGCTCAGTGAGGGGGGAGGGGGGAGGGGGGGGGGGTAGGCATTTTTTTTTTGTTTTTTGGCCAGCCATCAAAAAGTCACTCATTTGGCGGGGGGGGGGGGGGGGTCCTCACATTTTAAGGGGTTCAGTTTTCCTCCATAATTCTCAACAACAAAAAATTGGGGCAAAAAGTTGTCAGGGGGGCAGTCTGCCCCCTGCCCCCCCCCCCCTCAGCTATGCTAGTGATCTGAAAGCAATGTCTTTTCAAATACTCACATAATCCAAACCCATATCGCAATAAAGTTTAAAAGGGGTTGAGCGCACAAGCATGTGCACATGCTTTTGCTTGCTCTCCAAAAGAGCTCCTGTTTGCTTGTTATTTAGATATTTTTCTTAATTATACTGTTACCATTTATTTTGTTTGAGTACCTGGAAACTACTAGACAAGTTGCAATCAGTAAAGTGTTGATTTTATGTCATATTTAATGTATCAATTTTTGGATAAAGTTGGATTCTGCAGTACCCAGTGTGCCATGTTCTTCCTATGTATTACTATGTAAGTAGCATTACCTATTGTATAGTGCCTGCCTGGATGAACCTGAACATCTGGATTACATCTTAAGCACAATGAAGCCTATTCAATTTAGAGTCTTTGTTGCACTGTGCCTGTGTGCTTCTCTCACTGACTTGGTGCATTGCTGTGAACAGTCTTTTGTGCAGCCTTCTCATTATGGACCTTTCACCAGAAAGCACTTTCTAAGGAGGAGGATCCCATACAGTTCTAATCATATTGCTTCGTTTCAGTTAGAACTTTTGCATGCCGGAGATGTTCATCCGAACCCAGGGCCCGACAAGCAAGATGGAGAAGTATTGCCCTCATCAGCCAGTCATCACTCCACTCATCGTGCTCAACATGGAATTCATTATACTCCAGCTGAACTTTTGAAATGGAAACATTCCAAAGCACTACTTCCACAGAACATTTGTGAAATCATTCAATCGATTCTAGGACAACTACCCCCTAGACAACTACCCCCCGGACAACTACCCCCCGGAAAACCACCCCCTGGACGACTACCCCCCTAGGACATCTACCCCCAGGACAACTACCCCCCAGGACAATTACCCCCCAGGACAACTACCCCCCAGGACAACTACCCCCAGGACAATTACCCCCAGGACAATTTTTCCGGGGGTAGCTGTCCAGGGGGTAGTTGTTCGGGGGGGTAGTTGTCCGGGGGTAATTGTCCTGGGGGGTAGTTGTCCTGGGGGGTAATTGTCCTAGGGGGTAGTTGTCCTGGGGGGTAGTTGTCCTAGGGGGGTAGTCGTCCAGGGGGTGGTTTTCCGGGGGGTGGTTGTCCGGGGGGTAATTGTCCAGGGGGTAGTTGTCCGGATACGCATTCAATCTTATGGAATTCATCGAAGAAAAACACGGAGAGGAACTCGAGGCGGCTGTAAAAAGAACAGCATCAGATGCAAGAGACAGTCGAATTCGTCCTCAAACTTTCAGCTTTGTTCTGTAAATGTGCAGTCTGTGCGTAATAAGGCCGCACTTATTCATGACTTCATATGTGACAGCAATGTGGACTTGATTGCCATGACAGAAACCTGGCTAACAGACAATGACTCAGCAGTTCTGCATGAACTTCTTCCTGCCGGATATCAATTTGTTCATCAGCCACGAAGCGGCCGACGTGGTGGTGGAACTGGCCTTGCCTTCAGAGAGACAATCAACGTCCATATGGCTGCTGCTGGTGAAAGGGACTCCTTCGAGTTCGCTGAATATCTTATCTCATGTCGATCATTTCATTTGCAGTTGATAAATATTTATCGACCGCCTTATTCAGAATCACATCCAGTAACGGTTTCATCATTTTTATCTGAATTTAATGATTATATTCAATGTCATTTATTGTCAAATAACCCCCTGCTAGTCATAGGTGATTTTAATATCCATGTGGATACCATCAATGCAGATTCAAGATCTTTCTTAGATCTCCTTGAGTCTCTCTGCTGCACACAACTGGTTAATTTTTGTACACAGATACATGGTCACACCCTTGATTTAATGATATGTCGTCAGTCAGATGACATTGTAGTTGGTCAACCTTGGCCACATGATTCTCTGTTATCTGATCATATTCCTGTTATGTGTTCTCTTAAGTCATTCAAACCTCCATTGCCTTCCAAAACAATATCATTTCGTAGGTTTTCTGCCATTGATGTTGAAAGTTTGAAGTTAGATGTTGCAGAAAGTGAGCTTTGTAAACACGCACCAAGTAACCTTACTGAATTAGCTCTATTATATGATGTTACACTTGGTGATATTTTAGAGAAACATGCACCTGTTGTAACAAAAAAGGTTGTTGTACGCCCCCAGGTACCATGGTACACTGACAGTGTCAGGGCAGAAAAAAGGAAAAAGAGGAAAGCGGAAAAACGCTGGTTGAAAACTAGGATTGATAAAGATTGGGACAATTATAAGTTGCTTCGAAATTCTACAGGGCATGTTTTGAATGAAGCTCGTAGAAACCATCACAGAGATCTTACCATTAAAAACAAAGACAATCAAAAACAATTGTTTAATGTTGTTAAGTCTTTGTTAAATGTAGCAAGTAAGCAACCTTTAATACCATGCAATACCGATAAACCCAGTTTTGTAAATGAGTTGGGCAAGTTTTTTCATGATAAAGTCATGAAGATTCATAACGACATTGAGTCAAGATTGGACGCAATGAACATACCAATTACAGACTCTCTTCAAGTAACTTCTCGTAATGTAGTTACTTTCAGCAACTTTAAATCCCTTTCTGAGCATGATGTTGAAAAACTTATATCGAAACTCAGTAAAAAGTCATGTCCATTAGATCCAATGCCCACAAAGGTCCTCTTACAATGCATCGACGCGTTGATTCCTGTGGTCACATCCTTGATTAATAATTCTCTCTCAACTGGTCATTTCCCCGCGCAGTGGAAAGTCGCTTTAGTGCAACCACTCTTGAAAAAACCTGGTCTTGAGACAGAATTTTGTAATCTTCGGCCTGTAAGTAATCTGAAATACATATCAAAGCTAGTCAAAGGTGCTGCTTGCCAGCAAATTCTGAATCACCTGAATTGTAATTCACTTCTGCCACCCAATCAGTCAGCATACAGACAATGTCATAGTACTGAAACTACACTGTTAAGAATAAAGAGTGACTTATTGATGGCCATGGATAATCAGAAAGTCACTATCTTGCTCCTATTAGACTTAAGTAGCGCATTTGATACCATAGATCATTCTTGTTTATTGGAAACGCTGAAGATCTGCTTTGGCATTGATGATGTTGCTCTCAGATGGATTGAATCATATTTGACAGATAGACATCAAAAGATCAAGATTGATGATGCTGTCTCTGATTCTTTTCCAGTGCCCTTCGGGGTCCCGCAAGGGTCTCGGTTGGGCCCTCTGTTATTTACTCTGTATACAGGTAATCTCATAACAAAGGTCCACAATATGTTTCCTGGAATATCATGCCACTGCTACGCCGATGACACACAGATTTACTTGTCATTTAGGCCCGATGTATTTGCTCAAGAGCAAAGCGTCTCGCTCATAGAAGCATGTGTCAGTTATATACGTAAATGGATGCTGCAAAACAAACTCATGCTAAACGACAGTAAAACTGAATTGTTACTCATTGGCACATCTAAACAGATATCCAAACTTAATTTCGATGGGATATCTATTGGCAGTTCTGTCATAAAACCATCTATGAATGCTAGAAATCTGGGAGTGCATTTTGACAGTCATTTGAATATGGAAGCACACATTACCAATGTATGTAAATCATCATACTACATGTTATATAATCTCAGACATATTAGAAAATATTTTGATCAGGATAGTATGAAAACAATTGCTCATGCATGCATCACTAGCAAGTTAGATTATTGTAATGGGTTATTGTATGGACTCCCTGACTCTCAAGTAGCACGACTGCAGCGGGTCCAAAACCTCTGTGCAAGACTGATTTGTGGATGCTCCAAATTCTCAAGGATCACCCCTGTTTTGAGAGATCTGCACTGGCTACCAGTGCGACAGAGAATATCTTTTAAAATCCTGTTGATTGTCTATAAAGCTTTAATTGGTCAAGCCCCTAAATATATTGTGGAACTGTTGCAACTCAAAGCTCGCAAACATACCCACAACCTGCGCAGTTCTCAAGATACTTTATTACTGCAAACCCCATCATTTAAAACAAAAATAACCTTAGGAGATCGAGCATTTGTCTGCGCAGCCCCCAAACTGTGGAATAACTTACCGTTAGAAATCAGGAAATACCAACTGTAAATACTTTTAAATCAAAACTAAAAGCATATCTTTTCATTTAAGTACTCACCATAGTTATAAGCATATCAGGAGCTCTTACAGCGCAGTAGAATATATATACATAGTTTCTGCGCTTTATAAATCATTATTATCATTATCATAAAGTCAAGGATCTTGATAAACAAGTATAACATTAAAAGCACATGTATTAAATTTTACATAATAATCCATGTTGAAAAAAAAGTGAACACCATTTCCATCTGGAGCCGTCTGTGTACCTACCTAATAAGGTTGTGACACTTTTCCCTTCTTACCTATGTACTTGTCGGGATTCTTAAAGATGGATACTATAGCAGGTCCAGCGGCACTGGCGTTCACCATGTTCAAAGGCTTGCCTTCCATGGGAAAGTCTATATGTAGAATGGAAAATTGTTCAAAGTTCATCAGTACAGACTGTATAATCATTACTCACTTGCAAACTCAACATCTCTAAACCTCACAAAGGAGAGGGGGCATTAGCCACGTCCATCCTGGTAACGATATCTTAGCCACGGAGCAACAGATCGGTGCAAAAATTGACACACGGATATCGGATATCGCCCCCCCCCCCCCCCTTTCCCCGTAACGATCTCGGATTGAAAAATTAAGATTCGTAATATTTTACAAGTAAAGAGTATTGAGTTCGGGACAGAACCCCTGCAAACTGAATTCTGAAACTTATGATAATTATTAAGGCCCAAAACCTGTTTAAGGAAAAAGATCAATGATCTGTCATCTATTAGCTTTTTATTTTAATATTTTTCTTATCATATTGAAGGGAATAGTGCAAGCTAGTATACTAGCATATTGGATTTCAGTCATTTGCAATGGTTCTTGAGATATAGGGCATTGACTGTGTGCTTTCATTTTGTTTACTTACAATGTATATTAACTATGTTGGTAGCATAACATCAGAAAGTATCAAACAGATTTTTAAAGTTATCGCCCTAAATGTTGCTCCTGTGGAAAAGAAACAGAATATTTTGGTGTATCTAATATGAGACATTATTTGGAATACAAAAACTCTTACTTGGATGAACATTCAGCCCCAAATTGTTTGAAAATCAAACAATGATTTTTTGGTGATTTTTTTGTCGCATCAACAAAATCAACCAACAAAATTTCTTATGTATTTCCTTGTTTTTATTTAAATCGATGATTTTTTTTAAATAAAATGAAGGCGATTTAAATCACGATTTAAATCAAGGTGATTTCAATCGTGCCAACCCTGGATTAGATTGATTCTTTTTGTACTTTGGGCACAGACACATATTATCATTTAGCTTCACAGAATACGTAGCTAAGGGAATATTTACTTATTTACTATCCACTTCCTCAGTCTGTTTGTATTCATAGGTTATAAGCATTTTCTCTAGTATGTCTAATGTAAAACTTACTTAATGAATACTGTCCATCTCTAATCTTTTGTAGGGGAATCAGGGTCAGGATGTTCTCTAGGTATGTCGAATAGAGTACTGACGTAGAAGGCAAATCAGAAGCAAACATGTATTCATCTACTTCGGCTTTCCCATCCATATGAGGACAGTCTTTGCCCATGAGTTTCTTAACAGACTGGGTGCTACTGAAGATGAAGTGTTTGACCCCAGCTTTCCAGGATGCATCTACCATATTTTTACCCTATATGCATCGGTGTGGGAAAAAAAAAAGATTTGGGTCGCATTAAATTGTATATATCAAAAATATATATCACAAGTTAAAATAAATACAATTCTTTAAGTCGCTTTACTGTATTTGTGATTAAGGTAAAATATTCCTCTTTGAATTTTGTTTTATTCTTTGACAGTCATAACATGAGACCATAACAAAAACTACTAAAATGACCTTTAATAATTCAAAATGTGAGACTTTATGTGTACAAAAAGATCTTACTTATTTAAGCTTTATTCAAAATACAAGGTAGATTCATCAAGGTGGGATACTGCTTTACAAGTACGCCCTGCAATGTACATACAAAACATTACATGAAATATGTACGTATGCAAAGTATACAGTAAATTATAAGAAAGTTTGCAGCTAATGTCTACAGAATCTCAAGAATCTCACCTGCTGAAGTTCTCTGTCCTTGTCCAAGAATTCCCAGTAATTCGTTAATGCAAAGACACCATAACACCCTACAAGGGCCTTTTCCAGAGAAGCAACATCGTCTGATGAAGCCTGCACCATTTCAACTCCTAAAATGATTTAATGAGAAGCAACAAATTTTTCACAAATCGGTGATAGATTATTTATGTTACTTTACTGATAGGAAAACAAGGCTGTATGTTTGTAGGTAGGCAACACGGGAGACCTATGGCTTTATTCGAGAGACTTCGTATAATGAGGATTGATGTATGACCAAAGGGCACCATCACAATGGCTCGATTTCGAACCTGGCACCTCCCGGTTCCGAGACCACTGCTCAACCACTGAGCCATTACGCCTCTTAATTAACGTTCTTCAAAGCTATTCATGCGCTCGCTGAACAGTACTGATCTTTTATTTTCCGTATTCACGAATCAGCTGAACCTGCTTATAGTAGATATATAGTAGGTACATAGATTACAAGTTTTCCTATGAGTTAGCAAAACTAAAATAAATTTTAAGAAGCAAACGAAAAAAATAAATAATAAAAAACAGACAAAAACGGCCCTCAGATATTTTAAAATTGCCACGGGTAAAAAAAGGCAGTTGACATAATATTTTCAAAATTTATCGACGGAGGTTTTCAGTTTTGGAGGAGCCAACAAGAAAAAAAATCACCAAAAAAAAAAAAAAAGAAAAAGAAAAAGAAAAGGTCATCAATCTTGGCGAAAGAAAGGATGAAAAATTCAAATTTTTGAAATTCAAAATACAATTTCGTATAAAAATGGAAAACATTTTCCCTACATATTTTCAAAAAACTTTTTTACATGTAAGTGTTGACATGCCGTACCTTGCCATGGGTGACTGAATTGGGAGTGAACCATGGAGTGAACCTTTACAAGACGGGCCTGTCGATGGGTTAAAGTCCATGTGTAATTGAGACATCGGATTATGGGGGAGGGGAGTGTGTCCGACCAAATTTGGCAACAAATTGCCGAATTTTTTCTTTTCTTTTCAACTGGCAAAAAAAAAAAATATATATAGACCCTTCACTTTGGCAATGGGGGTTTAAGAGCTCTTTTTTCTGATTTAAAAATTTGCCAACAATTTCAAATATTTCGAGGACAATAAGAAGTGACATCCCTCTTCCGCCAACCTCTAGCTACACCCCTATAATTATGACGGTTCAACCAGCGGTTTCCTTTCATCTTTTATACGCCTCCGATCCCTGAAATGTGGCCCTTTTTCCCTACCA
Organism: Heliocidaris tuberculata; assembly: GCA_025618425.1. Lineage (NCBI taxonomy): Eukaryota > Metazoa > Echinodermata > Echinoidea > Camarodonta > Echinometridae > Heliocidaris > Heliocidaris tuberculata. The sequence goes on along the minus strand of CM046835.1, from coordinate 6,432,483 downwards.
CGTTTCAGACTACACAGTCACTCAGAGAAATCGGACATTGTCTGAAGCTGAACAACAAGCCAAAGGGACATGTACCAAAAGCCCACGAGACCGAAAGCCCACGAGACCGAAGATCCACGAAACTGAAAGCCCATAAGAACGAAACCCCACGAGACCGAAGGTCCACGAAACCGAAACCCCACAATACAGAAGGCCCTCTCACAACCAAATTGTGGTTTCATTAACTCGAAAAGCAAACATTAGTGCATTTGGGGGGAAAGTACAAGTTCAACCTTTTAAAGACGGTTTTATGTCCGGTTCAAGGTACAAATAGACGATCGACTGTCTGCAGGACTTATAATACGAGAGACAGTTCGCTGTTTATTATATAAACGCAAATCGTATTTTACAGAACATATTCTTCACATTTACTGACGCATATCTTGAGAGTTTGAAAATGACCCTGAGAACGCAATATTTGCCATTTCATTGGATTTTTGCATGCAGTTACGATAGCGATGTTCACACAATGGCAATATAGTGCTCATCAAGCTTAATGCATTCATGTATATCCCCTGTCTTTGGGTTGAACAGAATATATCCTGATCAATTATACAGTTTCATCTAAAATTTTGTCATGCATATATCCCTTGAATTTTATATAGATACTGCAATATGATACAGGTCAGTTGTCCAGAATGTCTGCTATAAAGAATGCTTATCTTAATTATGTCGGTGATAAACTCTTTGATATTCGACCATAATAACGGTCACCTACTGTACAAAATATTTGAAATTTTTATGATATATGGGAGCTTTATTTTTCAGATTCCAAATTATCCATAAAAATGAGTGATTCGGTAAAATGATCATATGTGTACCCAGGGTGCACAATGGGTGCATGGTACACTGTCGCTTGGTCTACCACCACTTGGTCTAATTATCAGTTCGTCGAACTTCACGTGGTCTAATTCATTTTGTCTACAACCAGTTTGTCTACTTACCATTTCGTCTAATTTCCATTTGGCCTAATAACCAATCCGTCTAATACCCAGTTTGGCTAACCCCATTTAGTCTAAAACCCATTTGGGCTAATTTTCACTTCGGCTAATTTTCACTTCGTCTATTTCCAAATAGTCTAACAGTCATTTTGTCTACAAGCCACATAGTCTAATATCCATTTGGGCCACACCTACTTTGGCTAATACCATATGGTCTACCTATCATTTGGTCCAATTCCATTTATTCTAATAACTATTTGGGCTACTTATCATTTAGTCTAACTGTCATATGGTCTAATATTCAATTCGTCTAATAACCAGTTAGGCTACTTATCATTTGGTCTAATTTTCATAGAGTCTAATGACCATTTGGTCTAATTACTATTTATTCTTCTGGCCATTTATTAGCAAGTTGAGAAAGGACAGGGAAATGAAACTTAAAAAATGAAACTTCAAAGAAGTCATCTACGTAAATGTGCACCTTGCTGCTGCTTATATCAAGATCAGTCAATATCCCTACATTTTATATACTAATTATTTAATTTATTAAAATCAATTATTTAGTATTATTTTTTTAGTAATTAAAACATTCATAGGTCTCCTCTTCCTTTCATGACTTAAGTAGAAGAACCTGATTTTGTATTGCACTTCAAATTATGTTTGTTGGGTTGATAATCTGTTATTCATGTTTTTTTATTTGATATCCGATGTACAAATGTTTGTAATAAAAGCTAGGGGCGGTGCCAGGGTATTTTCATAGGAGAGGCAAGACGACCCACAGACTTGGGGTTTCAACGAACTGGGTACCTTTTTTGGAAAAGGGGAACTTAATTATAAAGGGTGAAGACCAGAATGGAAAATGGCGTTTTGATACGTTGAAGTACCCGTACATTTTATTTTACACACATTAAATTTTAAGGTTATATTTTCTAATCTTTGCATAATATGCAATTCTACTCTACTCCTAACTTGCAAGCGAGCGACCAAAAATACTATGTTCTTGTTGAAGGTCATGCATGGTGCTTGCATTATACAGTGATTTCATGATGAAGATGCCGCAAAAGCAGTTTAATTTCAAGCACAATCTCTCAATAAAAGAGATAGACAGGACTTTATGTTACTGCCATGAGTTACAATAAGTGGGTGCGAGCGAGCGTAGCGAGCAAGCTTCGGGCAGGGGATATCTTAATTGCTGCAATATTATTAAACTTTTGGGCACTGTGTCCCCAGCTGTCGCTAAGTTCCTGCTCAAAGGTGTCACACTGTTGTCATATCAAGAACTAAATATTCTGCCATTAAGCTTCTCTGATTCTTTTTGAACTATGCAAACTGCTATTTTCAGGGGCGGCGCTACAGGGGGGGGGGCAGGAGGCGGTTGCCCCCTTTTTCAAGTCACCAAAGAGAGAGAGAGAGAGAGAGAAGAAAAATGAACAAAGAAGGAGAAGAAGAAGAAAGAAGAGTATGCAACTATTATCATTTTATTATTATTATTATTATTATTATTATTATTATTATTATTATTATTATTATTATTTGTTCATCTAAAACGTAGATTAACTCGCTCGTTGTTAGGGGGCACAATGCCCCCCCCCCCTCACTTGTCCAAGCACCCAAAAAGTGTCCGCTACCCACAAAAATGCCGCTTTTTATACTTGTTCACTGCCTTCTTTTTCTTCTTTTAAGGCAGTGGAGTATCTAGGTATAATGACGCCCTGGGCAAACAGTGAATTTGCGCCCCCCCCCTCCCCGAGTCAAATTATGTTATGTGAGGAAGCGAAGCGACCGAGCAGCAATTTAAAAAAATCTTCTGTACAGAAATATAAGGTACATTTTACAGATTACAGAAAAAGTAAATATTTAGTCTAGCAAAAATAAAAGTTATAAACAAACCCGGTATACAAGACATATTACAGATATCGGTATTTTTTTGTTTTTGTTTTGACCTCAGCTCAGGATAGAGTCGAGTCAGGACAGCAACCCCCCCCCCCCTCCCCCGGGCCCCCTAGGCCCTTTCAAAAAGCTCTGGTCACAACCTGTCCAGGGATGGCCAACAAAATGACGCATATTGTTGATGGTAGGTGCGTAGACGAAAAGGGAATAGCCCAACAGGCAATTAGCCTTAGTGATAATTAGACAAAGTGATGTTTAGACAAATTTGCATTTAGACCAACTAACAAGTAGACTAAATGGAAAATGGACTAAATGAAAGTTAGATCAACTGCACATTAGACCATATAAATGCCATGTAGACCAAATGGATACTAGACCAAGTGGATTTTAGACGAAATGCCTGTAGACCAACTAGTTTTAGACTGACTGGGAATTAGACAAACTGACATTAGACGAACTGGTGGTAGACCAAGTGACAACAAAATAAAGTAGGCGAAATGGTAATTAGACCAAATGGTATTTAGACCAAGTGATAATTAGCCCAAGTGGTCATTAGACCTTCTGGTTATTAGACCAAGTGCAAATTAGACCAAATGAAGAGTGGACCAAAAGGGTTTAGCCCGAATGAAGGTAGCCCATCTGGAAATTAGACCAAGTGGTTTTAGCCCAAGCGTGCATAAACCTGGGGGCATGCCTCCACTTTTCATTAGCTATAAAAAGGTCATCCACGTTTGTGTGTGTGTAACTATGTGACTTTGTGATTATCTGTGTCACCCCCCCCCCCCCCCCCCCCCCCCGTTGAACAAGTCTAGATACGCCAGTGAAAATGACTATGCAAAATTGCAGCCAATGGAGTTTCTTCATTTCTATCATAATGATGATTTAATACAGATCTCCTCTTGTCAAGCGTGATTAAATAAGTTTCTGGACATGTAATATACAAGCTTTGCTTCTAAACATGTCCAACTCTTTTCAACATCATTTAGGTCAACATTTGTGCATCATATACTTTACTTACTGATATTTAATTACGTGCCCATATCTATGGAAAAAAAAACATTGTTATATTATTGTTGTTATTTTATTCATTTTGTTATGCACTGCAGTATTATGTTAATATGGTTGAAAACAGTCAATAAATCTGAATCTGAATCTGAATATCTCTCACATAGGCTTACCGTTTAGTGAATTCGAGTATAACCCCTTTTTCACGGTAAAATTTACATTCAGCCGGAGAGACCTCTATTCATCAAGTCCATGTGATTAGCTTAAGATGTAATCAATTAGTATAGGTATAGTAATTCAACGTAATCATAAAAACATTATCGGTGAAGTAACTTAGTTTTTAACGATGATTCTGTTCAATTTGTTCAATAAATAGGCCTAGTAAAAGATTTACAATTATTGTTTGGTCGTCATTTATAAAGATGTGTGTCACCCTGACCCTGATTTCCTCTTACCAGGGAGAGTCTAATAGCATTTCTTTTATTATGCCTTGCTCTTTTGTATGCCTTTGTTATAAATGCTTTAGCCAGGTGCAAGAAAGTTTAGGTTTTTACTGTATTGTAAGGAGCTCGCGCGGTTAGGGTTGCTGCATTGTAAAGAGCTCTGCTTCGAATTAATTAGACTATGAAGGTGTTTTTCTGTTGCTAGGTTTTTTGGGAAAGATAGGAGGTAATTGGATGAAATTCTAGGTGTGTCAGGTCATGAGTCGTAGTGAGAGCTGTTTGAAGGAAAATCGGTGCAGATCTCATTTAACTTTTGTGAGGAGAGGTTGAGCTCATCTTCCTCGTGTATGAGAGGCTGTCGTGTTGTGCTGTGACTGGGTGTAATTTGAGGCCTATATAGATTCTTCCCATCGGCAAACATTTCTGGCTAGAAAGATTTAGGAACTTTTCCCTGGCTGCTCACCGCACACCAACAGCACAACACCAAGAACCATACTAGACAGATATCCGTAAGTTGAATTATTTACTAATTAAATATTTTGTAGAAGTAAGGACTTGCGTATATGATGTGTAGAATTATGAGTTTCTGTTTTCTTTCGTATTGTATGATATGTAATAAGAAGGCACAGATTTACATTACGTGTATTTTATATATAGAATAATTCCAGTAAAAAAAAAAAAATAATAATTTTGTTTCTTTTAATTGAATGTTGACATTTTAAAAAGATGTCTTTCTTTTGTATGCTAAAATCAACTTGAACATCAATGAAGGTATTAATTGTCGGGCAAACTGGTTACATGTGAAATTTTGACGTGTATAATGTGTTTAAAAGTAGTAAGGACAATTAATTCTTTTGTATGCTAAAATCAACTTGAACATCAATGAAGGTATTAATTGTCGGGCAAACTGGTTACATGTGAAATTTTGAAGTGCATAATGTGTTTAAAAGTAGTAAGGACAATTAATTCATAGTGTCAGAGAGTATTTGTTAGAATCCGTTTTGGTATAATCTTTCTATATACAGTCGCATTTTTCGTCCATCGCTTAGCTGGGCTAAGCTCGTCAACTCTTGGCAAGGACGCCGGCTTTGTGCCTGTATCGTCACTTTTCACTCTGAGCTGTATTCAACTACGTTCGTCTCAGATGTCGCTTTCGAATTCGACATCCTGATCGTCTTCGATGACATAGAAAAAACACCAGGCTTAGTCCTCCGTGTTCTTCATCGCGACTGCTCTGCAAGCAAGGTCGTGACCCCCAGTGAACTTGGATTTTTGTTCATGCGTTTTGCACAAATCGGTAGAGTTGGGTTCTACAACTTGCCAGCATTCCTCATCAAAAGTAGGACACAAAACTTTTGACGATATACCTTAGGGAATGGTTTATTTACCCAGTAAAGATATATTTAAAAAAAAAACTTTTTTTTGACTTATGAAGGTTTTATTATTGCATACAAATTTACACTTAATTTGATATCATAGTGAACAGTTAACTTATGTGAAATTGGATACTATTTTGTCCTTTCAACTGTAAAACATTTTGAGTTTATAATTTGGAAAAGACAAGAAAATAATAAAGCATCAAGTTGATATAAGTGTAATTCCATACAAGTTTTATTCTCAACCTATTTCGCAGTATTTTGTATTTAATTATTGTAGTGTATTTTCACAATAATCACATTCACTTGATATTTTGTACAATAATTCCTTGGTAGTAAAATACCTTACAAATTTGGCAACAAACGAGTGACAATGTGATTGTTTCAAAATCAAAATAAGAATGAATACAAAACCATTCTAATAATACTCCTACATGTTTCGTTAGACTTTCAATTGACTTTCACGTTTTATGATTTAAAGTATGGAATATAGATCTCTCTTTATGTTTAAGGTAGGCAAATCGCTTTATGTCCGTTTCATGACTATAATATTGTCACTTATTTTCAACAGCATTTTCTTCAGCTAAGACTACGTGCACAGTGGCGTAGCTTCTGGGAAGTATGGGGGCACGTCCCCACCCCTTCGAATAGAGAACAAAAGTAAAAAGGGATAGAGAAAGAAAGAAAGAGGGAGGGGGAGAGAGAAAAAACCGTGAAAGTGGAAAGTAAACGTGAAATGAAGATTAAAGAACCCCTCGCACATTCGCCCCTTTACGATGGCTTCGCATTTCATCCATCTAGTAAGACCGGTGCCTTCCACAGTGCTAAACCACTGCGCTATACGCCACCGCGCGTGTACGTTTAAAATGAAATTATTTTTCATATCATACTGAAAAACATTAAGCTACGTTAAACTAAAAATAAAGGTCTCATGACTATTACAGAGCTAAAGTCCATGTATATAAACAAACACTTCCTCAGTTTACAACTTAAAGGGCTACACCACCTGCCGTATAGAAGCAAATGCACATTAATTGCATCTCACTGCAACAACAGTTTAGGCTAAAATGTTCAGACAACGAGCCGACATCACATCAACAGCAAATTTATAAATTTTGCCTGTGATGTCATAGTAAAACAACAAAGTATTATATATTTACCATGTTGGGCAAGGGCTTTGGCTTTCTCGCTCTCCACATTTCTAGTGATGCCTCGAATCTTAAAACTGCTGTCTTGAAGAAGAGCTCTCGCCACAGAACCTCCTTGGATTCCAGTAGCTCCGAATACTGCGATAACTTTCGCCATTTTAAAAAGACTTGGATTCAGTTCGAAGGTATCACAATGAACATATTAGGCTTAGAAAATGAGTTATTGGACCAACGCGACTGCAATATAATGTATATACACGTAAAGGCCATGGGTACGATGGGAGGGTGTGATAGGCATCTATGCTTTAATGCACTAGCGGATCAAAGTTTTAGAATTAAGGTGTGTGCGCGCCGCCGAGGTGCGACATACACGATAACATTACAAACAGCTTCAATTCATTTCAACTTAATTCAGTTTATTTATTCAATTCCATTTAAAAATTACGTTAAAAAACACAATAAACATATAGAATATATATTGAAGCATTGGACCAACAAACAAATAAAAGAGCGGAAAGAAAAGTAGAATATAAAAGACCAGAATAAGAAGCGTACAGTTGATATTTACAGCACATAAAATAACGGACATGAAATAGAAAAATGCAAAAGAACCAAATAAAGGTTCTGTCGAGGCAGTCCCTAATGAAATACCTAAGTTTGTACTGATAAAATTTATAAAAACAAAATTAGTTAATCATGTAGCACAGTAAGTGAATAAGAATTCCTTAAGTTTTGATTTAAAAGAATTTAATAATGAAATATTTTTATATAATGAGGAAGAGAGTTCCAAATAAAAGGTCCTTTGTATTTAAAAGAAAAAGAAGAAGCTGTGTTTTTACATTCTTCATTATAATAATTTTCAGGATTTCTAATGTTACTGTTTTACATTTGATCATCGAGGCAAGATTATATGGCAGTTTGTTGTGTTTATGTTTAAAAACCTTTAATGCAATGCAGTATTGATTCAATTGATAGATAGTGATAAATTTAAGTGTGTTTTTTTTAAGTGGTTAAAATAATTATATTCATTGATACAAGTGCCCTATATACTTTAATTCTGCACCTACCGGGTTTTAATTTATACCTCGTTCAGTTAGTTTACACTATGATTGTTTATTTATGTATGGCATGTTATGGAATTATATTGAATTGTGTTTATTGCCATGTTGAATGATATCGTGAAATTAATGCTTAATTTGTAATAATCATTTTGAAAACATGAATCAAGGATAACAAAAGTATTAAAAATCCCCAAACTAATCAGTAATCTGGAGGCGCCATAGTTTGTGAAAGTCATGGTCGGACCTATGCATAAGAGAAGGACACCCCTTCCCCCATCCCGCAGGATCGCTTTGCAGAGTTTCAAAGATTACATACATATGCTCAGTTCAGTTCAGTTCAGTTCAGTTCAGTTCAGTTCATTTATTTATTTCATTTCTAAAATGTACAAACATTTGTACGTGACAAACATATATTTGATATTTACATTCATAAAAAACAATTAAATATGAGTATCAGTTAGCCTGTATTGAATTTTAAGGGGAAAAAAATGAAATAGGAGAACTTAAGATAAAGCCTGTGTTGGCCTTGTGAGACAAGTCCCCTTTGTATAACTGTGGTCAGAGGCTATATATATAGAAAATAATTTTCCTTATTCTGTACGAATACAAATACGAAATACGGTATGAATTTGAAAAAGGGGAAAAAGTACAAAAACAAAACAAAAACTAACATATATATAAAAACATATGAAATGCATAGCAAAAATAGCTGATGTTTTAGTGTGAAAAATAGCTATTTAAATATCGTAGCAAGAGTAACAGAGCTCACGGGTGGTAATTCTACAAAAGGTTCACGTCTCTTTTCTGAGTAACAACTTTCCTCGTTTCTAAATTTTGCGAGCAAGCGAAGCGAGTATGGAGCACTGCCTATCCATTTATAGATTTTTATTGTAATCGTGTCGATAAAGATATACTAGATAAGAATGAGATGTATGAAACTGCAAAGAGGCCACGTCGCTGCCCTAATTAAAGAGATGACGGCTGCCCAATTTCAAATATTAAAAGCTTACAGGGGCGCTGCAACTCCCAGATTCAATATGGTTTTATCATTTATGTAAACGGAAAATTAACAACGAAACCACCTCGTTAACCAAATATGAGTTGATGCCTTGTCCTAATGATATAAAATGAGCGGGCCTGCACGATACATTTACCCACAAGTCGGCTTCTCCACTAATTCAGGCGCGTAGCCAGGGGGCGATGGGGGCGGTCGCCCCAAACGCCCCCCCAAAAAAAAAAAGCGAGAGCGAAAAAGCGGGGGGAAGTGAGAGAAAAAGCCTAAAAAGTTGCTATGAGCCGTTATCTTTCTCTCCAAATTTGCCAGAATGTCAAAGCTTTCGCGCTTCGCGCGGGAAGGGGAAACTCTCCCCTCCCTGTGCGCCCACCGCTGTTAAATACAGTGCAGTATTGCGTCCAAATAATTGAAAAGCAGTCAGGGCATCGAACTAACTTTTCGCCTGAAAAAAAGTGCTACACGAGCCGTCATCTTTCTCTCCAATTCGCGCGTGAAGGGAAAAAAATCCCTCCTCAATCCCTGCGCCCACCCCTGTTACATACAGTGCAGTATTGCGCCCAAATAATTGAAAAGCAGTCAGGACGTCGAACTAACTTTCGGCCTAAAAAAGGTGCTACGAGCCGATATCTTCTCTCGAATATGCTCAAACGTCAAAGCTTTTGCGCTTCGCGCGGGAAGGGAGGGGGGACTCCCCCTTCCTGCACCCACCCCTTGGGGAGCACGCTTTGCTTGCTCACAACCGCCCCCCCCCTAAAATGAAATCCTGGCTACGCGGCTGTCCACCATTAATTCGACCCATTAAGTCCAGCACCCATCAGTGAGCAATGCTGATACCCTTGTCCAACAAGTGCCGCTCATATACCGTTTACACAATTACGTTTGTGCGTTGACTCCATCTGATGCGAATAATTGAAATCAAACAAAACTGCTGTCGATTTTATTTTACGGAGCTACTGAATCAAAGTCTAAGGGCCTCCTTGAATCCCTTGAATCATGAAAATGTGGACGAGAAAAAGTTCTCCCTACCATGTTTGATGACATACCATAACATATGCAGAAAGCTAAACAGCAATAAAGATGCAAAAATTATAAGTTAAAGCCCTTCTGGCTCTCAGCAGACGATATGATGTTTTTAGTGCGTCTTTTTAACTACTCCTTCCTTTTCCTTCATGGAGTAGAAACTGTAAATTGTCGGTTTGCTAACTTGTTTTACCCCATCTATCGGCCAACTTTGAGCAGCGGACTGGAAATTCCGAGCCTTGGCTTGTTTAAGCCATGGTCTCACTGGCCTTAAGACCGGTTGCCGACTTCCGACAACCACTGGTCGGTAGCTGGTTGTCTGAGATCTCAAAGAGGTTTTCGTCAATCTTCATTTGGTTGTCAGCGGTCGGCAACTGGTTGTCAGAGCATTTTGGTCGGCAGGAGGTTTACGCTGCTGCATCGAAAACCTTTTGCCGACCAAACTGGTTGTGGGGAGGTTTTTCTTGGTTTTCTAAAGGTAGGCGACAGGTCTCAGACTGATCGTCGACTGATCTTTAGTGCTGGTCAGTGGCGGAGATCTGTTACGCAATTCTATTCATCAGGGGGGGGGGGGACGACCTATTGTTACGTCCCCCTCTGATGAAAAGAATTTCCTGCATATTTACGCCCATGGTGCTGATCGACCATCGCCGAGAGGATTTTGGTCGAAAATAAAGTCGGCGAATGATCGTCGAACAATAAACGACCAGTCGCCGATTGATTCCCAAACCATTACCGAGCACCGACAACCAACAGTAATCAAAACCATCCCAAAGACTTTCATGAAATCAACTCAAGGGTAATTTGGGTCGTATTGCCTATTGAAACATAGTTTTGCTTATAAAAGAGATAATTTAATATATGGACCACATACTTTCAAGCCGATGGTAGAAATGGGAGAACCATATTGAGTCGTTTCCTCTTCATGAGCTTGTTAACTTTGAGTAATTTATTCAGACAATCTCGTATACATCCTTGCTTTGCACCCATATTATGCAATAATCGGTGACCTATTCATCATAACCTGGCATAAATATATAATTTAGAAATTTTTGCACCAATGATTCATAGCCTCCCTGTATATCGCCGACTGGCGTAAGAATATCGGCCATCCGTCTACGACGGGTTGTTTATAATCGCCGATCAATTGACGACCGTTCCTACAAGCGGTGGGCAATCAGTCTTTGATGATCGGCGATTGGCCTATAACCGAACGGCCACTATCCTACAACCTATCGGCAACTGATCGCGGACCGATTTTTTTGTTTGTCCAGATTGGTTTCGATTGTCGCAGCTTTTTTGGGTTGACAGAATCAGAATTCGGCAGCCGATCGTAAGGCCAGTGAGACCATATAGTTTTAGTTGACCGTACATTAAACGATCCGACTGCGATCTGATTTTCGGAGAAATCGCAATTACCTTAGATATGGAAATTGATATCTAAGTACGGTAATCATCCTAGTAATACGATTAGTAAAATCGAAATTTTGGTTGTAACTCTCACGATTAATGAAATAATCATAGATGATGTCTTTCACCAATGGAAGCAGCTACCTGGAGCCTGATTGATAGCGTGAAGATAAAAATGTTCAATATCCCGATTTTTTTCTTCAAATTGGAATGAAAATATAGGCTAACAAACATTTTCATCTTCGAGCACAAAGTGTTTCCTTAAAAAACTACTATTAACATATTTAAGGGGGAGAAAAAAGAGATTGAATTGTGTGTCCATTTATTTTCCAATGCTTTTGTATGCTCTAACGCCATAATTTGTCTATTAGTAATTCTTTCATGTGTTAAAGTTGTTAAAATTTAGTCTTTTTTCTATTAAAAAAAAAGAAAAAAAGAATTATACTTATGTTATAGTCGGTAATTATGATATTAGTTGATAAAAGCGAAAAAAATTCCAATGTCGTTCATCATGATAATAATGTAGGCCTGTTCTGTTCGAAACGCTAAACCTTTGCCTTTTGTAACTTTGCTGTCTCTCCCATTAATCGTATTAACTGTCTTCCTGTCTTTATCAAATATTTTGATATTCTTCTAGAATTTAAAAAAAAAGTTGTCTAGAACTAAATCCCTCCAATTTTGCTTAAAAGTAATGTCGTATAAATATTTGTTAGCATCACAAATAGAATAGATTTCAACTCTAAGAGGTATTAAAAAGATTTGAAAACGCTAAATCTTGGACGGAGATCAATGATTACCCCTGAAAAGACCCATTTTCATACCAACAAACCACTCTTTTGTACCTCTCCCCCGTCTTTTGTTATGTTAATCAATACATGTTTCTCACCAGAGGTTCTGCAGCCTAGCGCTCTAGCTTTGGCGTCCACGCCTCGGTAAGTAACAACAAAAATGGGTGTTTCAACTGCTTTTGAAGAAGTGCGTGACCTGAGCTCCCTACCTGTATCACATTCATACGGGTGTGTAGCTTGATTTGTACGCTGTGCCGTATGACTTTGATATGGGCGTATTGAGTTTAGAGTCCATGAGCAACACGGACACTCCACCCAAACTGGATTGAGCCACTATAGGGCCCTAAGTTAATGTGTTAACAACAGACGACTTTCAGCAGTACTAGTTGACCGCCAAACTTCTTATCTACTGTAGACGAAATAAAACGAAATAAAACGAAGACCTTTTCGGGGTGTGTTCGACTTACTACACGGGAGCATTTTTGGCTACTTCTACCGAGATTAAACGCTCTCGATCTGTACATTCATGTGACAGGCACCAAAGAGGAACTTGGCTTTGGTTTTATTTTAGACGCAATATTTTGATATTTTCTCATTGTTGGCGGACGTACAAAGGAACATATGCATGAGAGTTTGACAAAGGTTTGTTAACATTTCCAAAGTCGACACAACATCTGGACCCTTTCGACGTCATGGCGGTCAATAATTTGACTGCTTCTTGCCGATTGCTTGCCGTACTTTTCTACGTATTTTGTTTGGTAAGTCATGCTGTTATTGTTAGTTTTCTTATTATAGCATTCAGTCAAGTTCATAAACATACGGGCCCCCATTTCGTCAGGGGCCTACCCCTCTTGCCCGAATATTAACTTTCTAGTTTTTAACTTTTTTTTTTTTACACTTTATTATAGTGAGAACGTAATTTAGGATGGCATCAATGGTACATGTGTCATGGCAGCTAATTGTCAGTACATTTACCAAAGTAGTGATGATTTGTAAAGAGGTGGTTATGACTTATAATTATCCCAGTATAGCTTCCACAGTGAGTTGCTGATGGGATTATTTCTACAAGGTACAAGGTACTACAAAGTTGAAGAATTATATTTCAAACCCGCAAAATGATCTCATCTGTCCGAAAGGTTGTTGCTTATCACACAATCAAGCAAAGTTGTGGTATAGTAATTCTTTGTAAATGTATAGATGCTTTGGAGAGTATTATTGGCTGATAAATCACAAGTCATTTCAAGTATTTATCTGACATTCAGTTCCCCTTATTAGATAATTTGTAAACATGCTTTGTAGAGGACCCCAACGATGCATATAATTTTCTTGACTGCAGTTCAGTATATGCCTTGATGTTTGCCAAGGCCCCACATAATGTTTGGGAAAGGGATTCGCTACTACTATTCAAACCTAGTAATTTAAACCAGTTATACCAAACAATATAGCCTGATACACGCTGTATACATGTACTCTCGACTAATTTGACAATTGGATTATTATTACGAATTAATGAAAAAAAAATGTATCTGGCTATCTCTTTAGAGCTACACATGTATGCGTTCTCCATTCCGTTTAAGTGTCATCATCTTAGTAGAAATTTAGAATTGAGATATATGACAAATCTTGTGCTTAAAAGCCTCTTTTTGCCTTGGAAGTTGGTAGGTTGAGATTTTGCCAAGTAGGAATATATATATATATATATATATATATATATATATATATATATATATATATATATATATATATATATATACATATATATATAGAATTATATATGCGAAGATACCCAACTTTAACATTTCGACGGCCTCTCGGTAAATTATATAGTGTGAGGATTGATGATATATATCACAAAATGTTCACAGAAACAAAGCTCCGACGAAATGCAGTGTTAAAGATACGTAGAAAATAAAGTTCACAACATCGCTTTCGATTTATTCTCTTCAGGTGAAGTGAGCCTTTGATAGTTTTACATGACTTTATATACAAGTATAATCAAGGAAATACAGTAATATTCAAATGAGGACGAGGTTTGTAACATTGTCCTATAGTTGTTTTTACGACATGATTAATCTTAATCTTAATCCCAATCTTAGATTAAGCGTTGTAAGTAGGAAGTCTTCTATGTTCAGTTTGTTTGAGAATCTTAATCCATGCAACTCAACTCAACACATCGTAAAGTTACACAAAGATTCTTAATGATGTAAAACATCTAATGTTTCCTGTATTCATGGCTCACTTCACCTGAAGAGAATAAATCGAAAGCGCTTGTGAAGTTAAAAACATGCTCCTCGTTTGTGTATTCTATACGATGTTGTGAACTTTATTTTCTACATATATATATATATATATATATATAAAATTGTAAGAATTTGGCTAAAAGACAACATGATGGGCCGTCTTGTTTGGATAAAATAGGCCAATATATATATATATATATATATATATATATATATATATATAAAATTGTAAGAATTTGGCTAAAAGACAACATGATGGGCCGTCTTGTTTGGATAAATTAAACAAATGAAATAGGCCAATATATATATATATATATATATATATATATATATATATATATAATATATATATATATATATATATTTTTTTTTTTTTGAGGGGGGTCAAGACAAGCTCTCCTTATATCTTGCCTTCAAAAGTTCCAGTCAGGATGAAATTCGAGGAGGGCATCAATAACAGTAAAATTCAATAATGTTAAGTCTGTTTTGCCCAAAACTCGTAAATTTTATGATTTTTATAATTTATGCAAATCATATGCATAATTTAGATTTGATTTAGTTCAAAATGCCCTATATTATCAATTGTCTTATTGCTCATAAATCATATTTTTGCTAAGTTTGGTTCATCTAATCCATGTAAAACTTCAGTTTCCCATGCAGCTAAAGTCGACTTTGTCACGCGATTCACAATTTCTAGACCCTGTTGTTAATAACTGAGACAATATTATTGAAAACAAACTTGGCATAGGATGCTAAAAGCCTTAAAATTTGTTTTCCCAAAATATGCATTTGATATATCCTATATATAAGTTTATATAAAATCATCCAGAGATGTATGAAAACCTCATTTCCAGCCTGTCACGCGAGACACGGCAGTAAAATTGTGTTTTCTCCATGAAGATTATGTCTGCTGGTACTTTTCTCTATACCACAATCTACCATTAACACGATAAAAACTACTTTCGAAAAATAAACTCAAGGGCAATTTCAAAGGCCTATTGTACTGCCCATAGAATTCTTGTTAGGATTACGTAATACGCGATTGTAATGTTCGCACATTTCTATAGGTCTAATTGTCTTGAGTTTATTTTTCGAAAGTAGTTTTTATCGTGTTCATTTCAATATATTCACTGAATAAGTTATGATAAAGAAGATGCACTTGATATAGATTTGACAGAAGATTTTGAAGTAGAATTTCTTTTCAAATGTCACGCAAGTCATGGTGGAATGGCTCATAGCTGATATGACACCCAACATAAAACCTTGATGAATTCATCATTCTTTGTTATATCTTTATAAATAAGGAAGTGTTATAAATTATCATACTTACTTTAAAGAGATTTAACACAGAGGTATGACCAGAAAACTACTGAAGAGAAAATGATACGGAAAATTTTGAAGGCTGAGAAATTATAGGTTGAAATAAGAAACTTTGAACAAATGTATAGGTTTTAATGATAAAGTTGTTTAGTGGGTTTCTGAAAAGCTTCTTTAATCTCAGAATGATTAATGTCAGCGACATGTTGAGAACTGAGGCTGAGCGAAGGAAGTAAGTACTTTTTTATATCATAAATGAAATGATAAATAGAAAGTCATAGATAGAAATTTGCACATTACACAACATTCTTCCTGTAGGTAAAGATTATGGGTAATGAATTTGATTGACTACTTTTTTCAGGTCCACAATATATAAAACACAAAAGGCCGAGGTGAAATAATCAATGATGGACTTTCGTCCCTACCTTTTATTTTATTTTTTTTTTCTCTCTCTCTCTCTCTTGTTGATAAAGTAGTTTATGAATAAAACTTTCCAGTTGTCAGGCGACAGAAAACAAGAGTTGGGAACTTCAGTTTTTAAAAAGATATGTCACCATTATATTACGCATATGTGAAATTTTTCTAATCAAATTCTACTTGATTGTCGCGTTAAGTCCTTGTTATATGTGTTTTTTTTTTGTTGTTAATGTTTTTTTTCTTCATACACTGTAACTAGGATATTTCCATGTGCACGTTAAAATAGCACATTATCTCAATCATATATGGGGACACAGCGAAAATTAAGTATAAACAAAAAATCCGAATATGTCATCAGTCGTCTGCACAAAGCTATAAAAAGGAAAGAAAAAAACAAACAATACAAATAAAAATGCCAAACTTGTGACTTTTCTTCCAATTTATGCAATGAAAAAAAAAAAGTGTATTGTCAATGGGGCAGGGCCTTACCATTGAACTATTTCTCATGACGTCACAATCAATTCACGGTACAGTAAAGTTATAGACTGTTCCCAATCAGCCTTATCTTTTTGACTTCATTATACTTGTGACTGCGCAGTGCTCCACAAAACAGAGAAAGTCTGTTTTGCCCAATACTCGTAAATTTTATGATTTTTATAATTTATGCAAATCATATGCATAATTTTGATTTGATTTAGTTCAAAATGCCCTATATTATCAATTGTCTTATTGCTCATAAATCATATTTTTGCTAAGTTTGGTTCATCTAATCCATGTAAAACTTCAGTTTCCCATGCAGCTAAAGTCAACTTTGTCACGCGATTCACAATTTCTAGATTTCTTGTTAATAACTGGGACAATATTATTGAAAACATACTTGGTATAGGATGCTAAAGGCCTTAAAGTTTGTTTTCCCAAAATATGCATTTGATATTTCCTATATATAAGTTTATATAAAATCATCCAGTGATGTATGAAAACCTCATTTCCAGCCTGTCACGCGAGACACGGTAGTAAAATTGTGTTTTCTCCATGAAGATTTTTGTTTGCTGGTACTTTTCTCTATACCAGGGGGGCGTTTCATCAAGCGTTTTGTCGGTGATTTTTACCGACAACTGTTATAAGCTACTGAAATCCTTCCATTTGGTTGGCTGAGAACAAATTTGTCGGTAAAAATCACTGACAAAACGCTTGATGAAACGCTCCCCAGAATCTACCATTTCAATATATTCACTGAAAAAGTTATGATAAAGAAGATATATGCACTTGTTATAGATTTGACAGAAGATTTTAAAGTAGAAATTTTCTTCAAATGTCACGCAAGTCATGGTGGAATGGCTCATACATGTAGCTGATATGACACCCAACATAAAACCTTCAAAAATTCATCATTCTTTGTTATATCTTTATAAATAAGGAAGTGTTATAAATTATCATACTTACTTTAAAGAGATTTAACACAGAGGTATGACCAGAAAACTACTGAAGAGAAAATGATACGGAAAATTTTGAAGGCTGAGAAATTATAGGTTGAAATAAGAAACTTTGAACAAATGTATAGGTTTTAATGATAAAGTTGATTAGTGGGTTTCTGAAAAGCTTCTTTAATCTCAGAATGATTAATGTCAGCGACATGTTGAGAGCTGAGGCTGAGCGAAGGAAATAAGTACTTTTTAATATCATAAATGAAATGATAAATAGAAAGACATAGATAGAAATTTGCACATTACACAACATTCTTCCTGTAGGTAAAGATTATGGGTAATGAATTTGATTGACTACTTTTTTCAGGTCCACAATATATAAAACACAAAAGGCCGAGGTGAAATAATCAATGATGGACTTTCGTCCCTACCTTTTATTTTATTTTTTTTCTCTCTCTCTCTCTCTTGTTGATAAAGTAGTTTATGAATAAAACTTTCCGATTGTCAGGAGACAGAAAGAAAAGAGTTGGGAACTTCAATTTAAAAAAAAAAATGTCACCATTAATTACGCATATGTGAATTTTTTCTACTCAAATTCTACTTGATTGTTGCGTTAAGTCCTTGTTATATTTTTTTTTTCTTCATAACTAGGATATTTCCAAGTGCACGTTAAAATAGCACATTATCTCAATCATAATGGGGACACAGCGAAAATTAAGTATGAACAAAAAATCCGAATATGTCATCATTCGTCTGCACAAAGCTATAAACAGGAAAGAAAAAAAAAACAAACACAAGAATGCCAAACTTGTGACTTTTCTTCAAATTTATGGAATGAAAAAAAAAGTGTATTGTCAATGGGGCAGGGCCTTGCCATTGAACTATTTCTCATGACGTCACAATCAATTCACGGTACAGTAAAGTTATAGACTGTTCCCAATCAGCCTTATCTTTTTGACTTCATTATACATGTACTTGTGACTGCGCAGTGCTCCACAAAGCAAAGAAGTGGGTTGAAAGAAGACGAAAAGAATTTAGTTTACTGTCTGCTTTTTTCTGTGCCTGCGATGAATATAAATTAAATGATTTTCAGTATTTATCTTTACAATGCCATTCGTTGTCAATTATTTTCTACCAATTTTAGGTGTCATTTGAAGAAAAAAAATTGTTCATTCTTTTAATTAAAAAAAAAAAAGAAATAAAAAATAACAGAAGAGTTTATGTGTCCCGAAATAATCGCTTAAATTATAGACTGGTGTGAAGTTTAAGAATGATAAGCTCTAATGTGTAACAATACAAAATATCAATGAAATATTTATCTTCCAACACTCAAGTTAAGAAGACAACTTAACACAATTTACGTGGATGTCTACATGCAGACATGCATGTTCAAATGCAGAGAGAAACCCAGGTTTCTTTTTTCATACTGAGAGTTATTGTGCTATAAAATGTCAAAAACTCATTAAAGGCAAGGTGGATGTTAAAAAGCAATAAACACGAGAACATCAAAAACGCAAATTACCCGTTATTGCGAATATACCTCCCAGTTTTTATTAAGGTGAGTTTTCACGGGCACGCGAACGTTGTGCGAAGGATGAGAATGTCGCAAAAATGGCAAAGTCCAACATTCGCATTTTATGCTCCAATAGTTCGTCAAACTTGCGCGCGTGTTCGGAAGCGTCGCCAATTGTTCGTTCTTAGTTTGGCAGAAGTTCAAAAAAGTTTGATATTTCTTGCGAACGTTTCCCGCATCCCACGATTAATTGACGACGCTTCCGAACCTCTGCGCAAGTTCTACGAACTTTTGGAGCATAAAATGCGAATGTTGGACTTTGCCATTTTTTCGACATTCGCATCCTTCGCAAAACGTTCGCGTGCCGGTGAAAACCCACCTTTATTAACGTGATTTTTTTGGGGATTGGCAAGACCATATCTTTGTATGATATCACATTGATATAATGGTGACACGACATTTGCTCCTGCGACATTTGCTCCTCCGTCTATATCAAGGTCATGATTTGGTTTTTTGTTAAGGACAATGTGCAGATTAGGATTAGGGTTAGGGTTAGGTTTAGGTTTAGGATTAACATGGCAAAGTTAGACCGGAGCAATTGTCGCAGGAGCAAATGTCATGGAACCTGTATGAATACAAGCATTGACAAATAGATTACGTATGAAAGAATTAATGTGACGTCTTAGTGAAAAGACAAATAAAAGATTTACCATGCATGTTATTTGTTCAACCTTCTCCTGATTAAATACAAAAGGGAACACCCAGAAATAGATTTTTGTATTCATATACTGTATCGGTATGGAGAGCACAGCACGCCTATACAATATTGGAAGAGCACACTCCTATTTGGTAATTATATATAGGTCTATATGATAGGGTTCGTTTCAGTTACTGAAATGTGATTCATGATAGGCCTATATCACTTTTCTAAGCTTTATTGCAAGTTTTTAAAGAAGAAAATTTTAATCAAGTTTGTCTGAAAAATTATTAAATGAAATTATACGGCAACATTAGAAATCAATATGGAGAATAAGGGAGTAATTAGTCTTTTTTAATTGATTTATTCATTTTATTTCTGGGCATGAAATAAAAAAATACATATATATAATTTTATAAAGATTGCGTTTTGATAGTTATTTGTCTTCATTCTAAATTGAAGGGGAAAATTATAATACAGATATATAAAGCAGGCCTGATTGTTAAAAAAGAAAAGTGAAATAAGGATTTGTTTTTCATTTTTACAAGTTGTTATATGATAGTCATTTCCTCCTATAAAAGATGATGCTCTAATTGTTTAATAGATTATTCATAACTTAAAATCTAAGTATTTTAGGTAGCATGTAAGAAAGAATTGGTAAAAAAAATGCTCAACACGATGATAATTATGTGTCCGACCAACTTTAGGAAAATTTGTATGCCAAACTTAAATCATAATATTGTCTAAATAGGGTCAAAATAAATCATAATTGTTTTAAGATGGGCAAAAATATTACCTAAGTTTGGTTTTTAAAAAAATTGTTGAAAGTTGGTCGGACACATAATTAGCATCGTGTTGGACAAATATTTACCCATTACATTATCTTTTTTTTTTCTTCATTAGCTGCTTTGAAGTTCCATGGTGGTTAATGTGATACTTGTCAATCGAATAGATGTAGATGCTGAAAAGGTTTCCATGTTCAATATCAAAACATTTCGCTTGGTATCTGCTAAGCTAAACAAGGCCTAGAAGGCTAATAACATTTCTATATGCCCTTTTCTAACAGATTTCGTGTTTGAGTAAGGTTTTGTATGGAACAGTCACGTTTAACAAGCTTGTTCTTTCCTATACCTACATGTATATTGACATAGTGATTTTTTTCTGATTTACGAAAGGAAGTGATCTGAAGCTTAATATTTTGATTTGTGTGCCTGTCATACTAGTATTAATGTAATGTCGCTACTTGGAATAACCTTGTTACATGTCCGTTAAAGGGCTTGTCAGAATTGGCCGATAATGATAATGATAACGAGATTTTCCACCTGTCCTACTATTAACCATTACATTTCCCTGTATTAACATACACGAGCATATACTCACACCAGGGATAAGTTACATTTCCCTGCTCACACGTACACACAACATTGTAGGGTGTACCTTTAATTGAAAATCTCATCGTTATCGTTATCGATCAAGTCTGACCAGCCCTCTTATGACTAATTACCAGTCATGTATATTCTATAATACTATAATTCTCTGATTAGGCCACAATCAGTGTTATTTGCCATTTACTAACATACTATTGTATTGGAATTATTGACATAATTATGTCGTTGCACTACATGTACGAATGCCTTGTGATTTTAATGGATAATTTTCTAGAACATCCAAGCATATAATCTTTCTTATTCACCCTAGACTGATTCACTGGTCATTTCAGCATGTGATAATTAAAAAATGTATAATATATATTGATGAGAATTATCAAAGATAATTGATATTGATGATGCAAATGAATACATGCATATCGCCATATTGACTTGTAATGAAAACATGGATAATTTCATCAAATAGAATTCATTATTTATTCATTGACTAGTGAATTTAAGTTTTATATATATATATATATATATATATATATATATATATATATATATATATAGTGACTAAACATCATTTGAAAAAAAAAAAGTGAAATCTAGCAATCATATTCCTGAAACTTGCAATAAACGCTACACTTATCATTGAGGTCTCTGAATGAACACTACAACTCTAAATATTTAGTTTCAAAGTATTGGTAGTTCTCATAAACAGTATAACAATATGATTGTACATGTAGGCCTTCCGTCTCCCAGGGCAATGAATCTCATTCGATTTCATTGTGAAATTGAAGGAAATGCAAAAGTCGTGCTACAAATTCTTCCTTTCAAATATTTCAAATGGAATCATAATAGCATTCTAGAATTACTGATATGTTCTCAATATAATACTCCTCTCTCTCTCTCTCTTTCTCTCGTAATCTCAGTTCTTGAGATATCGATGGGGCAATATCAGAGATATATTATAATGTATCTTTTTGCTCACTCTTCTCTCGTTACCACTTTCGCTACCTTCTTATTGGAACGAAATATTGCAGTCGACTTGTAAATATAGTTTTTGAGATCCATTCACATTTTAATTGAAATGATTGCTGTATGATTGTATTCATGTAGGCTGACATTCTAATGTATACTGATTTTAATATGTTTGGATGAACATTAATACTTTTAACATCAATATCGACAGATCATTAGAACAGTAATTAAGCAATACAGATATAAACAAATATTATTCTATTTTTTTCATTCTGCCACTATATCACATGATATCGTTTTCGATATGTTTCGTTTTTGTTCATTTGGGTTTCTTTTTCATAAATGGACAGTCATGTTTAAAGTTGAATAAAATTGACTGTCACCTTTCATGGAAAGAACATATTCAGAAAATAAACAAGTGCATGCGCAAAAAAAGTAGGCATTCTCTACAAGTTAAAACATGCATTTTGTTCCAAAGAATATACACTTGTGTTATTATACAAGACTTTTATACAGCCTCACATCTCTTATGGAATAGAGGTGTGGGGGAGAGTTTACAAAAGCAATCTAAATTGTATTTGTCAAAAAATGACAATGAGAGCAATCACTTTTAGTCCAATAAAAACAGACTCAAAATCTCTTTTCCAAAGCTTAGGAATACTAGATATTTTTCAACTCCATAAACTTTTCGTATCAACATTTATGTATGATCTGGTGAAAGGAATATTACCACACTCATTAGTAGATTATTGTCAGATCATACAACACAGATATGCAACAAATGGGAAGGATTGTGGGTTACTCTATAATACATTTAAGACAAGGCAGTGGCGGATTTAGGGGGGGCAATCCCGGCCCGTGCCCCCCCCCCTTTGAGGGAAAACAATGCATTGTGCCCCCCTTATTTGCGATTGTGCCCTCCCCCCTTTTCGACCAGAAAAACTTTTTTTTTTTTTTTGCTTGTCAGAGAATTTTGGAGGGGAACTGGACCCCATAATCCCCCCCCCCCCCCCCACTGAGCGACTTTTGGAGGGCTGGCGAGACCAAAAAAATATGGGTCTCCCTCCAAGCAGTTTCCCAAAGTTGACAATCCTGCATTTGTGTGCCCCCCCCCCCCTTATACGAAATCCTGGATCCGCCCCTGAGACAAGGCAAGGACAGTTTAGCATTTCGTTTGTTGGAACAAAGCTGTGGAATAGTCTTCCATATGAAATTATATTTACATCTTCAAGGTCAGCCTTTCGTAGAAACTTTCAAGCAACCTTCAGTATAATTGATGTTGTGAGCTTAAATTCAACTTTTATATGTACTCCATTCATCACATACATTTATTTGGTGATCTTTAAAGCTTAGGATTAAGCTTTAATATTTGTTTATTTGCATCTCTTTTTATTTTTCTGTTTTTCTATTTGTGTTCTTTACTACTTGTAATCTGTAATACTACATTTGCTATACATGTTTTCAATTTTCACTCTACTGTAAAAAAGTGATATAGAATCTAAATTTTTCATAAAAACAGATTTATTTTTAAACATACGTTATTTTTGTAATAATTCAAAAAATAAAAATCACTACTTTTGATATTTTTTCCCTCTGCAAGAAATGTAAACGATAAAACCCCAAATGCCGTGGTCTTTCCCAATCATAAGCATACACGATTGAATAGGATCATTCCGTGTAAATCAACCGATGGGTCAAACCTCATCCCCTTCAAATACGCTCAAATTTGGTATACAGAGGCGTTTAAAAGTGCAATTTTAAGTTTTATAGCCCCATGCGACATAATCCCTTGATGTGCCAATGCGTGTATATTTCTAGGCCTAACAACAGTATCAGGCAGGGACTTAGCAGACTCAAAGCAAGCTCATGTGATATACTAAATGATGGAATTAAGACGATAATATTATGAGAATACAGGCACAGATCTGATTTCGAATAACATACAATATTAGGTCCAATCGTGTATCGTGCATTTATATACATACACATGTACATTCCATATAATTCATTCTTCTCCCTTGAAATGAAAAGATTATTGCATTTTTGACATATTTTAATGCCAATGAACTACTCTTTATTTCAAAGTTTATTCCATAGACTTGATCATCGAGAACAAAAAATGAACCATGACCCGCTGACAAATATTTCGTAAACCACCAAAAGATCTGCTCTTCCAACATGCTATTCAACGGAGAAGATCCTTTTGAAAGAATAATGGTGGGGAAAAAAAGCTATTTGAACGCTATTTTGACTGAATTCCGCCGTCTGTCCAAATGAGGAAATTCTATATTGTTCCATAGCCTCCCATAACTTTTTTTTTTTGTTTTTTGAAACAGGAAGTGACACACAGCATTCAGTATCGGCGTGTAATCTTCATTTGCACGACTGGGAGGGGGGGGGGGGGGGGGGGAGATGAACACTCTAAGTCGAGGGGGTCTAGGCAGCAGGCTTGCCCAGGAAATTTTGAAATGTTTAAGCCCTTTTCCTGCAAGTGAAACATAATGGACCGTTATAAGGGATATGTAATGCTACCTCTTCTTTAATTTAATATTGAAGTTTGAAATTTGAGTTTCAGGACCTCCAACACACGGGCTCTGTCTTATAGCCTACGGGATATGCCAATGGTGTGTACAACTCCAAATGATATCTGTTAGTTAGAAAGTCATATCCAAAATATGTGTAAAATTTCATGGGGAGACTTTAAACTGAACTGCTATTTTTTTTTCTTATTCATATCAATGCATATGGAAATCCGAAATCGTCATTTTTGATTTTTTTTCCCCCTCTACGGGTCTAAAATTTATAAGGTACAAAAACAAGGGAAAGCATATTTATTGGGGAATTTAAGCAATGCCAGATTTGGTTTTTAAAAAGAGCTGGAGCAGGCTCTGTGCCCGGACACACCCTGAAATACGAGAAACATTGTCAATTTTTCCCATTCTTATTAAAATTTGTAAGATAAGTGAATGATGTAATTTTGTCCTTTATCATGAGCACCTACATAAAACTGTTTTGCAATATAATTTTTAAATACTGTCTGTTCATTGAGCCTACGTGATTGCCAGTCATGTATATTTTGTCGTGCATGGTTACAAAACCTCAGGAAATTGTGGTGTTTATTTTACTGTTTCACAGATACAAAATAGAAAAGAATCTTAGGAATAATTTCACTTAGAAATAATTTTCACTTATGCATCTACTGGCCAAATTTGACATGTTAATAAATATCAAAGCAGCTTTACACAATCTGTTTCCTTTCACACTTGTATTGTATTACCAAGATTTTTAAGAGGACAAAAATATGTTGTCAAATTTACATAATTCTATATATGAAAATATTTTCTCTTCCAGTAAGATACCCGAACTCAAAATAATGTAAGCCTGCCTAAATTGTATACCAAAACATATTCAAACAGAATTTGTTTTTCTTTCTTTTCAATAAAAACATTTAATGCAAAACTTTAGCTGTGTGCATGGCAACCCCCTAAAAATACAAACTGCCCCTAAATGTTTTGTTGTTGTTCGTTTGTTTGTTTTTAAAGAATAGGAATATCTTAAGATGTTTTGTTGTTGTTCGTTTGTTTGTTTTTAAAGAATAGGAATATCTTAAGATGTTTTGTTGTTGTTTCGTTTGTTTGTTTTTAAAGAATAGGAATATCTTAAGGTTCGAGGGGTCTGCTCGCTATTCATAAGGACCGCTATTTATAAAGGACCGCTCATTTAGTCACGCGTTATATGGATAGCGGTCCTTATGAATAGCGGTCCTTATGAATGGCAGTCATTATGACTAGCGGTCCTTATGACTAGCGAGGTTAACCCGAATTCGATGATTTGAATTTAAATTAAATTTCCTACTCCATTATCAGATTTGACCTCACTGTCATAGAAGTGTCGCAACTGGAAAAGCTGAATTATCATATAGGTCAACTTTTGTGTTGGTAATTGCCTTAATTGGTTAATCAATTAAGAGCAAACAGGTTTATATTTACATTAGAAGTTGCCCGGTCTTTACATGTAAAATACAAAAAGAACATACGGAATAACATAAATACGGGAATCGTCACTTTTACTTTAATTAAATCTTTCCCGCATAATTCAAAATGAAACATTTGAAGAATTGTGTCGGATCATAGGGCACTATCCCGAATTACAGATATACACTAACACCTTCCATAAAAGAAAGAAAGAAAGAAAGAAAAAAAAAAAAAAAAAACCACAGCAAAAGTGCTCAGTCGGCCAAGTGGAGGCCTATGACGAGTGCTTCAAAATATGTATTTCTTTGTATCAATAATATTGAGAGACGTCGACGATTTGAAAAGATATTTTACGCACTGCGAACAATTTGCTATTTCGATTCCTGAACTAGTGGACCTATGTAGGGTTCAAATTGTAGTTCATTGTGTATGTAGGCCTAAGTACCACACCCTACGTAGAGTAATATAACTATAGACGTAGGCTCCATGTAGCATGGCTTTCGTCTAATTAAAATCAATTTTCTGTAGGCCTATAGGTCTAACCGATAAAAGTGTTTATTCACTTCCTAACTTTACAAGATCACTCGTGACTATTAAAAAAGGAATAAAAAATAAATAAATCGAAAGAAAGGTATGGCCTTATGACTTCGAAAAATGCTTTCGTGTGATATGCTTCTAAGGCTACCCTAATTAAAGATTTGAAATAAAATAGAAGCCTATTTGTTGATAATAAGCATAATGATAGGGCTAATTAATTAACACTAGCGTGTTTTAAGAAGGGACGGTTTGGGAAATTCGCCCCTTCTGACAGATAAGAAAACATAACGCAGTCACATTTTATATACACTTTTAGTTAGCAGAAACGCACAAAATATGGCACATAAAAAAAAAAACAAAAAAAAAACAACACAACACAAGACAAAACATACCCCCTCTGAAAAAAAAAGAGAAACCTACTGCATGCTGGCGGTCGCCAAACAGTAATTTTATGGGGGTCCACTCGCTATTCATAAGGACCACTATTCATAAAAAACTGATATTCATTTAACACGCGTTATGAATAGCGGTCCTTATGACTTGCGAGGTTACCCCATTCTTAAGCACATAAGATTTGATGCCAAAATTGAAAATTTAGGACAAGGGGGTAATGGAGATACCAGATCCAAGTCTCCAGCCTAAGTGACCGTCAAAAAGAAGTGTAACGTAATAAAGTGACTGACTTCTTTTACGAATGGAATAAAATGGAAAGTATCATCGAACATCAAATTTTTTAGCAGGTTTGAGTGGATGATATGGCACAGAAAAGTGTCATTTAAAACGAAATGTCACTAAAGATTTGCTTGCTCGCTTCCCTTGCTCGCACAAAATGAAGTGTTGTTATTTGTTAGCTTCTAAAGCCTATACCATTCTGAATTTTCCGGGCCTTTCTTACCATTTTTTTTCATGTAATTACCTCCCCCCCCCCCCCCCCCCCACCCTAACTCAAATCAGTGCCCTCAAAAAGCGGTTTCCTTGCTGAATTATCGTGGCACTCGTGTGGCCTCCTGATGAGGCCATTGTCTATACGCCACTGCTTATAAAGTTTTCTCCTGCCCCCCCCCCCCACCCCTTCCCCCAACAATAGAAAAAACACATGAAGTGCCCCGAATGCTTTGGATGTAGAGAAAAACCACTTTTAGGCATTTCAACCTTAATAACTCCAAAGTGTCTTATTCAATTGAGGTAACTTGAATTTACATAATACAATCCTGAGTATTGTAACTTTCTTGGGGTGAAATTTGGTGTCAAATGATCATTTCAGTAATAATCTATTAAATTGTGAAAATTGTATTGCTTTCTCAAAAGGAGTCAAATGATATTGTCAGGATATGTAAACACACCCATTGTCCATCTGCACCTGTTTGACAAGACATACATGTAATAGAGGAGCTTGTTAAGTATCTTGGCTATGTGCTGGCTGCCATGCTGAAATCTACCATTCATGTGTTAATTACACAAATACCTTGCAAGCTCTCAATTATGCCTTGCCAAACAGGCACAGATGGACAATTGGTGTGTTTACATAATCCTGACAATATCATTTCACTACTTTTGAGAAAGCAGTACAATTTTCACAATTTAATAAATTATTATAGAAATGATCATTCGACACTAAATTGCACCCCAAACAAGTTATATTACTCAAGATTGTACCATGTAAATTTTACCTCAATTGAATGAGACATTTTGGAGTTATTAAGGTTGTAATGCCAAAAAACGTGTTTTTTTTTCTCTCTATATCCACAGCATTTTGGGCAGCGAGCTTGGTTTAGGGGTACTTTGGTGTTTTTTCAGAGGCCCGTTACACCCCCTCCCCGATGGAAATTTTAGTCAGTTTTTATATTTTTGTAATGTACACCCATAACTCTTCTTTCTGACAAAATTCAGTCCATGGGCCTTAAGGGGAAAAATTTGCCCCAATTTTTAGGGGCGGTCTGACAACCCATCCCGACAGAAATTTTGTCAGTTTTGGTGTTTTGGTAATGTTTGGTCATACACCTTCCTTCTGACAAAGTTTGGCGCATATGTTAGATGGGTGAAATCGACCCGACTTTGGGGGGCTTTGGGGCCCCTTTTGGGGGCTCTGTGGGCCAAACCCGGCTGCTTCGTCCGAGCTGACAAGCTTTTTGTGAATGACATGGATGGTCTAAGTAACTTCAAGGGGTCAAATCTCATATGTAAAATGGGGTGACTATTTCGGGACAGGCTCCTGGCCCTCCTGGCCTATAGGGCATAACAATGCTCAGGTGAAGAGTAGTCTGCAGATCTAGAGGCCTAAACTGTGGCCTATATAATGATGTATTCAGTATGCATGTGTATTCTCTTTTCTATACATGTATTTACATGTAACGTATTTCTATCTCTTATCTTGTTACACTTGTTAACCTTGTTCTATGGACCTCTGCTCTCTGTGCAGTTATGAAATTGAATTGAATTGAATTAAAAAAAAAAAAAAAAAAAATTACGGCACGGTACCGTACTGTAGACTAGCAGACCCGTAACGTGAAGCATGTATAGTGAAGTTGTGTCGTCTGCTGATCATCATGCATTGAATGGACGCAAGGTGGACAAAAGATAATGCCAGAAAAGTGATATAATCTGGGCTGTAAAACATTGCTGTTGTTTGAGGTTCAATTTGAAATCTGGTTTCTGAATTCGAATTTAAATGCGCCTAGTTTCAAGGCGTTAGAACGTGATGTTCAAGAAATCGGTAACTGATAAGTGACAAACTCAAGTCAAGCCAGTCAAGGAAGCACCCCGCCGCCGGAGCTCCCTTGAGTTGGTGTCCATTGAGCTTCAGTTAGGGCTCCATGGCTTGCCAAGGCAATAGTCACGGAACCCTGTGCACTGTGCGTTCCACTAATTTGTTTTCCTGTAGGACTTTAAGCATTCATTATCCAAGTTTGACAGATATTCGTTTGATATTTTATTTGCTATTGTTGATTTTCTGAAAAGTGTTAGGAAATAGGATCCACTACCATATTGTAGTGGATCCAGTGTCCGAACACTTTTCAGAAAATCAACGATAGCAGATAAAATATCAAACGAATATCTGTCAAACTTACATAATGAATGCTCAAAGTCCTACAGAAAAAGAAGTTGATGGAATTTTAAAACGACAACATAGATTTAATACGATATTCCCTTCCCAGTGAACCCCTTCCCAACGACGCAGCGCTTTGGTCCCTTGAAAAAGGTACTGTATTTCCGAACGTGTGAAACCTATGGTAAAAAGACACAACCTTTGTTTCAATAGTGTGGTTTTCATACGCGTAATCCCACGCGTATGAAAACCCATTTTAGGCGCTTAACTGTACACGTTCGGTAATACAATCTGTTCGGAATTACAATCCTTGACTATATGATGTAAGATCTATTACAGGAGTTTTTTTAAAAAGACTGCATGGGTCTGGGACGAATTTATCTGTTTAGATTTGTGGTTCAAAAGACTAAGAGGTTGACGTTACATTCGTTGGGAAAAAAAGGGTAAACATTTCAAGCATTTTTCATTTAATTTGTGTTTTATTAGAGGCAGTGTCCGAACACTTTTCAGTAAATCAACGATAGCAAATAAAATATCGAACGAATATCTGTCAAACTTACATAATGAATGCTCAAAGTCCTACAGAAAAAGAAGTTGATGGAATTTTAAAACAACAACATAGATTTAATACGATATTCCCTTCCCAGTGAACCCCTTCCCAACGACGCAGCGCTTTGGTCCCTTGAAAAAGGTACTGTATTTCCGAACGTGTGAAACCTATGGGGAAAAGAAACAACCTTTGTTTCAATAGTGTGGTTATCATACGCGTAGTCCCACGCGTATGAAAATCTATTTTAGATGGGTGTGGCTGTATCCAGGCGGTGGATACAGTCACACACGTGTGGTAGAGACACACGCGTGTGGCTGTATAGTCAAGGATTGTATTTCTGAACAGATTGTATTACCGAACGTGTACAGTTATAAGCGCCTAAAATGGGTTTTCATATGCGTGGGACTACGCGTATGATAACCCCACTATTGAAAAAAAGGTTGTGTCTTTTTACCATAGGTTTCACACGTTCGGAAATACAGCCACACCCATCTAAAATTCTCTGCGAAACTTGGACTCTGCGCAGCACGCCGGCACATAGCAAGTGCAGCATTAGACCGAAAATTCTGTCTCTCGTTCGTTAGCTCTTCAGTTAGAGACAGAAACTGTCATATCACTCTGCTATGCAAACTGACTACACGCCGATGTGTAGTTGGAAAAATTGCAATAATTTGATTTTTCCTTATATATGTAGATCTACATATTATTATTGCATTGGGTAGGCCTAGGCTCTACTATTTAAGGAATTGGTTCAACTTACCAATTTGACTGAATAATTCGTTTAAAGCTCCTTTTTCAGGTAATTCAGGGTCTAAGGTATTCTCTTGCAGCTGTATTCAAACTGTTATTAGTGTGTAAGTCAATGTGTATTCGGTTTGCACGGCAGAGTGATACGACGTACTGTTTCTGTCTCTAAGTGAAGAGCTAACGAACGAGAGACAGAATTTTCGGTCTAGTGCAGCATACATGTAGCACGAGCGATGTGTATATTTATGCAAAGGTACATGTTGCAAAACCTCATCATGAAGGTTTTATCTCTTGAAATTCACTGACGTACAAACAAAATTTTTACTTCATTGTCAGATGACAATGAAGTAAAATTGTTTGTATATATTTCTATGTCAGTGAATTCAAGAGATAAAACCTTGATGATGAAGTTTTGTAAGTACCGTTGCATAAATATACACATTGCTGGTGCTATGCACTTGCTTTATTAAAATATGTAAATCTGAAAGAAATAATAAGTATAATCATGGGTTGTATTACCGAACAGCATTGTATTACCGAATGCGTACAGTGTAGTGCCTAAAATAGCTTTCATACGCGTGGGACTACTTGTGTGTTCCCCACATGCTATTTGACACATGCACAGAGAATTAACACAAGGCAGAAGATCATAAAATGAGGCAAAAAACATAAGTAATATCATATAACCTGCTCTCTCTTCACCCCTAGTCGTCACCCCGTTGGCCCCAAATAGGGGTAGGTTGTGTGTCTTTTCCCATAGGGGACACACGTTCGGTAATACAAATTTTTTTTTAAGGGACCAAATTGCTGTGTCGTTTGGAAGGGGTTCGCTTGGAAGGGAATATCGCATTAAATCTACGTTGTCTTTTTCAAATTCCACGAACTTCTTTTTCTTCAAGACTTTGAGCATTCATTATATAAGTTTGACAGATATTCATTTGATATTTTATTTGCTATGGTTTGTTTTCTGAAAAGTGTTCGGTAATAGGATCCACTACCATACCGTAAGGCATTGTGAGTTATCTGTAGACATGGTAAAGTCTACAGGAACAAAGTGGTACATGTATTTCCAAATTGTCTTGTCTTCTTTAATCTTTTACAGTGTTTCATCCCAAGTGTCCACTCACAAAATGGTAAGTTTTGGTTGTGCTATATAACCTACTTAAAGGGAAAGTCAACCCTGATATTAACTTAACGTTAAAAGAAGCAGAAAAATCAAAGAAACAGATTAGTGAAAGTTTGAGCAAAATCCGATAAGAAAGTTACGAATTTTTAAAGTTGTGATCAGTCAAACACAAATTGGCAACTCTGTGATGTATCTTGCGAGCTCCTCTTCCATTTGCTCTGTAAATTTCATAGATTTTCATTTTCTCAGTTATTGATTAAGGAATACATCTGTTTCATTTATAGATTTGTGTAAAAACATATTTGCAATGATTATATCAAGGGTGCATGTATGATTAAATATTTTATGATTTTTTTCAGTACAGGGCACATGGGAGAGGAGCTTGCTAGATACGTCACGGAGTTGCCAATTTGTGTTTGATTGATCATAACTTTAAAACTTCATAACTTATTTCTTATCGGATTTTGCTCAAACTTTCACTGATCTGTTTCTTTAATTTTTCTGCTTCTTTTAACATGAAGTTAATATTAGGGCAGACTTTCTCTTACAGGCTGTGATGGCTAATTGCTATTTTGCATTTCTTTTGATAAATGTGTTTTCCATCAAATATTGATTAAATTGTCTGAGATGCTGATTCATGGATCTATATGTTTCAATTGATGGACTGGATAGCAATTAACCATTCTGCATTTAAAAAAATGTATATATCCCCGTTTATCAAAAAGAAATTATAGAATGAGTATCATGATTTAAACTAATAATTTTGGTCAGCTTGATATGTCATCACAAAAGGCCCAACACAAGTTTCTACACTTGCAGTACTCATCCCATATCAATATTATCATTTTGTTTAGTTATACAAATATTATGCTGAAATGTAATTTAAGAACTATTACCAATTATACTGTTTTCATCACAATTTTGATTGTTTGAACGATTCTATCTTGTGGATGCTAAAAGTACTTAAACCCTGAATAGCCTGCCTATAGTAGAGAATAAATACTTGTCCATTATTTTCTTTTTCTACTCTCAAAGCATGTATTGCATTTTTTTTCCTTCTAATTTCTTTGTACACACAGTGCTACCAATTGACAATGTTCTCATTACCAAACTGGAGGGTCTTCCTCTTGTGGAACAACAAGTCAAGACACTGACAGTGGAAGTAATGGTTGGGACTACAAATATGCTTGTTAATGGTGTAGAACAAATTTACTCAGGCGGATTCCGATTCAACTACACTCTTGCATCAGGAACGAATGCGTCTAATGCTGTGCATCTTGCAGATGTATCTAGCAGAACGACTGCAAAAATACTTTCTCCTGGAATACTGTTTGAGTTTGAAATAAGTGGTAAGTTGTCAGTTGCAGTTATGACATGTATAGTTATAACCAGGAGGAAAGGATCAAATCATGGCACATGCTTCTAATTTTGAAATTTTTTAGAATTAGTACGAATTTGAATCCTTTAGATCTTTTAGCATATTAATTTTTCTCAGTTTGATACTTGGTATGAGCTTGAAAATTTGTTGAATTATATTTTTTAAAATGCAGATTAAAGTCTTGTTTAATTGTTGATGATTCAATATGCCTGATAATATGACTGAACTTATAGTAAAAAAAAAAAAAAGAAGTGATATATACACATGTTCATCATGGATTCTAGAATCGCTGGTAGATATAATCAGTGCATTTGATTTTAGATTTGGTAATGGAACTACAGATGACCATGGACAGATAGCTGTTTTGAGTTTAGGGTTGAGAGGACAGAAGTAAAGTTTATTTGTTTTTGGTTTTAAGTGAGGGCATATTTCACAATTTCATGTGGTTCAAACTGCCCAGCTTTTTATAGAGTATATTTTTTCTCTACATTTCAAAACGAGATGACAGATTGTGAAGTAACCATGTATTTCATTGAGACTGTACATACATGTATCAAGATTTTTTAAAATGCTCTGATTGACAATTTACCAATTCATCACAAAATTTCATTTGTGATAATTTGTTTAAAGGGAAATCCAACCTTAATAGCAAGTTGCTCTGAAAGAAAGAGGAAAAATCAGAGAAGCAGTTTGGTGAAAGTTTGAACGAAATCGGACAAGCAATAAGAAAGTTATGAATTTTTGAAAGTTGTAATCACTATGCATATGGGAATTTCAAATTGGCCGAATAGGTAATGTCACTGTGATGTATCTGTGGACAACTCTCCCATTCGCTCTACAACACAAAATGACTAAAATGTCACTTTTTTCCAAAATGCATTACTCATTAGGATTTTTTCGTTCATGAGGACCTATAACAATATGGTATCTCCAATATATTTTGAGTACTGCCCCGAGGGTAAAAGCGCCTCGAAGAAAACCGCAAATTAGTGATATTTTTGTGTACGACAAATGGGAGAGTTGTCCACAGAAATGTCACAATTGACTCACCAAATTGCCAATTTGAGATTCGCATAGATGTAGTGATCTCATTTTTCAAACATCCATAACTTTCTTAGTCCTTGTCCGATTTCTTTCAAACTTTCACCATCCTGTTTTTGTTATTTTTCTGCTTTCACACAAATCACCTTACTACCAAGGTTGGATTGCCCTTTAAACTTTAAACTGTAAGGGTAAAGATAATTTCTTAACTTTGTTAATCTGTGTTCAATTTTCATCCATTCTGTCATTATCTCTATCTCTCTCCTCCAGATTTATCTGTTTCTCTAACAAGTTTCGGCTGTGATAGTGCATCACTACTCTGTATAGAGATCATATCCGAACAACCAACATTGACATTAACTGGATCAATGAAAGGCTGTATTCAGATCACATGCAGAGGTGGGCATATCCATTGCTGGATTAAAGATGTATTTCACATTGTTGTAATCACCTGGTTTCAGTGGTAGTTGGTACCAGTTACTGTCAGTTCAAATATATTTTGATGTTTTGCTCCACATATTCGTGATAAACAGACACTCTGTTTAGATATTGTATGTCCGAAAAGTATACCTCAAAAGATGAATAAGTGCTCTGATGGTTCATTCCATGAGTCATCTGTGTGTGTGTGTGTGGGGGGGGGGGGGGGGGAGGTGGGGTGGCTCTATTTAAAATATTAGTTAGCATCCTTCTGGCTCTCAATAAGAACATTTCAAAAGATAAGCACTTTGATGTTTCTTTCCATGTATGGTTGATGCTGAAATATGCTCTTTGATTATGCTACATGCAAAATATTAAGACATTTCATGTGCAAAATACTGAACTTGAAACAAACGTCCATTCCTCTGTTTTGCATGTATCTTGTAGGTGTGGTGATAACATTCGTTGATCCAGCAGAGCTAGAGTCGTCGACACTGAAGCAAGGGGTATCAAGTAACAATGTCAGATTAACAGTCAGCTTTGAATCTGACCCAAACTATGCTTCTGTTTCAGGTAACTTGCATTAATCATGTTTGTCACGTTTCGCTTGCTGCTGATCACGCAAAGAATGACCTCTTGCAAAGTTTGTTTACAAAGAGAATTATCCACGGGGCTTCTTTATGTTCTGCTAATTTTTTTGTAAAACAAGAACATCCTCTTTAACAGGCTGAAACAAAATAAATGATATCAAGTAACAATGTCAGATTAACAGTCAGCTTTGAATCTGACCCAAACTATGCTTCTGTTTCAGGTAACTTGCATTAATCATGTTTGTCTTTATGCAAAGCTCGAAATACAACATGGCCATGATTTGTTCTTCCTTATGAAGGAGAGACACAGTGTATAGTTCTTCATGTAAATGACCTCTCTAGAATATGGATTTTTCTGTCCGAATTCATTGAGCTTTATTTGATGATGTGAATGAAGTAGAAATATATCATTTAAGTTCTTTTTAAATAAAAAATAAAAAAGACTTTGCTAGCATCAAACATACTGAACTTTTTGGAGTTCTGTACTTGTACTTATTATATTTGATGATCTCATGAATTTCATTCCCCTCTGTGTTGTGACAAAGTATCGTAAAAAACTATAGAAACTGATTTTTTTTAGCTTATTATGTTGATTGCATCTACTTACTGTTAGTCTTATTCTTTCTTCATTTAGCTTCTCTGTATCAGTTCCCTTGATTGATTCTTAGTTTATGATTACAGAATTCCTGAGCAAATACTTTAATTACATGCTCTCTACTGGAAACTATTATGGTCATGAATAAACTTTCTTTGTCAAGTAAGCATTTTGTATCCATCTATAAAAGATAAGATTGATCGATAACTCGAACCATTTGAGGTATGAACTTCAAACTTAGTGCTAGTATTTATCACCATAGGAAGAGGATCTGATTAGATTTTAGGGTATGTAGGTCAAAGGTCAAAGGTCACAGATCAATTTCTGAAATTTTGGGTGTTAGCCTTGTTTAATATCTCAAAAATCATTTGAGATATGAACTTTAAACTTGGAACTAGTATGCATCACCATAATGAGACAAACTGATTAGATTTTTGTTCACGTAGGTCAAAGGTGACAGGTCATAGAGGTCATTATACAGGTGTATGTGAAATTGATGTTTTTTTTACCTTTGTTATCACTATATCTCAACTATTTTGTATTCGTGACTAGGAGGAGATAAAGTGATCAGACTTTGGGGTTATAAGGTGTTAGGTCAAATGTCAAAGAAGTAATTAGAGGCTTTTTATTCTGGTTATCACAAGATTTCAAGAACAGGTTGAGCCATCAACTGAATTTAGGCGGAGGCATATAGGAGACGCAGTCGCATTCATCTTGTTTTTTCTTCAATAAATTAGTACCGTAATTTCACCAGTCGTGGCGCACCCTTGTAATACAGCTTCATTGCTGCAATGCCCTGTGTCAACTGCCCTAGCCTCTCCAGAGCGAAATGAACGGATGCGATTGGCTAGCAGATATTTTACGAAAATAAATAAGGAACAACTATGCTGCGTTTCGCTTGCTGCTGATCACGCAAAGAATGACCTCTTGCAAAGTTTGTTTACAAAGAGAATTATCCACGGGGCTTCTTTATGTTCTGCTAATTTTTTTGTAAAACAAGAACATCCTCTTTAACAGGCTGAAACAAAATAAATGGTATCAAGTAACAATGTCAGATTAACAGTCAGCTTTGAATCTGACCCAAACTATGCTTCTGTTTCAGGTAACTTGCATTAATCATGTTTGTCTTTATGCAAAGCTCGAAATACAACATGGCCATGATTTGTTCTTCCTTATGAAGGAGAGACACAGTGTATAGTTCTTCATGTAAATGATCTCTCTAGAATATGGATTTTTCTGTCCGAATTCATTGAGCTTTATTTGATGATGTGAATGAAGTAGAAATATATCATTTAAGTTCTTTTTAAATAAAAAATAAAAAAGACTTTGCTAGCATCAAACATACTGAACTTTTTGGAGTTCTGTACTTGTACTTATTATATTTGATGATCTCATGAATTTCATTCCCCTCTGTGTTGTGACAAAGTATCGTAAAAAACTATAGAAACTGATTTTTTTTAGCTTATTATGTTGATTGCATCTACTTACTGTTAGTCTTATTCTTTCTTCATTTAGCTTCTCTGTATCAGTTCCCTTGATTGATTCTTAGTTTATGATTACAGAATTCCTGAGCAAATACTTTAATTACATGCTCTCTACTGGAAACTATTATGGTCATGAATAAACTTTCTTTGTCAAGTAAGCATTTTGTATCCATCTATAAAAGATAAGATTGATTTTGTAACTGTCAGAGAAAAAAAGAAATTGTCAAAAACATGATGATAAATTTTTGGTGAAATGAAGTCTGGTTGTGACAACATGAAAATATGATAAATGTGAGTTGAAATGAAGTCTGGTTGTGACAACATGTAATTAATATTTGCAATTATGGTTATGTGTTCTTTCCATGCAGGAACAGACCTTTGGGATCCTTGGGTCTTTGGGAATGGCAACCAGTTTGGCACTACGCTGCCTATGGTTAATGCTACTCCTACATTAAATGCAGTATCAAACTATGGTATCAACAGCATGGCAACATCTGTCTGGCCCGAGGTATGTCATAGAAATGTCTTTTCTCAGTTGAAGAGAGCATCCGACTGATGGAAGCTTTATTTATTTACTGGAAACTTATTGTATTTCTGGTCCATTGAGGCTTGAAAGGAAGCTACAATTGATATGAATTCTGTACATATTAATGAGTACTGTAATGTACGGAACTTTCTTTGCTTTTTATGCTTCCGCCCACCGAGGTGGTGCCGGAGGCATTATGTTTTCGGGTTGTCTGTCCGTCTGTCCGTCCGTCCGTCCATCCTACTTTCTTATTCTAGCGATGACTCAAGAACCACATGAGGTATGAACTTCAAACTTGGTGCTAGTATGTATCACCATAGGAAGACGATCTGATTAGATTTTGGGGTACGTAGTTCAAAGGTCAAGGTCACAGAGGCCAATTTTTCTGAAATTTCAAATGTTAGCCTTGTTCTTGCGATAACTCGAACCATTTGAGGTATGAACTTCAAACTTAGTGCTAGTATTTATCACCATAGGAAGAGGATCTGATTAGATTTTAGGGTATGTAGGTCAAAGGTCAAAGGTCACAGATCAATTTCTGAAATTTTGGGTGTTAGCCTTGTTTAATATCTCAAAAATCATTTGAGATATGAACTTTAAACTTGGAACTAGTATGCATCACCATAATGAGACAAACTGATTAGATTTTTGTTCACGTAGGTCAAAGGTGACAGGTCATAGAGGTCATTATACAGGTGTATGTGAAATTGATGTTTTTTTTACCTTTGTTATCACTATATCTCAACTATTTTGTATTCGTGACTAGGAGGAGATAAAGTGATCAGACTTTGGGGTTATAAGGTGTTAGGTCAAATGTCAAAGAAGTAATTAGAGGCTTTTTATTCTGGTTATCACAAGATTTCAAGAACAGGTTGAGCCATCAACTGAATTTAGGCGGAGGCATATAGGAGACGCAGTCGCATTCATCTTGTTTTTTCTTCAATAAATTAGTACCGTAATTTCACCAGTCGTGGCGCACCCTTGTAATACAGCTTCATTGCTGCAATGCCCTGTGTCAACTGCCCTAGCCTCTCCAGAGCGAAATGAACGGATGCGATTGGCTAGCAGATATTTTACGAAAATAAATAAGGAACAACTATGCTGCGTTTCGCTTGCTGCTGATCACGCAAAGAATGACCTCTTGCAAAGTTTGTTTACAAAGAGAATTATCCACGGGGCTTCTTTATGTTCTGCTAATTTTTTTGTAAAACAAGAACATCCTCTTTAACAGGCTGAAACAAAATAAATGATAAGTACCATACTTTCTGTTTTCGATGTAACAGAGCTTAAGTTCCATAGATGTTGGCCAGACAATTTTTTTTTTGTATGAAAAATACTTTGGAAATAAATTATCTTTCTTCAAAGTTGGCTGTCTTGCTGAGAATGCCCATGCTCCAGTCTTGACTCTGCATTCCTACATGTACAACACACAAATCATGACGTAGCAGCCCGACAAGCGCATTATACACTGCGCATGCAAAATCCTGCAGAGACAATGCAATAGCCTAATAGCTTCCTACGTATGGTTTAGTAGCGCGCTGCGTACTGAATGATATTTTTGCAACAGAGTAATTTATCTTAGATTAATCCTTCCTTCGCAATATCATTTGCGAAGGGTGCGGCACCACTGGTGCAATGTGCTGCGACACTGGAGCAGCAGAACCCCTGCAGAAGCGCCGCAGTAGGGTTTGTGCCGTAGAAGCAAGATGCAATGTTTCAGGTGGATTTTATTCACAAGCATTTTTGGCATTGAATGGTGGGTGATTCCTCAACAACTGTGGTATCTTCTGAAAATTATGAATCCAAAACTGTCAAACCCCTCCATGAATGGTGACATTACAGTACTATGGGCTTGTTTGGGCAAAAAAATTATAACAAACTTGCTGAAAAATTACAGGTGCTTAAAGGTGAAACATATCCATGTACATGTATTTGCTCAAAAGTACAAATAGCCTTAAAAGGGACAGTAATTGCTCAAAATTTCATAGGGAAATGGAAATTCTCACATATTAGATGTCCTGCAGGCCTTTCTTTCCTTCAGGGGTAATATTGGAGCACCTTGATTGAGTACCTTTTGTGGTGGATATGAGCGCTGAATAAGAAGCCAATATTTTCATTATCAACATGTAACTATTGCTTGTATGATGTGCTTGCATGTATTATTTAACAAACTAATTTTGTTTTCTCTCTTGCAGTTAACAGTGATGATTGATCTAACTGAATACGGATGTCCTGAGGCTAGATATATATGTGTAAATCCTCGAAGAAGTGCTTCCAGCTCAGCAGTGTTCACTCTTGACTTCATCCCAGACTCTGCAAAATATGGATGTGTGGAAGTTGATTGTGCTGGTAAGATGACTTAAAGTTAGATAATGGTGATGTTAAGTTACATGATGCTTATAATGTGATATTTAGATTTCATTATTATCGTTGATTATCATTATTGTTGTTATTATATTTGTTTTTTTTTTATGTAGTTGATATTATCATCATTAGTAAAATCATTCAGGGTTTGCCAGGTGTAAAAAAAACAAAAAATTTGAAATTCCTTGTAGGAATTGTAGCATTTTCAGGTACTTCACATGTTTATCAGCTTCCCATGATTGCTGTTGAAGCAAGTGCTTAGGAAAGACTATACATGTATATTGTCAACCATTCAAAATGCTGTAAAGATTTTAAATATTTCTTCAAATGGGAATTGCAATCTTTAATTACCGAAAGTTTTTCCCGTTGACAAATTCATTTGTGAATCGTTTGCAGAATGACTCAATTTCAAATTCAGATATACAGTTCATCAGTGGAACTCCAGTGACTTGATATCAAGTAGTCAATGCCATTTTTCTAAATTTGTGATTCTGATATACATGTATGCAGGTGTTGAGTTCATTGATGGAACTGTGACTCCCACCTCGATGTTTGCAGAGTTCCGGAGCATGCATAGAGTATCTTTCAGTGCCACGTTTAATTCTGACTCTACGAAGGGAGGAGTGCAAGGAGAGAATCTCTGGAGGCTGAAAGCGTATGCCTCTATGACCAATGATACCGGTAGCACTGCCAGCACCTCCATCTCAGAGGCATATGCTGATCTTGATGGTATTTTTTATCCTTTATCTCGCATGATGAAACAAGTTAGAGAGCTCATGTTGTCTTTGTAATATCAAGCAGTGCAGTTCATTTCATTTCATCTTGTTGTAATTTAGCTCTTGACATTTTTGTTTATATCATCTATTTTACTCAGCAGTAAGAAACATAAACCTGTACCGGTATATAAAATTTGTGTTCTTTTGGGAATTTAGATTAATTAGACATAATTTTCAGTATATTCAGTCATTTCTTGCCATTTATAAATCCACTTGAGAGATTTATTCCAATCATCATACATGTATATTCCCTTGTATTCTAGAAATTACAGTAGCTGGGACCATGTAATATGTATTTCCTTTTCTTTTTGTCAAAGAAATGTAGCAGATTGACTTCGGGTGCTAGCAAATCATCATCATCATCATCATTTATTTAAGTCAGCATTTTCCCCTCTTACGAGGGGTTACTGACTTTCTCGCCATGATGACACTCCCTCCTTCCACTTCTTCTGATCTAGAGCATCCTCTTCAATCAGACAACCCTTACAGCTTTCCCTCTTCACCATATCTGTATAGTAAATACTAAACATGAGCACCATCAACATCTTTACATCTTGCAGATAGTGAGCGGAATCTGGACCTTACACCTGGTGACCTGGTGATCTGGAATACTGATGTAATGCTGGATCTCTCATCAGTCTCTTGCTCTCCCTTCATCTACCTGTGTGTCATGGCTGAAAGGAACCCCAACTCACAGAGGAATGATGGCACAGACATGAATTTTGATGTCAACAGCTACGTGGTGTGTGAGGAAATAGGGTGCATTGGTCTTGTTATCAACACTCTGACACTTACCCAGAGCCCCGGGCGAATGGATCCATTGCTGGAGTTTGTTTCAGACCCCCAGGACATCTATGTCAGTCTGACTATTGATCCACAGATGACTAGCGGTGATGTGAATGGAGATAACCTGTGGATGTTTGAAGTATTCTTCAGTGATACAGCAGACTGTTCTAACCGCTTGATGATGGACACTGACCCAACTGTCGATGCGGCAAATATACAAACTGGCCAAGATGTTGATGGACAACAAGTCACCATTGAAAATCTTCTGGTTGGTATCATCTCATAAGTCACTGGACTACAGCAGTGAAAAAAAAATTGCTGGACTGTAGAGAGATTCAGCTCTGGAGAGTTAAAAAAATACAGTAGCTCTGGGGAAAAATAATAATTTTGGCTAGAAAATCTCACTTTTTCTCCAGAAAGTCCTTATACAGATATTGTGAAATGAGCGATACTTGGTATAGCCTAATTGAAATAATCATTATACCCCCGCCAAAAGAAGTTTGAAGGGGGTATATAGGAATCGGCGTACGGTCGGGCGGTCGGTTGGGCGGTTTGTCGGTCCGTTGCAAATCTTGCGCATCAAACTACTTACTCATTTTTCAAGCAATGCTCATGATATTCTCAACACACATTGGTCTTGGGATGAAGATGTGCAAGACATATTTTTTTAATGTGTCGGAAACTGTGTTGCCATAGTAACGGCATGTTATGGCAATAAATCAGGTTGAAATCTTGCGGATCAAACTACTTCCTCATTTTTTGAGCAATGCTCTTGAAATTTGGCACACACATTTGTCTTGGGATGGAGATGTGCAAGACATATTTTTTTAACGTATCAGAAACTTATGGCAATAAATCAGTGGGAAATCTTGTGGATCGAACTACTTCCTCATTTTTCAAGCAATGCTCATCAAATTCGGCACTCTCATTGGTCTTGTGGTGAAGATGTGCAAGACATATTTTTTTAATGTGTCGGAAACTGCGTTGCCATGGTAACAGCTTGGCAATGGCATATTATGGCAATAAATCAGTGGGAAATCTTGCAGATTGAACTACTTCCTCATTTTTCGAGCAGTGCTCATGAAATTTGGCACACACATTTGTCTTGGGATGAAGATGTGCAAGACCTATTTTTGGAATGTGTCGGAAACTGCGTTGCCATGGCAATAACATATGGCAATAAATCAGGGGAAAATATTGCGGATCAAACAACTTCCTCACTTTTTCAAGCAATGCTCATGAAATTAGGCACATACATTGTTCTTGTGGAAAAGATGTGCAAAACTTAATGTTTCAATGTGTGGCAAACTGCGTTGCCATGGTAACAACATATGGCTATAAAGTGGGAAAATATTGCAGATCAAACCACTTCCTCATTTCCGGAGGAATGCTCAGGAAATTTGGCATACACATTGGGGCGGGGTATTAATCACCTTCAGTGATATTCTAGTTGTAAATCTAGCTTTATAACATGATCATGGAAACCCCCAAAGTACTAAAAGAAGCATGTTTACATTGTGTTTTTGATTATGTTTTGTGTTTATTGCATTATAGGTATATAGTTGACTTGTCAATTTCTGTATTTTTTTTTTCATTCGAATATTTCTACATACTGTGCAGAGCCTGTTTCTGCATGTAGAATGTATGTTAGATTGAATGTTATTATGTGGTAGCAGTGTTATCCTCGATATCTTGAATTGGATGATGAATCATGGAGGACTATAATTTTTTTAAATTATAGAAGTAGTATAAATGTTTT
Organism: Heliocidaris tuberculata; assembly: GCA_025618425.1. Taxonomy (NCBI): domain Eukaryota; kingdom Metazoa; phylum Echinodermata; class Echinoidea; order Camarodonta; family Echinometridae; genus Heliocidaris; species Heliocidaris tuberculata. The sequence goes on along the minus strand of CM046835.1, from coordinate 6,388,689 downwards.
TGTTTTTTGTAGTGTATTTTCTATGTATTAAGACAGTGTTTCAATCTGTCTTTTTCTTTCAGGTGGAAGTAACTCTATCAAATTCAGCATGTTCTAATACTCAGTACCTGTGCCTAAATCTAAGTCTAACATCCAGTGCTGCAGCCATGTTCCAAGATGTAACTGGAGATACCATTGCTAGTTTACGTTATAATAATTGTAAAGGTAAGCTATTAGGAAAGACCTTTCTTCCTGATATTCGAGGTTAGGGGTTCAAATCTGACTTGGTGATTAGAGCAATTAAAACTAAGTGAGTTGCCTACTTTATACTCAAGTGTATATATTATCTAACCTTACTATCTGACCTTTTTGTGTCTGGCTAATTGCTAGTATTGTTAGTGTCCAAGGGATTTTAGAGAATGAGTTAACATCAGATTTAAAAAAAAAAATGTTTGAAATGGGGATACAAATTAGGTTTATAAAGGAGTATTTATGTACCTGCACCAGAAAAGATGCACTTTCAATAAATCCTTGACCAACAATAAAGATTAATCTATTGCTCTTGCTCCACAGGAATCCAGCTCACTGCAGCTACCATTGGACTGACTACACCGTCTACACCTGAGATCACAGAGCGTGCTGCTGGCACAACTTTTACTGTAGATCTGAATGTTACTGCCAGTGACCTGGGCGGCAGTAAACCAGGAGGAGAAGCTGATCTTTGGACTGCAATATTGTTCTTCAGCACCTCCAAGAATGGAACAACAATGGAACTTCAAACTAATGCTGATAGAGGAGGCTGGCAAAGCACAGGTGAATTTGATAAGCAGTTACATTTCGTATCTAGGCCTGTAAAAAGAGGGTAGGGATTCTCTGTATTTATAACGCCTTGATCTACTTTTCATCTTTGATAGTAAATGAATATATACCAGGCAAGAAAATATAAAATTTGAGTAGGTATATTAGTATTATTGTTGTTGTTGTTTTTGTTATTATTCAGCATCACCTGTGCTTGTTTGTATGTGAAGCTTTTCTGTTAGACTTCAGTACATATTAGAATATGGAGGGAGTTAGCTGATATACATGATATCATGATTACACATGTGAAAGCAGAATATGGGACTCTTCTCTTTTAACTGTAAATCTAAAAATTCAATTGTAACCAATTATTTTACATCAATTGCAATTTCACAGAGGTGATCTCAGGCAGAACAGGCATGCTAACAGGCATCACTGCTACCATCAACCTTGACTCAACTTGTACCTTAATGAGGTATCTATGTGTCCAGCTGAACAAGAACTCAAGTGCCTCATTCACCTTTGATGTCGACAACACTGTGAGGGTAGCCTGCCTTGAGATAACAACATGCCATGGTAAGTCATTCATAACTGAACATAGTGGAAATTATATCCTACATCATAAAATTATCGTGCAAGGATTGGCCAGGAATGTCTCACTCGACATAAAATACTTTCACCATGAAGAAAAAGTGGGTATCGCGTGACGTCAGTTTTTCTGGATATTTCAAAGCTAATGATATCTCGACAGTGTATCGCGATAGCGTTCGTGTGTGACGAGCCTCTCAGTGTACATGTATGTAGGTCTACTCTGATTTTACATATAGTTCTGAAATTTTTTTTATCTATCTAGTCTTACTCAAGTATACAATGCACTCTTTTCGAGCCACCAATTTAAATTATGGATTCTTCGGTGACTGGCACAGTTGCTATTTTCTTTGGGTCTGTGCCCCTCAGAAATGTGCCCCTCAGAAAAAAGTGCTATGATGCCAGTCACCTCAGAGAATCCATAATTTCAACTGGAGCCTCTCAGTGCAAGGTATATTTGATTACTGTAAGACAGATCCTGAATTAGATTTATCTTTGGGTAGTACAGAAATTGATTTATGCAATCATCTTCCTGTAATAATTGATTTCAATCAAACTTGCAATATATAATACATATATGTAGAATATTGACATACAAAGTGCAGAAGGAATCCTGCTCACCTCAGATGTATATACTCATGTACAGTGAATTATTTTAAACATCTACTGAAACACATGGGAAGTAGTCGACAAATTTTTATTAACATTGAAAATTGATAATCAAAATATTGGTTGCATATGACGAAATTGAATGTCCCCAAATGGGCCCAGTTTAGCCTTGTGTGTTTCAAAATTTACATACACATTTCCCATCTAGAAGGTTTTTTATATTTGTGTTGAGCAAAAACACTGTTATTCCCAAAAAATTTCTATTTTATGGTCAGGTATTCTTGTCATGTGCTTTGTAAAAATAAAGCTCTCTATGTATTTGCTTATTTTTTGTTGCAAATAATGAATACTCTGAAGGATCACTGAATGTAATGTCAAATTGAAAACATAAATAAATACATAAATTTTCCCCCTTGAAACTAACTAAGGGAATTCTTTCTTTCTCCCTTTGCAGGTGTGGAGATAGCACAGACCAATGTCTTGATAAACAATCCTTCATCAGTGACTGTGATTGAAAACACAGCAACTTCTCTCACACCCGAGCTGAATGTCTCTGGCATGGCCTCTCCTCAGAGTGCCCCAATCTCTGGATCAAATCTGTGGAAGCTCAACGTATTTACTAGCTCTGATGGCATGGCAAAGGATGGAGGAGTTAATTTCATGCATGCCCTGTTCCCACGTCAGGTGGGTTAATGCCTTTGTCTTACTTAAGTGTTTAGGAAGAAGCCCAATTTTAAGCCCATTTCCATTTGTTTGAAAGGCCAAGGAAACCTTTTGTCAGATTTCTTTGATCTTAGTTGATAAATAGCAAGATACTAACAGTTCAAAGCAGCTTGAATTGCTGCTTTGAGAGAAGAATTATAATTTCTTTTTCGAAAATTCAAGACAAAATAATGCTTGAAATGAAACTGGATATATGTTACAAATCACACCCCTATTGATCTTCTCTAAAATACTTTTAGGTACGTGTAACAGTTCAATAGAAATTAGATTTATTTATTTTTCTTTATTTATTCTTTATTCTTTCTTTATTTTTATTTTTTCCGGACACTTTTTTGTGCAAACGATTACTCGAAATCGACCTTTTTCAATTTTCTTCAAATTTTCTTCAGTCATCAGGCTCTTTGAGATCAAGTTCCCAAAGATTTTTCAAGGTCATCGTGACGTCATCCAGGCGCCATTTTGTGAAAATCAACATAATCATATTTTCATAAGGGAAAGTAATTTTTCATTCATATTTGGCATGATTAAGGTTATTGTCATTCAGGTCAATTTCAAGTCATCAGATGCACACGTACGCATGCAAAAATTAAAAATGCTCCAACATGTGAAAAAAAAATTTTTGCACACGTTTTAGGCCATTTTAAGTATTTCAAAAATTTCGGCGCGTCATGCGTGAGCGCCTGTGCGCACCTTATAGGGGAATTGAAAATAGTAAGAAAATTTTGAAATCATCACAGTTGTGAATATGATCATTATTATCAATGTCATCATCCTATGAGAGTCATCTTTTACATTATCATTTTGTCATTTGTCTTTGTCAACAGTATCTTAACATTTATAAAAATCAGTTACATGAATATGATGAAGTCACATTAAAGATAACAGATAGTTTTGGGAAGCCCTCAAAAACTTTTTGTGAGATTTCTTTGATTTTACTTAATAAATAGCAGGGTACTAACATAACTAAGATGCTGTGAAGTTTTTTCCTCCTCAAGTGAAATATTTATTGAATATTTGAATGAGAGGTGAAAATTAATAAAAATCCCTGGCCCAAAAAAGAGGGGATATAAATTCAAACAACGGCCACACACACTACTCACATGGGAATTGTTGTGTGTATAGAATACGCTACACATACATGTAGTGCGAAGCGCTGGGTTTATTGTGCGGGGAACCTTCGGGTGGATATGGTCTTAGCGTGAGGCAGTGAAAAGCCATTACCAAGTGTTTCTTACAGATATTTACACTAAAATTTGTTCGAAATTGTGAATGGAATGTTAAATAATCTCGTACATGTGTCTTATGATAAAAGGAGAATAGTATGTGAATATGTTACGTAAGTTTTTTGCCATTATGATTTTTGCTACCGAGACTGTCTATGAGCTTTAACACTGCGTCAGCAATGCGGCAAAATCATCTATCCATTGATTGGAATATATCTCAGTAGAGGGATGCAAATATTTGGAACCATAAGTGGGTGCTATGCCACTTTGGTTATCATGGTTATTATCATCATTATTGTTGTCATTAGTGACCATCATTATCAGTATGTCATTATCGTCATCATTGTCATCACTTTATATATGACCATCTCATCATCATTGTCGACATTATCTTGATTATTATCTTGCACAAATATTATCACATTTTACAAAGCAATTTGCCACAAGGACAGACAGACCACCTAATTCGTCTTTAGTGACGAATTAAAATTCTAGTTATTAATATCATTAATCTTGGGAACTAAATTTGTTTGTCTTTAAAATCACAGGCAGAAACAGAAATTGCCTCTGGCTCAAGCTTTGATATCACCATGAGTGATTTCGTCGATGTCACCTTTGACATGACTGGAAAACCATGTGATGAGAACAACTACCTGTGTGTGGAAATATTAATAGGGGATTCCCCAATGCCAGCATTCTCTCTCATGGGTAACACTACAGGCTGTGCTGCTCTCAACTGCAGAGGTAATTTCACAGTGAAACTCTATGGTTTAAAAACTAGAACATTATGAACGACTCCATTTCTTTCTTTTTAAAGTGCTTGTTTGGTTGAGATTGTTCTCTTTTGTCATGTTGCATGTATTTCTTTTATATTTTTCATCATAATATGTGTTCCAAATTGATAATTTTGATATCCACCTTTTATAATAATTAACATAAGTTAGTTATGTTTGTATTTAATGTTTGAATGTTATGATTTGTCCATTAGTGTAAATGATTAAATGTAAAAAAATGTAGTTTATGTAATTTATTATTGCAAACATAGCCTTTTATTACATAAAAAAGCTGTGACTTGTATTCAAGCATTAACAACCCACTTTGCAGTGTCACCTTTCTTCTTTTCATTTTGTTGTTGTTGCATGAACAGGCATAATTGTGACAAACACGAACACCTCAGTGACTGGTATCCCTAATGGAGGGGTACTTGTCGAAGGTTTTCCAAACCAGGAGGTTGATCTTCAAGTTGCTCTAACCACTGACAGCATGGGGGCTCAGGCATCTGGTACAGGACTGTGGCAGCTGGACATCTTCACCAATGCTTTTGAAAATGGCACTGGAGAGATTAAGCGTTTTGAGACAACTCTGACAAATGGGAGTTGGATAGATACTGCAGTGCCAGCTGGCTCTATGACTCCTCTGACTGTGCCAGTCGTGGTTGATCTGTCTGGTCAGTTGTGCATGGATGTGAGTTTGCAGAGGGATCCTATTCAATCATTCATTGAATCTGTTGAAATTCCAAGATGGACATGTTATAAACAGAGTTTCAGCTTGTGTATAATGATCAAACCAAAATATATTTATATATTCTGGTGTAAACAAAGTTTCCCCGTCAAAATGTATTTTGTCTTCAAGCCATCAAAATATTTTGTTCACCTCCATGTTTGTGTTTTGAATGTTTCTTGACGTGTTACAGGTGAAATATCTATGTGTAAGGATCCGTGAAGGCATCATGCCATCTCCGAACATAACCCTTCAGTACTCAACCGGTCCAGAGAATTTTGTTGGATGTGCCCCAGTTACCTGTGAGAGTGAGTATATCCACATCACTCAGCAAGTAACATTTTCAGATTTATACACACCATTGCCTTTTATTCTGTTGTCTTTTTCTTATAGATACCTTGATTTTTTTCTAGATGGATTTGTAATTCATGTAATTCATATTCATGTACCTGTGGATGTTGATGTGTGTGGTCAGTCTGGTGTCCTATATGTGTTTATCACAAGTTTCTGTTTCAGTATTGATGAAACTTCTTTTGATTATTAAAGAAATCCAATTTCTGAGAAGACAGTGGGATAAATAACCGCCAGATATCAAACTCGACATCAAGATTTTAGACATTTTAGAGGATTGAAGTGAAGGAAAATTTTTTTGTCTGATGCATAGAACCCAGCAAAGCATCATCGTAATTCTAGCAATTGCGGAATAATGATTGCCTATAAATGTTCATTTTGTGCAAGTGCAGGTGCTGGGATTGAGCGCAATGGCATGTCCTTTACACCTCCAAGGATAGTGGAACACCAGGTGGCTCTAGAGCTCTTCAATGTCTCTGTCTCCTACATCTCAGAACCAGGCCGTGACAACATCACAGGGATGAACCTTTGGAGCCTCAGGGTCTTCTTCAGCGACTCTGAAAATGGGACCAACCCCTCTGCTGAGACTGAGGTGGAACTTGGCCCTCTTGCAGATGCTCCTTTCTATTCTGGCCAGACCCTGGACTTCAATGGCCTTAGCGTGAATGTATCACTGATGGATGTTACCTGCCATATGAATACGCATTTCTGTACTCAGCTTGGGAAAGGCAACCCAAATAATAACAATTATACCCTTGAAATCCGATCAGCCTGTCAACCCATTCAATGTGCCGGTAAGTGGAGTTTTTCAATCTGTTCTGTTGTCTGATGTTTTTTCCACTTTTGTATAAAATGAGTTTACAGTAACAGAATTAATAGACTATCTCAATATTTTGTAGATTTTCAATGTAGCACATGATTGCTGCACAGTGAAGGGCTGGGTAAAACACTATCCAGTAATAGATGTAGCCATGATTGCATTAGAATTAGACTGAGAACAGAAGATTACTTTAATAGGAGATTACTTTAGAGCATTCGTATGGAGAATATGTCTTGAAATGGCAATCAACAGTCATAGACAGACAGATTGATGATCCCTCATGGAAGCGTGAAGTACACCTGGGGGGTGTTTCATAAAGCTGTTCATAAAGTTACACATGACTTTATGTACGACTTGAATATGAAGTGCCAGATAGGATGCCCACAGTTTTTCCTGATGTTTTAACAAAGTGTGACTGTATTTCCAGTAACCTCAATTAAATTATAGCAAAAAATATGCTTTGCATTAAAAATGTTTGTTATAATAGGAATGTTAGTCTACATCTGCAAAGTTCAACTTTAGTTGATGCAGTTAAAAATGATTGAGCATCCCATTTGGCTTATCATATTTAAGTCATTCGTAAAGTCATGTGTAACTTTACAAACAGCTTAATGAAACACCTCCCCCCCCCCCCAGGTGCCCATTTTTCGTTCCTACCAAGTATGTATGTAATGTATGTAATTTACTATGCATGATTATTAATCAAATTTGTTGTTTTTTCCTCTTTAGGGGGTAGGGGTGGTTTGAAATTATATTCATGCATTTACATCAGCTGAGTTTGAGTAACCACATTATTTGTTTTAATGGCATTGTGACATGCAATTTAGCTCACAGTAAAGTTATTTCTCCCCCCCCCCCCCCCCCCCCATTCAGGTGTTGCTCTCAACTCAGTTGCAGTTGCATCTGAGCAACTGCTCTTTGAATTCCAAAGCTCACAGAGTTCCAGTCTCAATGTTTCTCTGAACAGTCTCCCTGATGGGGCTAGTATCGATGGCACCAATCTCTGGAACTTCACTGTCTTCCTCAGTAACAGCGATACCATGTTTTCAGACAGAGTAGCAGTGCTGGTATGTTTTATTATTTTTATATTATTTGTATATATGTATACAATTTGTTAAACTTCCAGTTTAACAAATATCTAATTGATTTATTTTAATAGTAATAAAACTATGTGCAAATGCTTTGATATGTGAGATGTACATTTATTATAGCTCTCTAGAATTTCATCATCTTCTGCATCTGTTAATCTTGTGTCTCAAGAAATATTTCCTTTTTCTTCATTTTTATGAACAGTCTACAAGCACATACATTTCCAGTGGCAGTCCACTTGTAGCTGGCACACCCATCACCATATCAGGTGTACAATCTCAACTGGATCTAGAAGGTGTTGGTTGCATTGACTTCCGTTACATCTGTGTTCAGGTTGCTGTAGGGACCATGGCCATGCCGTCTTTCAATCTGGACCTACAAATGCCCAATGCTGACATCGGATGTGCTCCAGTTGATTGCCGTGGTAAGTCATCTCGGTCATCAGTTACTTCATCATAATGAACAAAGAGTGCAAGTTCTCAGTTTGGTACAACTTTTTGGTACAACTCTTCATTTCATGCGCATGCTTAAGAAAATGTGTATGAATGTGGGCAGGAAGAAATGTGGACCATGGTTATTAAGATGTCCTTTCTAAAACAAATATCCAAATAAAAGATTGAGATAATTTCTTTCTTGTTCTTAAAAAGACCCAGAATTATTCTTTCATCTTTTATTTTTCAGGTGTACTCATATCTGGGCATGTGCTGAACCTCATTGATGGCCAGCCCCTGATTGAACGCGTTGACAACCACGAGGTAACCTTCAGTGTCTCTCTCCAATTCCCCGATGCAAGCACTGATATCTATGGTACAGACCTTTGGCAGGCAACCATCTTTACCAATGATCGGTCAGATGGAAGTAATACTCCATGTGCTTCCAGTCAACCCAATGTACTGAATGGCAATGTAACCAGTGGACAGATGGTGACTACAGAGACTGCTGTGGCCTCCTTGGACATCTCACAGTGTACTTGTTCTCAGATGCAGTACTTGTGTCTGCGCTTCAATATGAACCCAGGTGCCAGCATCAACTTTACTCTGCAGAGTCAATTACAGGGCATCCAAATCTGCCTTGAGGTGACTTGTACAGGTGAGGAATTAAGTCTCTGGCTATACTACCAAAATGTACTTATTGTTTGTGTGTGTTTGTTTGTTCTCATCTTTCCCTGTCAGGGTCCTTTAGGATAGGTTAATTATTTATTGTACTGGTAGCCTATCTTAGAATTTCAATATCCTGCAGAGTTGATTTAGCATGTCATGAATGCTTTTAATGAAGAATCTCTCTCTATTTGACAAAATTGTGGAAATATCAAGTGTTATTCTATGCCCAGTTTTAACATGTGAGGAGGAAGCATAATGGCTCAATGGTAGAGCAGTGGACTCTTTCTTTACTGGGAAGTCATGAGTTTTAAACCAAGCCAATGCTCTATTGCCCTATGATCAGGCATTGATCTTCTTTACCAAGTCCCTTGGATAGGCTTAAAGCTGTAGGTCCCCTGGTTGCTGATCTGCAGGTATTGGGCATCTAAAAAAAACAGGAAAACCAGCCTTGAAAAATTCCTATAAATAGACAATTTTTATTTAGTGAAATTAATATCTAAAAGAATGATTGATACACTATCCAATGATACCTTGGTTCTGCTTCCAGGGTCATGCATCACTGAACTCCATTGTCTTCAAAATTTTGTGCAAAATTCCACTTGGTTAACTTTCTTGTAAAACACAATAGACATTTTTTTTTCTAATTTATGCTGATGAGAAGTTATCTACCCATGCTTCAAGGTTGTTACATTGTCAAAATCTATATTTTTGAGATAGGAACATTCAGCAAAGAAGACAGTCTGAGCAATTGTTAACAAGTTTGCATATCAAAGAACCAGTGTAAACCAAACAGGGCAAGATCTTACCCCTTTCAGGACAGGGATTATTAAAGGGCTAAATTGATCACATTTTGTTCTTCAAATTGGCAACAATAATATTTTTCTTTTAGTGCGACATTTTTAATAAAATGTAATGTCTTCGAAAAAATTATATGTGTTTACAAACTTTGTCGAAATTGGAAAAAATTGCCAATTTTGATTAAAAAAACAGTGATTTTGAACTTCAAAATTGTTGAATATAAGAATTTTGGAGTTTATTCTCCTTTTTAAAATTCCTGGCATCAGACGCAATATGGTCATGCAACAAAAATGGACACAATGTATGTAGAAATTTTTGCTTGTTTTACTCGTGCATCTGGTTTATTTTTTAGAGCTCTGAATCAGAAGATATTGAAGCAAACCACAAAATGTGGTCAATTGTCTCGAAAGGGTTAAAGTAATGCACATAAAAGACAAAGAGCATTAAAAAAAAATGAAATCATATTTGTGCATGAAAACTTGACTTTACTGATGTTTACTTAAGGACTGTTTTTTTCAATTTGGAAAAAAGGAAGTTGCTTGCAGCATTCGAGAGAAAGAAAGTAGGTAGGCATATGCTCCCTGAACATCTTGCTTCTTATCGGTCAAAAATTAATGACTGAAATCTTGTTCAGTGTTTCGAGGAGTTCATAAGGTATAAGCTCAAACATGACAAGATTTGATCACTGGATAGCTAGGAAGAGCACCCAAGCTTGTTAACAATGTCATTCCCCTGACACCCTGCCTATTGTGTCTTACAAGAAAGTGAACCAAGTGGAATTCGGCACAAAATTTTAAAGAACAATGATGTTCAGTGATGCATGACCCTGGATACCTAACCAAGGTATCATTGGAAAGCACATGAATTATTCTGAGTTTCATAAATGATCTATTTACAGGAATTTTTCAAATTTTACTTTTTTCTAGCTCACACAGTATACTTGTTTTCATGGCAGTGAGGTAAAAAAAATCCATCAATCAATTTATTGATCAAGTCTTCCTTTTATAATTGTATTGCATGTTGAATATGTCTTTGTATAATACAGGTGTGGTGATTGATGGAGTAGACCTGATCTTGACTAATAATCCACCTGTCATTCTTAATGAAGCTGGTGAAACTCCACAGAATGTAACTGCTAATGTTACTTTGACGGTTGCTAATATGTCAGCTGCTATCATTGGTAAGTTCTAACGGTCTCTCTACGCTTCACTTGTATTCTTTTTCTTTGTCTTTCATTGCTTTGTTTCTTTTTCTCCTTTTTTAAAATTTTTCTTCAACTTCTTTTTTTTTATACTGCTCCTTCTTTTAATTTCTTCCATTAATCTTGCACCTACCACATTTCTTCATTTCTGTCTTAATATTTCTGTCTTATTTCATTTTCATTTGAATCGTCTTCCTACTTCTTTTTATTTTCCTCCCCTTTTACCTGGCATACATATTCATTACTCTTTGGACATTTTGCATAGTAGAGAGTGGATGTACCTGGCATCTTATGCAATTGTCAAGCTAAATTGTGTCCTTATGCTTTGGTGATTATTGTAGTAAATGTGATGCATGCAGTATTTACTTGTTTATTGAAATATAATGAATATAAGGTGAGGAGAGTGTATATACATGACAAACTCGGCACTAGGGCAAACTCGGCACTAGGGCAAACTCGGCACTATACTGTGACTATGTTTCAAGAGTTGAAGTCCACGCTATGCTCCGTACAGTTTCTTTTTAGCCTTAAATTTCATGTTTTGGTATAATTTTATGTCTTTAAATTTTCAACATTGCTTTTTTTGCTAATCATTTTACACATTGATATCAAATAAACTTGAACTTTAAGTGTTTTGAAATGTGTAATAAATGCGAAATTCAACACGAGTATCTGCGACCAATTCAACTCTCTGGGTTCACTCGGCTGCGATTTTCCGCCAAGGCTGAGTTTGCCCTAGTGCCGAGTTAGCCCGGATCCATGTACAAGACATGTGTATTATATGTTGAGAAAGGAAACAGAGAGAGAGAGAGAGAGAGAGAAAGGGAGAGAGAGAGAGAGAGAGAAAAGGGAAGAGAAGGGAGAGAAAGGGAGAGAGAAAGAGAGAGAGAGAAAGGAAGAGAGAGAGAGAAAGGAGAGAGAGAGAGAGAGAGAGAAAGAGGAGAGAGAGAGAGAGAGAGGGGGAGAGAGAAAGAACATGGAAAGATTAAAATTAAATTGTTTATGCACCCTTTCATGTCTTCTTAAAACTGCATTGAAATGTTTTTCATCTTATCAGAGGGAACGGTAACAAATATTTGGCAGTTGGAGCTCTACCCAAAATCTGACCCGTTGACCTACAGAGTACTTGCCACCTTGACCATGGAACAACTGAACCAGGGATTAAACAAGAGTAATACCCTCTACTTCAACAACCTCTTCTTTGAGTTTGCAACCTACAACTTTGTATGTCCTGAAGGAGGGATGGAGGAGTTATGTGTGGATGTCAGTACATCACCTAGCATTACCCCTGTCATATCTATTGCCTTTCAACCAAATGGTACTGACTGTGTCACTGTGACATGCAGAGGTAAAAAGGCCTATCATTTTTTGATTTTTACAAATTTCCAGCATGTTTGATTTTTCATTCTACATTTCATGCTGGCAGATTGTTTGAACATGACAGAAGGACTATTTCATACTACTGTTTCATGGATAGTGGATGATAATCATATGAGGAACTCAAAGGCCGGAATTCACAAAGGAGGTTTAAATTTAAACCATGGATTATTTAAATTTTGTGGTATAAGTACGCTTGATTTAGCGCATGCACTTAGAAAGGTCCAATGATCCCTGGTAATGAACGCGTGTGCTTGGCAAAATGCGCTAATTTTACGCTTGTTGCCATGGTTTCGACCATGGACTAACGCAGGTTTAAGCAAATTAATTTACCTAAACCTGCGTTAGTCCATGGTCGAAACCATGGCAACAAGCGTAAAATTAGCGCATTTTGCCAAGCATACGCTTTCATTACCAGGGATCATTGGATCATTGTAAGTGCATGCGCTAAATCAAGCATACTTATGCCACAAAATTTAAATAATCCATGGTTTAAATTTAAACCTCCTTTGTGAATTCCGGCCAAAGAGTTTGATACCTTGATGTGCATGCTTCTCACTCAACATTTGAATTTGAATTTCAGGAGCAAGGGGGACAGAAAGGGGAATAATTTTATTTTGATAAGACTATTGTCATTGGTCGAATATGACGTGTAGATAAAGTCAAGTCCACAATTTCTTGTTCGGGATTTTTATATTGTATAAGAATATATGTTTTAAATGCATAACAGACTTTCATTGATTTTTATTGCCTAAATTAAATTCTTGATATTTATAATTTTGTAGGAGTTATATTTGACAACTTGATGGTGGCAGCAGAAACCGACACAAGCTTTGTAGAGTTTGAATCCATGCACCGAATAACTTTCAACATCAGTGCAAATACCACAGATACGAGTACCAACATCGCCGATGGCCTTCACCTCTGGCAAGTCCGTGTTTATGGAAGCTTGTACATGAACGGAACAGGAGAACGCTTCAGTGAGACACAGATCCCAATTCCTGATACGAATGCAACGGTGACGGCGGGAAGTCCTGTAGAGTATGCCGGTCTCATGTGGGATATGGACCTTACTAATTTCACGTGCCCAAGCACAAACCAGTTCTACATGTGTGTTGAGTTGATGCCAGGAGATATGCCTGTACCACGGTTCTCAGTGTCCCCCAGACCTCTCATCAATTGTGTTGAAATTGATTGCACTGGTAAGTATAGTCTAAGGTTGCTTAACCCTCTTAACCCATAGCCTACCTAAAGTGAATGGTTCCTGTATTAAGCCTAGGGTAGGGAATGAGAGCATTCAGGGTTTTTTGTCATTTGTTTTATTTGAAATTCAATGTATTGCTTTTGATATGATTTAAAATCAAATTAGAATTTTGATTTGATAAATCCTGATTTCTGATTGCTACATGATATTAGTATCAGTAATCATGTATGTTGCAGTACAAAAGTTATTGAAAAAATGAACTCAGGCATAAAGCTGAGTTTTTGAAATCATTTAGTAGGACACAGCATAGTGTGATATGATTACAAATAGTATAAAAGGTATGTTATAAAGAAAACAATATTCATAGAATGTAAATAAGGAGATTCACTTGCATGAGAGATAGAAGTAAAATGGAAAATAGAAGGAAGGGAAGAACAATTGGTAAGGTTAATTTGTTTATCCAGAAAAAAAAAGTATACTTCTGACATAACTAGAAAAAAAAACACACTCAAGTGCTTTGAATATGATTGAGGACTGGCCAGTAATACTTGTATCTTCCTTATCTCCAGTGTTACTGATCCCTCCACCAACCTCATACTTTTCTCTAAGAAGGGTAATTGCTTTCTGTTGTTAATAAATGAATCATATTGAATATTATCTTTGAAGGTGTTTTGATCAGCAACCTTGCTCTGACAGTGAACAGCGGAGACCCTGTCTTAGAACGTCAGTCCAATGATGTGAACCTGACTGTCACAGCAACCTCCTCTATGGCTGGGAGCAGCATCAATGGAAATGATCTTTGGAAGCTGACCATCTTGGTTTGTGAGAGGGATCAGTGTGCTGCTGCAAGACGCAGGAGAAGAGCTACTGTAATTAATGATCACAATTATTATATTACTTTCTTGTATAGGGCATATCCCATCATGATGTACTGTCTCAATGCACATCCAAAATAATTTGTATTATGTGGTATTATCTGGACTGTAGCTATGCTTTCCTGATAAGTTACTGGAGTATTCAAAGGAATTTCTTCCTTCTGCTGTCCATTGACATCTACTTTACCTGGGTTGAGAAGGGCAAATGTAGATCAATGTCTTTTACTTTGTGATCTACAGTCCGCTGAGTTATCCAATACCACAATACCTCTACATCTGCATTGTTTAAGTATCCTTTCATGGATGTATCATTTTACTCACCTCTCCATAGAACTGTCCAATCTCATTTTTTCACAATAACGTGGACAGTATGCTTATATTTTGGGACATAGGAACTACTTTGTGCTTATGACGACAAAAGAACAGAAATACCTCATGAAGTACAATAAATGACCTTTTTTACATAATTTTTACAGTTGACCAAAAAACATGCACTACTTTTTATGTTTTCAGAATCCTAATGCCATTCTGGAGGTAGCTGCCAATTTGACAACTGCGGACATCAACGAGGATCTTGCAGCTGGTGGCAGTATCATCTTTGCTAACATCCTAGAGAGGCTAGACCTGGCATCCTTGGAGGAGTGTCCAGCGAGTGAGGTGGTGTATATTTGTGTCCAGCTGGAGAAAGGGGATTCAGCCTCTCCTGATTACACCCTACAAGGTGACCTTCTAACATGTCAAGCTGTACAATGCAGAGGTAAGTCTGATGTCAAGAATGATAAATGTAAATTTTCCCTTGTCAGTCTTTATATGATTCAGTACTGGTTGATCAGACAGTCTGTAGATGATGTTTCATAACACTGTGTCAGTGTGACTCTTTTCCTGTGGTAAGACTATGACTTAATTTATTGTCTCATTTGACGATAAACTTTAAAATTAACTTGGCCCACACTACTAAATGAGCACTTAGTGGGATTGTCTGATGATTTTTTATGGACATTAAGCATGGTGTTTCTCATTTCCTTTGAGGCATGTTTAGTGAAATATTCATTATGACTTCATGTTATTGCCACAATGCATGATGTAATCATACATGCACAAGAGCTGTTGACTGATCATGCTTTTCTTTATCATATTCAGGTGTGCACATTCAAAGCAGCTCCACAGCCAGTGAGATGGGTAGTCTCCAAGAAGGTAATCCAGGCAATGCTGTAGAGTTGGATTTCTCCTTCATTGCAGACACCCTCAGTTCGGACATCTCTGGCACTAACCTCTGGGATATCCAGATCTTTGGCAGCGACAGCCAAGAAGGTGACATGATGGGTACAGCGGTGACCCTTGGTGACATCGGTAGCACCACCAATGCACCCCTTTCTGCGGGTGAGACCATTGATTTCTTTAGGGTCACTACCACGGTGGACCTGTCACCTTACATCACATGCCAGGAAGCCCAGTATGTGTGCGGCCAACTCATACGGAGGAACTCCTCATCTCAAGTATTCTCTGTGACTGGAGATAGGACAGCATGTTATCTCTACCCTTGTACAGGTATTGTATGAGAATTTCTATTGTGATTGCAGGAGTTGGTTTACTAGTTTGTATTCATCTCTGTCTCAGTTATCCTTGTAATTCTCCAGCATTACACTTTTTCCAGTTTATTTTTAAAGGAGAATGAAACCTCAAACTTATATGCACTTTAACAGAAGCAGAAGAATCTTAGAAGCATATCACTGAAAGTTTGAGGAAAAATGGATAAAGAATAGAAAAGTTACGAAGATTTTAAAAACCTAAAATTGCTAAATGAAATTGGCAACATACTCATTATGCTAATGAGATGCTAGGACGTTTTTATGCTCTCTCTTTATAGGTAATAAATGAGCAAATTATCAGATTTCAGCTTTTAAACAAAGAAAATTGAATTATCAACATTGTGCTTGAAATATATTGTGACTAATAAATTTATGAACACCACCTATAATACAGAAATCAAATTTTCTATGATATATTCAAGAAAAGTGCATTTTTTACAATTGTATAAGGCAATTGGAAAGTATAGCACATTTACATCACAGCATCTCATTAGCATAATGAGGACATTACCAATTTCAGATCTCCATTCATTTAGCATTTAGAATTTCAAATATTCATAACTTTTTTATTAGTATTCCATTTTTCCTCAACCTTTCACTGATAATTAAGTGTTTGATTTTCAAATAACCCACTTATGGGGCCTTTAGAGGAATTTGGAGAGGTGAAAGGAAAGGAAAGAGATGAAAATGGAATGAAATTAAATTAAACACTTTAATACATAAGACTTTTTTTCTGCTTCTATTAAAATGCATATGTTTTGGGGGTTTCATTCTCCTTTAATTACAAACATCCTTTACATGTATGTAATGGAAAACTCAGTCTTTTAGGAAAGCAAATACTTCAGTTATTTATAATATAATGCATATTACTTGCACTATGATACTATATTAGGACATTTCTTGATTCAGTGAAAGTAAGTTCAATATCATTTTTTTGTTGAAACTAGCTATGTGTACATGTACTAGCAGATCTGATTTTTATGTGGGTAAAGCTGTGTTGATGGTCGACCACTCTTCTTATTTTCCATAATTAGGAGATATTTTGATAATTCAGTTCTGTGTTTAGCATGTACATATTCTCTCAAACTCATACAGTCCAGCCTGTATAGCAGGGCGATGGTAAAGCCTTAGAACCAATTTAAATGTATTAAACTGTGTTTCTGCTTAAACTCTGTCTCTACTTACTGCATTTTGAATGTCCACTAGGTGTTCAAGTAAGTGCTACCAGCATAGAAATCACCAATAACGCATGGCCGACGGAGGGCCAGGCTATTGAATTGATGCTCAACATATCCCTGGTCATTGATTCGATGTCATCCACTCTTTCAAACGTTACGGATGCATGGCGTATTGAAGTCTTTGGTAATCCTCAGATGGATGGCCTTGGGCTTGGTGGGACAGGTCGTTACATTGCAGATACAACCTCTGTTGGAGATGTTGGAGCCATGCCAGGTACATGTATATGTAGTTATAGAATGCTAAATGTTTGTATCTTACAGGGAACTGTCTACAAAAAATATTAGTACAACATTGGAATCTATAAAGTCGTCCCCCAAAAACTATCATAACGATTAAAAAGCAGAAACAGGAAAATTGATTTTATATTGAGGCCTGCATGGAAGTTACCTGTAGTTAACTTCAGTGTGTGCCGCTTTTTTATGGGAGTGTGTTAACTTTTGTACTTACAAGATGTTTATATGCCTGCCCACCGAAGGTGGTGCGGGAGGCATTATGTTTTTGGGTTGTCCGTCTGTCTGTCCGTCTTTCTTGTTCTCACGGTAACTCAAGAACCACATGAGGTATGAACTTCAAACTTGTTGCTAGTATGTATCACCATAGGAAGACGATCTGATTAGATTTTGGGGTATGTACGTCAAAGTTCAAAGGACACAGAGGTCAATTTCTGAAATTTCAGGTGTTGGCCTCGTTCTTGCGATAACTCGAGAACTATGAACTTCAAAGTTGGTGCTATTATGTATCACCATAAGAAGACGATCTGATAAGATTCAGGAGTACGTAGGTCAAAGGCCACAGGTCAATTTCTGAAATTTCATGTGTTAGCCTCATTCACACCGTAACTCAAGAACCATTTGAGGTATGAAATTCAAACTAGGTGCTAGTATGTATCACCATATGAAGACGATCTGATTAGATTTTGGGTACATAGGTTCAAAGGTCACAGAGGTCAATTTCTGAAATTTCAGCTGTCGCATTCTTCTTGTTACCTCTATTCAGAAGTGCTATTTTGTGATTTGAAGTTGCTATATATCTTTACAGAAGTAATATTTAAATCTGATATATTTAAGGAAAGGATACCAGCATAGAACCCATCAAAACGATTGGGTTGTTTAAGGATTATGTATCACGCTGTCAGCTAATTACAGCTGTCTTCTATACATGATGTTCTTGTGCCCAATTCAATGTATCATACTATTAATCGAAAAAGAAAGTTTATTCAGTGTTATTATGTGTAATACGAAGCTATTTTTTAGATTTAATCTTAACATGGTTTATTGCCATGATATTTTACTCTTCATTTAGCTTCTATGATTGCACTCATTGTTTCAGACAATATTCACTAGAATAAAGTATTTTGGGTGTTGTTTTTTTCCATAATTGACTGAGTTGTTATATTGGGCAAGTTTCTCCATATATGCATATCCACTGTCTGATCCCTTCCCAATTCTAACTTCTGCTTATATTTTACTCCCAGAAGAACAAAGATGAGATATATATATATATATATATATATATATATATATATATATATATATATATACTGTATCCTGATCCCGATGATTTCTGTGTGAAGTATTAAATTTACCATCATCTGTATATCTAACTAACTTAGAATAGATTGACGATTGATAGTCGCTGAGCCTGAGACTGACCCCGTAGATCGAAGTAGATTTCAGAATAAAGGCCCTGTATATCAATTTTCCTTTATAGGCCTCTAGGACTAGGTAGTCTATAACATCAAGTTAATTTTAATCCTGTTATAAAGTGTTACAGGGTTGATCTAGATCTATACTGCAATGTAATCTGTGAAAATCTGAAAGTAAAAACTATATGGCTAGTAATGAACTGCACAGGCACAGTTAACTTAAATTAAAACTTTAGATTAAAAAAGATAATATAATACTAGGCTAGGCCTAACTTAGTCTTCGGGTCGGCTCGCACTTAATTAATGTTTATTACTACTACTGTTAGAGGCTGGTAGGCTAACGTTAAATAGATCTATATTTAGGTCTAACTTTGTTACTAAATAAAAGGTAACACAAAACAGTAAGACCTAACAAACAGTTAAAAACGGTCAAACGACATAATTATGACAGTTTACACTCAAATGAAATTTTACCTCATAACCGAACACGGTAGATAAAGTTTACCTGATAACTGAATAGGCTACTTCATTTGTTTCCTGGTTTGATTTTGGTCCTCATCAATTAAAATCAAATCTGTTTTCCTTTTGATGGACACTAGGCTAGACACAGGTTGCCATGTTTTGATTTCGACTGATTATGTGCGCATTACGATGCGCATTTAGCTAGTACGATTGCGCATGCGTGAGAAACAGCAGATCTATTGACCTACATCCAATTACATTTACATAACCAACACGTCATGTGTCCGAACAGGTCACTTTTAAACAGTAAATCGAACACAATTTCAAGCAAATTGTCAAGAATCTTTGACAAGATAGGTTGACAGAATTATTAGTTGCAATTATTTATTGGGCTTTTGCAAAATTGACGGCTATTTTTTGTTCAGTGTTCGCCCCCCCTCACTTTTCTTTATATGGATTCATGAAAATTCTTGGGCTCAGCGTAATTTCACTGGTGCCCGCACCGTCCCATCGCGGGAGTTACCCGAGGGAGACTACTGGCTGCTCGCCGTATGCGTCAGAAGAAATGATTCTAGAGAGCAAGGGGCAGTCTGAGGCATGATAGTAAAAAAAACTATCATACTCTGAAAAGTTTGACGTCACGAAACCTATTTTCCTCCCGGAGTAATTTCTTTTTCTGGTAGAATTATGATTAATCACATGAAGTGCTCTTGACCAATCCAAGAGCAAGAAATTTTCAATAAAGGATATAAAACTTATTATCAATAACAACTGCCCCATTTCTGTGACAAATTTGCTCTCAGCCATTCAGATTCAAGGATTTCAGTAGCTTATAACAATTATTGTAACTTGTTATTGATAACAAGTTTTATGAAACGAGGCCCAGCTTTGTAAATTTTTGGTGAATTATCTTCTATAATTATGATATTTTTCAGGTATGTCCAGTGCTTTGAACTCAGTGTCTGTTTCCTTTGACCTAACTGATGGCTTATGTGAGAACGTAGAGTATCTCTGTATTGAAGTCCAGAGAGGTGTCAATGCTACCCCTCCTTTCAAACTGAATGGTGTACCTTCAGACTTTGATGGTCTCTATGCCTGTACAGCTGTCGATTGCATAGGTGAGAAATACTTTTTGAATACATTTCAGGTTTGAAGGGTTTGTGATGAAAGAAAGTGAAAGGTCATCGCATGCAGTGGTACTGGTTCTTACTAACATACGTGTATAAGACTATCCTTTCAGAATCCTTGTCACATTTGGGATAATCATCTAATCGAGATACATTCTGTTTATTCTACAAATTTAGCAAGAATTCACCTTGTCCATGTCTTTTGTGTAGGTTTATTAATTTAAGGACCTTTTTTGAAGACCAGGCCTGTACATAACAAAATGAATAGATATGCCAGTATGAGTATACATTTGAATTTCATGAGCTCTGAGATGAAATTATAATTTTCTAAATAAGCACTTGCTTGCTAAAATGATAGACTTGTCTCTTATTGTCATTGCAGGAGTTCGTATCAACAGCAGCATGATTGAAGCTGTGACCCAAGGTAGTCCTGTCCTACAGGGCAACCCAGCATTTGAAGTTGAACTGGATGTTGACTACATCAGTGATGAATCGGGAGCAGATGTCAGCGGGACAGATATATTTGAAGTCAAGGTCAGAATATGTCTCTATCTCCTAGTTTAAGACAGGGTGGATAGGGTTTCCTTCTTAAGTTATAAGATTTATACACAAGAGTGTGAATGATGTACATGGTCATTTGTCATTATGACTTATAGCTATAAACCATTGCAGATTAATTATAAACATCGTTGGATGTAATGGAATGTTTCTTCGTCATAGAACCTTATTTTGAAGGGAAAAAAAGAGAAATAATTTTGCATTTATTTCTTACTCTCCAGGAACTCAAAATTCTCCACATATTCAAGCTACTTTTTATATTTCTTATCCTTCCCTACACTACATGTAGATCTTCCTTTCCCGTGATGGCACCGATTCTGGGATCATTGGTGAAAAATACACTGCGGACATTCCAGAAGGCTCACAGAGCACCAGCCTCATGGCAGGTGAACAGCTCAACATCCGCCGTGCCACAGCATCAGTCAGTACAGAGAACTTTGACTGTCAAACAGGGGCGCTCTATCTTTGTGCCGAACTCTCCCAGCCTACCAACGCCTCTTACTTGCTGAATGGCTACGACTCCACCACAATGATGGTTGATGGCAGTTTCCTTATTGCATGTGAGATGGTAGAATGCAGAGGTAAGTAATTTGTAGTTTTATTTTGTTATCTGTAACAGCCCATTCAGTTACATGTACTTTAGTCACAGGATGTGGGAAAATGCCTTTTCCTCTTTTGACCATGTACTATATACAGTGTACATGACACATCATGTATTTGCAAATAGATGTATTGTGTTATTTCAGTTGATTCATTTTATGAATTGTATGATATCTGTGTAACTAGTAAATAATCCTCTTCTATGCTTTGAGTAGTAAACAAATTGAAAGCTTTTTTCAGCCTTCGAATAGATTAAAGGTAGTATGTTGAAATACATAGAAAAGCATGATATGAATTTTAGCTGTGCAGCATTGATTCTTGTATTAATGTTTGTGGCCATATTTTATCCTATTTTTTTTTAAACAGATGTGAGATTTGATGACATGTCCTTGTCACTCATTAATCCTCCTTGCTTCATTGAGAGAACTGCCAATCAGATGCTGGCAGTCAACGTGACAGTTGAGCCCAACTCAGCCTGGAGCAACGTCAGTGGGAACAGTCTCTGGATGATGAATACAATCATCAAGTCATCAGGACAGGTGGAGAGGACAGAATCCATCATGCTTTCTACCGAGAATGCCAACAGGGGGGTGGTTGCTGGCACGCCAACGACTTTCCCAAATGTGGAGGTCTCTCTTGACCTGTCCAGTTTCTACTGCCCAGGTGTAATGGTTGAGCTGTGTGTGTCCATCAGTCCCAATGCCAGTGCAGGCTTCTCTCTCTTTGTGAATTCAACAACTGAAGCTTGCATCAACATTCCATGCAAAGGTTAGTTTGACAGAGCTCCATGTATATTGTATATTTCAGCATAATGACTGTATGTTCCTCAATTACAAAGATTTGATATTGTTAGACTGACATACTTGTACTTTGTTTGCCTTGGCCAGTGTGTATATGACCCTATAAACATCTTCGTTCAATTTGAATCTTTTTATTGAACGTGCATCATGTGCTTGGGAGTTGGAATATGCATCTTTTGACAGTTTTTCTCAAATTATTTGCTATTTCATTGTATTTTCTTTAATATACAGTTACTGAAATTGTTGATAGTGACTATGAAATCTTCTACCCACCCAACATCCTGGAGTACAGCATGAACAGCTTGCGCTTTGCTGTTAGCCTGACTGCAGCACCTGTCTCAGCCTCAGTAGCAGGAGACGAACTGTGGAAGATTGTAAGGGTGTATATGTCTGGCTATGCTGAGGGTAATGATAGTGTTGCTATGGATACAACAGTACCATTGCTTTCTTCGCAAGATGAAGTTGGTAAGCCTCGCAGGTCATTTTTGATTGTCTTGCTGTTGTAATGAAAAATTTGATGATGGTGATGATAGTAACTATAATGTCAGTTATCATAATAAAGATGATGAGAAGTAAAGGATGGTGTAGATCATGAAGTGGTAGTGATGATGACAATGATAATGAAAATTATTATAATCAAGATTAAGGAGGAGAAGAAGGAGGAGGAAGTGATGATAATTATGATGGTGATGATGGTAATAGTATTGATGACCAGGATGGTGGTGGTAATTATGATGGTGTTGATAAATGCAATGATTATGGGGGGATAGTGATGATGTTAATGGTTTTGGTGATGATTGGTGATGGTGGTGATAATTAGTATGGTGATTATGAATACAGTGGTGATGATGATGGTGATAGTGATGATGGTAATGGTGATGATGGTAATGGTGGTGGTGGTGATTGTGATGGTGGTGATAATTAGCATGGTGATTATGAATACAGTGGTGATGATGATGGTGATGGTGGTGATATTTATAATGGTGATGATTCTGATTCCGATTGCATTAGTTGGGATGATGAAGTGGAAGATGTATGGAGGAGGGTAATAGGAGGATGAAGTACATGTGGATGAAGTACATGTGGGTGAAAGTGAAAGGATGATGATGATGTAAAGCAACCTGATAATGATCATGTTAAATGTTATCAACATTTCCTTTCTTCCTTGCAGGTATTTCTGCTGGAGAAACGGTCAGATTGTTAAACATCCAGGCCTCTCTCAACTTACAAGATGTGAACTGTGCCAGTATGCCTTATCTCTGCGTAGAGGTTGCCAAGGGCGACACCCCCAATCCTGAATTCAATGTCTCCTTTAACAATAACTCCAACATCATCTGTAAAGAGAATGTTAGATGCCAAGGTAATTTGATTCATATCTGAGGCACTTCTTTCTCTACATATGCCTTGCAATATGATTATTAAGAAGATGATGTATTTACCTAGTGTTAGCATTCAAGAAAGTAAGGGCAATATGTATGTGATTACTTTTTACTTCAAAATTTCTACTCTCCTTTTTTCTATAAAAAGAGGTGTCTTATATCAGTATCAAATAGTATTCCATTAACACTGGCATCTTTCTATCCCAGGTATCGTTATTACACAAAACACAATCCAAAGTCCACAGCAAGGACCAGACGCAGAAGAAGGGAATTTAATGCAGGGTGTTAACATTACTGTGGGCATCGAACATGACCCTGACTTAGGGACGAGTACAGGTAATGAGATGTACCCCTGGATGATCACAGTGTTTTACAATAACCAATCAGATTGCCTGGGAGATGACTTTGGAGCCAGAGTAGCCCCTGAGATTGTCGATCATAAAATGCTTGTTGACAATCAGCAGCTTATCTTCGAGAATCTGGATGTCGAGTTGAATCTGACCCAACTTGTATGCCCAGAGAGGGTAAGAGCATTTAAAAAAAAAAATCAAATGGTTTCATTCATATATTAATGCACTTGTTTGATAAAACTTTGCAAGATAGTAAAATATGCATAAAGAAACATTTTGTCTGTTGCCAGTCTTGAAACTTGATATAATGGTGTATATCTGCTACCTTTCCATTTCCTAGATCTCTTTGTTACCTTTCCAGTGTACTAAATTGACTTCAGATTCATCAGTATGGCTCAGTTTAATATTATGCACTTAGCTTTACAACAATAAAGATTTGTAGTTTAGGCATTTATGAAGTAAATATACTGGCATATATTTATTCAACCTCCTCTTCTTATTGCCACAAGAAATATTTGTGGTTCAGGCAGTCGTAAATATACTTGCATGCAATTTTTCAATCTCCACTTATCGCAACAATAAAAAATTGTAGTTTAGACATTTATGAAATAAATATACTTGCATGTGTTTAAACAATCTCTTCTTCATATTGCAGTATATCTACCTCTGTGCTGAATTTGAGAAGAATGCCTCATCAGTGTCTGATTTCACTTTGAATTACCAACCACCATCAGCAAGATATGCTGTGCAACGAGTCACGTGTCATGGTAATATCCCCTCGACATTTTCTCTATTATTTGTATCAAAGTTTGAAGTCAGAACATGGAGATGTATTAGCATAGATTGTTCATTTTAGTTTTCACCTGGCCTTGCACATAAGGGTTCCATTGATGTGGTATATTAATTCTTTTCAAAAAATATGTTTTAATACAATATGTTTTTATTTTGACGTCAAGAATATTCTTTGTTCAGCAAGGTTGGCTGCTGTCCCTGTATAGAATATCCCTGCCACAGCACTAATGTCCTTTGGCAAGACATTAATCTGTGTTGCCAGTATCCACCTAGGTGATAAATGGATGTCTGATAGGAAAGAATTCCTTGAATGCTGTGAGCATGAAATCAGTAGCCTAGCTTGAGCCAGGATAGTATTTGAGTGCTTGCGCACTGAGCGTGGTGGATATGAGCACTATAGAAGTATCCATTGTTATATTTTATGATTATCATAATTTTTGTTTGTATATATTCTTATACTGCAGGAGTGGAGGTTTCTGCCACTGAATTCACATTGACAGGGGGTATACAGCATGAGCAAGAAGCAGAAAACCATGAAATCACGTTTGGATTCAGAGTAAACTCCTCTGAGACGAGCAGACCGCTTACTGGTGACAATCTCTGGTCTTTCCTTGTATATGGCTCTAGAAATAGAGATGGGTCTGGTACTCGTGTTATCAATCACGTCTTTAGTTCAAACTTGTCACCAGCACAATTTGTACCTGACGGAACCTTTGAACTTGATCCTGCTGTTCAGATGGTAAGTATTTGTGATCTTCTGTCCCCTTTTAATCTTTCTTTTGAATTCTTTGTAACTCTTTCTTCTTGTTAACCTTCTTAAAGTCTTAAGTTGTGATGCAATTGTGCATACTGGTAAATCTAATTTAATAATAATAATGGCCTGGATTTATGTAAATGGTTTGAACCACCAGTTTACCATAGGCAATTTAAAAAAAGGTCAAAATATGTGCAAGAATTTAAGAACTTATTTGTAATTTCTTTTTCCTCATTTTTTTTTTTTTTTTTTAAAGAACAAATCTTTTTTTTGTTTCTTTTTATTGTAGGGCCATTACGGCCACCCATAGTGAAACAGTGGATTACTATTGTTGAAGTGCAAACCACCTTAGCAAACCACCTTAGCAAACCACCTTAGCAAACCACCTTAGCAAACCACCTTAGCAAACCATTTAGTTGGGTCAAACCAGTCATGATATGATGCATGAGATGATAAAACTTATGTTCTTTTTTTTTACAGCTCAATCTCAGTTTTGAAGACATTGAATGTGTTGAGATGCCATACCTCTGTCTAGAGATCAGGAAGGGTGACAGCCCTTCAGTTGATTTCTCATTGTGGGGGGTTCCTGATGAATTCAATCTGCATGGCTGTTTTGAGCTAGACTGCAGAGGTGAGAATAACTTCTAGATAGCTACATGTATCAATAACCTGAATATCTCAGTAGAGAAAATATCAAATCCATTGTAGCTTTCTAATAACACTATTTATGCAATGCATGTCTTTCATTAGGCAACTCTTCTTCAGACTTCTCTTGGTTGGGTATGTGGTCGAATGGATTTCTTGAATGAAATATACTATATTCTGATAACAGCTGCTGAAGCGGAAGCTAAAGCTAGTGTAATCATTTCCAAAGCTCTTTGGACAAAGAATGAGATTTTTCATATGTGACATGAACTATAATGTACAATCTTATTATTGTTATGTCTTCTTTCCTTTCAGCCTTATCACAGTAAAAATGTTCTTTTACAATTCAGATATACAACTGAGATACTTATATAATATTGACTGGCCTTGAGGGGGATATTGAATATGTTGCCCGCAACAGAATCATATTGCCCCGAGTCGAAGACGAGGGCAATATGGTTCTTTTAAGGGCAATAGTAATAAAGTAGAGCCAGTCAATATTATTATTATTACCTATATCACATGTATCATATATGAGTAAGTCTATTTTGTAGCAATTACAAATGCATCTGTTTGCCTATCAGTCCCTCTGTTTTCAGGTTATTCATACAGGCTATGTAAATTGTAATCAGGGCCAAGCAATTGTGACGTAAATTGTTACCGCGTGTATCCATTGTTTAAGCCTTTGTACCTATGCTTTGTACACTTTAACGCGTACACAATACTGTGCGCGTATGCACTTTGATAAAAGCGTACTGACAAGAAAGGGTGGAATATGACAAAATGTTGCCCTCTTTTTTAGTACAGTCATCTATGGGGGAAAACCTGGAAGAGGGCAATATGGCAAATATTGCCCGCTCCGGTGACAGATTCGGAGTAGCGCGCAAAATACGGCTTTTTATTTTGCAGCTGAAATGCCCCGTATAGGTAATAATGTGTGATATTTTTTGTTTGTACATGTACATGTACAACTGAATAGATGTAAATTAGGAATAATGACTTCTGTAAATATGTGTAATATGATGGCAGTATGGATTTCGCATGATTTAATTATTTTGTATATATTGATTTTTAGGGAAAAGAGACTTGCAATTTCTATCCAAATATGTTTATGATAGGTGTCTTCATTGATGAGTTCAATGTTTCACTGACTGCTGGAGAGGAGATTGTGTATGAGAACGATGTGAACCTATGGACTGCTGTGAATCTCAGCCTTTCCTCATGTATCGACAAGGAGAATGCAACTGGTACCAACCTCTGGGAGATCTATGCCTACTTTAGCGACACTGAGGATGGAACAGGAGAGGTCATTGCCAGGACACAGGTTACGCCTCTCCCTGACAATCAGGTAAAGCAAGCATGGTTGTTTTATGAAACTAGTCAGCAACCGGTTTGATATGATTTGATTTTGATATAACGCATTGTTTCCGTGGTTTCATGGACTATAGCCCAAATCTTGGGTATAGATTTGATTTTGATTCAACACACACATTTTCCTTAGATTCCAACCTGGATTATCAATAACTTGTTATCAATAACAACTGCCCCATTTCTATGACAAATTTGCTCTCAGCAAATCAGATTCAAGGATTTTAGTAGCTTATAACAATTATTGTAACTTTTATGAAACAGGGCCCTGGTATAGTATTCAACGAGTAAGAGGTACATGTAGTTTGGATAACTAATTTTGAAATATCACAATCAAAAATAATGTACACTGTACCATGCTGCTTATTAAACGGGTTATTACTGAAGATTTTACCGATATTCTTCTGCTATGCTTTGATACCTGTAGTTTCAAAATTTTGTTCGATTTTCAGATTCATGAGAGCACTTTAACATAAATACAAAAATCAAGTCAAGCTATTGGTTGATAGATTTTCTAATTTCTATTGTCATGGATGGAATTTATTCTAGGGGTAGTGGGGGGGTAGTTCTATAATTATAAAAAAAAGGCAATGTTAACTTCCCATAATTGTTTAAATATTTCATATTTTTAAAAAAAATATCCTATTTACTGTTAGTATGCTATGGGATCATCTGATGGCCATAATTTCTATGGCTGTGTTTTGGATCATGTCATTTGCATGTCACCTTTAACAGTAGAAGAGAGTAGATAATTGATCTCTATGTTCAATCTCCTGCAGGGTGATCAAGATTTCCTGGCTGGTGAACAGATAGGCTTTGGTCCTCTTGACTTTGGAATAACCCTAGTTGATACATGTGAGAATGTAATGTATCTATGCTTTGAGCTACAAGTCAGTGATGCTGCTGTCACTCCTTCTCCTCCCGTCCTCCTTGGCAATCCAGTGTCTTGTGTTCTAGCAGACTGTAAAGGTATGGCTTGTATAGTTTGTCATTTGTTTCTCCTGTTGTATAACAGACCCTTGGTGACAAAAGGAGTAGTAGTAACATGAATTTAAACAATAGTGAAGCTAATTGTTGAAGTAAATACTGTAAAATCAGAAATGTTCGTGACTTGTAAATGACAGCCATTTTCAGAAACTTCAGCGATTTGCAAAAATTAATTATTATGTCAATTATAATTCAATGATTTTGAGGCATGAAACTTTCGCAAATGTGACCCACTCGCAAACATTAAATACATGTGAAAGTTTCTGGTTTAAAATAGCCGTTGCAGCAGCTTTTACATGTAAATGGTAGTGTTTGAATAGTAATAACAGTAGTAAATGATTATTAAATGATAATAAAAGTTGTGGTAGTGGAAGGAATAAAAGCAGAAGTGCATGTATACTAACAGTGATGTATTGCCAAAAACGTGATATTTCTGTACTGCTACAAGCAGGAGTACCAGTAAAACATACATAGAAATAGTATGTATTGCATGTGATTAATTTTGATTGTTGAATTTTTCATTACAACTTTACCCCCCACAGGTGTTGTGGTTGCTAATACTGATCTCCAGGTCAACCCAATAGACTTCACAGAAACTGTAGATCCAATCAGTTTTGTTGCCACGGCTACAGTTAGGCCTCATCCCGACTCAGCCGACATCTCTGGTACCAATCTATGGAGCTTGGCCTTTTTCTTCTCTGATTCACCAGCTGGGAACACGTCCTTTGCCCGTGCCCCACTTATACCCGCTGATGAACTTCTGTCTGTTGGAAGTGATGTGACATTCAGCAACGTGATGCCAGTGTTTAATGCAGCAGAGGTGCTATGCTATGAAGCTTGGTATCTGTGTATGGAGCTGAGGAAGAATAGTGGTGCCAGCCCAGACTTTGGTCTCTCGGGGTTACCTGATGATAGCACTCTTGTGGGATGTACAAGTGTCAGTTGTATAGGTGAGTTTATAATAAGTGAGTTCGTAATTACAATTTGCACATGTGCAGATGAAGGTAATTTGTACTGAGTACAATTGACACTTTATACGCTTTCATATTGTGCGCACCACCATGCACGTACCGGTATTATTTTACTTGGAAAACAAGTAGCGCATCCACCGAAACAGATGCGCGTGCGCGTGAAAATTGGGGTCATTTCAGGTTCATTTTGTACCATGCATTAATTACGAACTGGCTTATTGCCCCAGTATCGACATTTGATTCCACTACTAAGATTTGTGATCTGTTTGTGTATTTCTGACCCAGAAACAACAAATTGATGCAACCCCTTAAACTACCAACATTAAATTGATTTCTCAGTTCCATTCATAACTAAATGAATTTTGTACATTTATTTCATTTAAGAATCAAAATAATTCTTATGGAAGGGAGCAGTCTTTGAGCTTCATAGATCAGTTGACTAAGTTAAACCAGGTTTTACTTTAGGCCACTTTTGAGAATAGGGGCAATTACCTTTTTTTATAAAAAAAAATCTTTTTACCTGTGCGCAACTTCTTTTTTGTACTTTTTACTAGATGGACGTATTGGTGGATAGACAGTTTACCCTCAGAATGTTAATTGACTCCTTTATTGATTTTCTGCCATACATGTACATAGTGGTTGATCAATGGGTGCTCTTTTCTCTCCTGAACCCTCTTACAGGTGTTGTAGTAGCATCAACAGATCTTGATGTAATAAACAATCCTGTTCTGTTCAGTGGTGAACCCAACATACAGCTTGGACCTGTCAGCTTCAGATCTACCTTTGCCACGCGAACAAGGAACATATCCAACGGTACTAACCTCTTCAGCGTTCTCACAGTTGCCAGGGATGCAGCTGGACAGGACATCGAACTAGCAGAGAGACAGGTTGAGGCGGTAACTCGTAATGTGGAGAGTTCAGGTAGGATTAATTTCCCCTTCCTATCCTTGGTTGTGGATCTGACAGGACTTCGTTGTGATCAGATGACATCTATCTGTGGTATCCTACAGAAAGGTTCTAACCCAGACCCTGATTATACTCTCCAAGGAGAAGGTGGAGACATGACACGACTAGAAGACTGTGTTCAGCTCCAGTGCAGAGGTATGGCTTATACAATTGAATTTTAAAATATAACAAATTGTATTGTGAAATCTCTCAGATTAAACAATGAAAAAGGAAAGCTGGACTTTTTAAAAATCCCTTTTAGTTGGAACTGCTTTGTTTGTCATTATTTTGTGTTTAGTTATATTGCATGAATAAAGTGGTTTCAGCAGGATTATACTTACCAACTATTATGAACAAACAAATCAGGAAATACATAAATCTGATTTACTTTACCACTAAGCCTTCCTGCCTATTAACTTGTTTGTTATCCTTCAGGTGTACAAGTGGAGAACATGTTTGTCAACTTTGTGAGTGGTGTACCACTGCTGGAGGATACTGCTTCTCATGAAGTCAACTTCACAGTGAGTTTTCATTCATTCATTATCAGGTTGTATCAGTGACATTCTCTAAGATGCAAAATCCATTAAATAATGGCACCTTTATTGTGTTGTGATTGTAAATAAGCTATTGATTTTAATCGTAATGTACGTGTAATTTGGAAGCACTTTGTAAATACAAGGCAAAGGCACTAAAAACCAAATACTTGGTGGATTGGATTAGATAGATTACTTTGTGACTGAGTATATATGACAGTAGTACTTGATGGTTATTCATCTTTTACATGTAGGAATAGTCAAAGACAAAGGATGGAAGCGATTGTCATTGATGATATTCTTTTAATGATGATGAGGATGGTGATAATGATAATGATACCAACAAAATTAGACTATTGTGAAAACTTTCCTTCTCATTTTAAGTGCATTCCAAGTGAAATTTAAAGGGGCATTCAACTAAGAACTCATGGGGAAATGTACTCCTACGGAATTTGCGAATGGCTTATTCATTTGTACACTTAGCCCGTCCTTCATGCGAGCCTGTTGGACTAATGCAATAAAAGATCGGACAGCATAAAATTTGCTGAACTCTCGCTTGGCAAATGCTTCAGTTTTACCAGTTCCCAAGTCCATAGACTCATAACAGATCTCATCAGCGTTCACCCAAACAAACGTTTAGTGTTATTCCCAAACATTTCAAAATACAAAATAATAATTTATTTCTGGTTGGTTTGTCTAGCTATGACTGTTTATTGCCCTGCCGTGATTGAGTAACAACCCCTAGACTGTCCCAGTGAGCTTGTCCTATAATTGCTTCTCCATATGTGACTGGACTGTTTAATTGCATTTTCATCACTTGAAATTTACAGCACAGGGCAGTCTTCACAGAAAATGTCTTAGAGGTGGTCCAGTATTAATCACATGTTATGACATGTATGATGGGAGTCCTTGTATTGAAACTGACACAAAGTTCTGACTGTATTTTCCTCTCTTATCCAAAATCACCAATGAAGGCCTGCCTTTGTATCCCCTTAAATGATTAACTGTACTGGAGTAGTAAAAGCAATTGGGTTATAATTCATTATATTTTCTCCCTGCAGTTGACTGTTGAATCTTCCCCCATGGGTGCCGATGCCCATGGGGACGACCTGTGGTCATTGACTGCTTTTCTCAGCCGCAACGAGAATGGAAGTGATCCGATCTCCAGAAAGATGGCATCCATCGGTGACGGTGCCAACATGGACCTACCATCCGGCGACAGTATCAATATTGCAGCCTCTGTCAACCTCAATGCCAGTGACTTGGTGTGTGACACTGAGTTTTTCCTCTGTGTGATACTCTCAAAAGGAAATGCAGTGAATCCAGATTACACCCTAGAGGGTGTTGGAGCATTCAATGACCTTCAGGTCTGTCAATCATTCACATGCAGGGGTAAGTAAAATAATATTTAAAGGTCACCACATATAACAGCATTTACAGTTTATCATGTCTGATGCAGGGGAATATTGAAGCCATATCCATAATATTACAATAATCCCCCCCCCAAAAAAAAAAAGAAAAAAAAAGAAAAAAAAAGAATTGATAGATGATTGACAGAATGCACCCAGATTGATATTTGTTTTCTGTTAGAAACAAGATGAAAGCATGTATACTGTCAATTTTTTAAAGACATAAGAAAGATAATTGAAGAGGCTATTCACTTAGACTTGTCTTGTCATTAATAAGCCAGATTAGATGACAACAGGCTGACTTCATGAAATGTATTGTAAACATACAATCAAGAGGATTGCACCTAGAATCAAGGCATAGACTGTAAATGTTTGATTGGTCAAGTATGTTATTTTTTAACTGTTTTTTTTTTCGTTGGTTTAGGTGTAAATCTGACCAACCCAAACTTAGCCTTTAGTTCAGACAATGTCCTGAGGAATTTCGACCCTATGTCAGTGGTCACTGTGTCTGTGAGCGTGGATGTTATCGATGCTTCGGCTACAGTATCTGGCCGTGACCTTTGGCAGCTTGAATTCTTCACCAGCACTGACTCAAATGGAAATGTGTCTCCATCGGTGAGAAAAGAAAAAAAAACCCATTTGCAATTGCATGTGCACGGTATAAATGATTGTTATGCTGTGAGAAGGGTAACAATGTGAAATTAAGATGTTAAAGTTAATACATATTATATTCACTGTGAATTCACACCAATACATGTATAAGCTTACAAACTCAACCCATTCCACTCCCCACATGTTTCCTTGTGGTTTATGTTTCTTGGATGAATGCATCCACTTCGATAAATACTTTTTTAATGACCTTGTCTTTAGTCAGTCATTTTTTCTTTCATTCATTTATCTATTCATTCTTTTGAAATAATCTGTTGTGTAATTTTTGTATATTGAGGTGTTCACCATTGAAGGTATACCCGTACATGTTTGTATAATTTTGTATTTTGACATGATTGATGACCATGTAAAGGTTTCCTCTACAACAACTGTGTATAAGTACCAAATTAGGTCAAAGAATTTAAAATTTAGAATTTGTTTATTTTCCTTTGTACAGAAAGTGTTAATAAATTTTAAAATTTGATCTTATGAAAGATAGTTTGTACCTTGTTTGACAATGAAGCAGAGAGTCATTTCCAAAATTTGACATCTGAAAGTTTATTCTTTATGCCCATTTTTAAACTGATTAGCATAGTGTTAGGTTACATACTGACAAAAAGTGATTCCTTCTCATCGTAATACCGTTTGGTCATTATTACTGCTAATTATTGTGCGTGAATTATTAGTGAACAATTTCTTTATTCTCAATTCATGTAGCCAAGGGCCATGGCATCTAATCTGACTGCAGCTCAGGGCAGTGTTTCTCTAATCGCTGGACAAACATCCACTATCCCCGGTGTGAACGTGGTGCTTGATTTGAGCTCTGTCTCTTGCTCCACCCAGAGGTATCTCTGTGTTGACATCTGGAGAGGGCAGAGAGCTTTCCCATTTTACACTATTGACTCCCCTACCTCTCGGTCTGAACTTAGAGCATGTGATCCCATTGTATGTGTCGGTTAGTTATTTCTTCTCAATTCCTTGTTATCTGTTTTGCTGCTTGTTGTTCTTACTTCAGTCATAGAGAAGTGAAACAAATAGCTGATTAATTTTTTAATGGATTCTGCAGACTAGGTGGAACCATCTTGAAGATGAAAAGTGATCCAGAGAAAAAGCTCTGTAACATTTTTATGAAGAAAGCAATCATCTTGAAATACAAATATAAATTACCCATTTGCATTCATCTGATGTATGTATTGTTGTATAACTCACATTAACAGTTTGAGCTTTATGTCATGTAATCCATGTCATGATTTAATAATTTGATGGGAGACATAAATATCATCTACTCCCCCAATGTATTGAAAAAAGCTGCTTGGTCAAGACAAACTGATCAATCATTGATGATCTCAGCCTATGAAATGAGTGGAAGTGATCATCTATTTGAGTTATTGTGCATTTGTTAGTACTTGTGTAATTTATTTTGAGCATAATTACCATACTTAAGTATTGATATCTTTCCATCAATAGGTGTTGAACTAACTAATGTCAAACCTGTTGTTATCACACCACCCATTTGGATTGAGGAATTGGCAAACCAGACCCTCACATTGGAGATTATCCTGACACCAGATTCAACTAAGGCTGGTATCATTGGTGATGACCTCTTTGAAGTGGATGTCTTTGCTTCAGCTTCAGATACTGGATTGCAAGCTCAGATCTCCTTGGTAAATACATGTAGGCCTTTCAAATCAATTTGTCAAAGCTAAAGGTTTCTAGCTGGTAAAATACAGTCTTTCAATTCAAAACAGCCACCCTTCTCCAATTGGTAAAGAGATGCATTTGATAACAATCTCAAGTTGCGTGTAAGATGCAATCAATGCAGATCAGCGTTAATATACGGCAATTTCTTCAATCATACCAAACACTCTTTACGTCTGCCAGAAGCATTTTATGTGTAGACAGAGCTCTCATTTACTATTTTGGTTTTACAAAAACAGAGCAATTTAAACATACATGTAATTTCAAGAGAGCATCAGCTTTAAAAGTAGATAAAGTTATGGAAAACAGTAGACTATGTATATGACTGGGTTGGATGAGTACTTATAGGTCATCAAAATGTTATGCCCATTATATTTTCCAGGTCACTGTAGGGGTTTCTAATGCCTACACATCTAATCAGGAGGTAAACCGTTTCGAGAACACAACCCTGATGAACGTACAGGCCGAAGTGGATTTCACCGATTACGCCTGCAGTGATTTGATGTTCCTCTGTGTTGAAGTACGCAAGGGCCCCAACGCCATGCCAAATTACACTCTGATGGGTGGTCCCAATGTTAGATGCTGCCCTCAACCTTGTGCAGGTAAAACACACAGTCAGGGCTTCTGGAGGAAGTACCCATTTGGAAAAATTGAAACGTAAAGCCATGAATGAAGTGAAAAAAATGCATCTATTGATGTAAAGTCCGAAAGAATCTTATCCATTTCCTAGTGACCCTAGAATGAAATTCCCTTCACTTTTTCTTTTCATACCTTTGCAAAGATTTAAATAAGACACATTGCTTCAATATTCACTCCTTTTTATCTTTCTAGTGCATTGTAGTGCTGTATCTTGCAGTGCAGATTATCTTATTCATATTGAAGATTCAGGAAGGACTGCTACTCTTTTATAACATACCTTACCTATTCAAAGCTCAAACCAATGACCCACAGTTATAAATTTACCCCCCCCCCCCTAAAGAATAATAATGATGTTGAGTATGGGCTGAAATAGATAAATGATTACAGCAGTTTTTGTGTTAACTACATCTACCTTGTAATAGCAGCTTATTCATGTGTATGATAGGCCTCTTCATACAGTAGTATTTGCTTCTAGAATACTCGTGTAGGATAGATGCCAATTATATGCAATATTTTCCATTGGTGTGATGACCTTCTTTATCCTCCTGTTGACTCTGTCTAGGTATCATAGTCAATTCCGTGGTTCCATCACTCAATCTGAGATCAGATGAAATCCTAGAAGGAGACTCTGCACATACCTTCACCTTCTCAGCTGATGCAATCACTGGGAATGGAATCATGACACCAGGAACTGATGCATGGCAGATAGAAGTAAGTATCTTCCCCCTTCTTAACATCTTGTGGTATAGATAACTACAAATTTCTCATTAGTAGTACATCAAAGTAGTATATTGGACTGTGCATTGGGCTGTCTGGTAACAAACCACCAGAGTTCAAAGTATAAGGAAAATTGTGGTTGCTAATATATGGAACAGATAAGCAAGCAAGCAAACAATCTAGCAGCATATTGTTCCAGATATGTTGAGTAGTTATTCACATGATTTGCCCACAGAGGTGATTTGTTTACCAATGCATGGACACATCACTCTAAACATGATAATTTAAACGTATCCTGGACTTGTGGTAATGATGCGAAAACATATTCTCACAGGATCAAACAAAAGATATACTGAATGATATCTTCCTAATAATGTTCATAGAAAATGTTTAATATCTGAGGAATAAGCACAGAAGGATAGGGAAATGAAGCCAGTAGTCTCCACCCACATTCATAACACAAGTCCAGGGCCTTCTTGTAAACCAGTGTCAAAATCACTAATGAAGCTACCCTGGTAAAACAAGACAAAATAAATATAAATTAATAGATAGTCCTATACAAGTTGTGCTTTTCAGTGAATCTGATTCGTTCATGTTTTCGCTAGTGAGTTATTATGCTGGTCCAGACAATCCATCTACTGCATTATAAACCATTTAGAATTACTTTCAGCTAATTTCTCTTAAATTACAACTTTGATTGAGCAGAACAAGTGTGTACAACAAATCAATGCTACATTTTCATTCTAGGTGTTTGTGAGCTCTGATGCTGAGGGAACAAATCCCCTGCGAGGGGATGTTTTGGAGGCCCTGACTGCACCGTCAGTACCCAACGGTCAAATAGAGTTCTCCAACCTTGAAGCTACTCTCAATCTGTCAGGCCTCATGTGCAGTGACATCCGTTATTTCTGTGCTCGTCTGAGTGCTCCTGGAGCTAACTTTACCCTCAGGGGAGCAACCACAGATTCTGTTCTTCTAGGGTGTCGCCAACAGCCATTAACATGTTTACGTAAGGTTTTATGATTTTCTTTTCCTCTCTTCATTTCTTCTGCATTGAAAGGTCATAATTTTCAATGTATGAAAATGATGACCATGTCATTTTGTATGTTACATTTGGATTGCTCTTTATATGCAAACACCATTAGTATCAATATTTAAAAGTTTATTTATGAAAGTATGCTATCCATAAACCCAGAGAGATAAATACAAAACTACCTTTTGCTCTTCTAATATTACATGTCCTTTATGTAATTTTCAGCCCTGAAATACCACTGTCAATGTAATGGTACATGTATATAGAAGGAAATGCCGTTTAATAACAACTACCCAACTACTGGAACTGAATACTAACTCTTTGTGGAATAAATCAACCATTTAATTTCAAATTGAGTTTGAGGCTTGTCATGAAATACTTTTTCACTATGGAACACTTAAGTTGTAGCACTTGTGATTTAGAACAAAATCAATGATTCTGCAACAAAATTAATCTTACCCATTGATGTTATCCTCAAAGTCAGTTGGTCAGATCAATTTTGTTGCAGAATCACTGATCAAATCATAAGTATTACCACTTCTTGCCCCTTAATCAGCATCAATGCTTTTCCATAAAAGACTAAGGAACCTATGACTGTCAGATTTCATACACATCAATAATCTGACATAATACCGATCTTTTCCATATTCATGGCATTTGAAACACACCCTTTAAGCTACATGAATATGTTGTGATGTTTTTTAAAATTCCAACTGACAATGTTCATATTAATCATATCATTCATGCTTGTGTCAATTCTTGTGTGTATAAATTTTAGTTGGGTGTTTTTAAAGCATTAAAAGCTTTCTCCTTGAAGAATGTCTCACACTGTTTTTGATTTGATATTCCCACAGCGATGAATCCCAGTTTGAGCGTAAGCGACTTCACAGATACAACCTTGACAGTTGTGTGGCAAGCATCCATCGGAGATTTTGATTCTTACTCTCTCTCTATCAATCCTCGGCATAGTTCTGTGTTCTCCCAGATTAAATCAGAGGTGCCATACATGCATACATTCTCTGGTTTGACTCCAGGAGATAATTACACAGTCACTCTACAGCTGACCAAGAGTAATATGCAGAAAGGAGCTGCTGTAATCCACCAGAATGCTCCAACAACTCTACGTAAATATTCTCTATTTTTTCTCTAATTATTACCCTCATTCCCCTCTATATTCTTCTCCTGTCTCTTTCCCTCTCCATCATGTAGTTATTCATTTATTATTTATTTGATACTTCTTTACCAATTGCAAATTGTCATTGTATTCCTCTTTCTCTGTGTATTCTTTGTTGTCCTTTTTCCCCCTCTTCCCCCCCCCCCCCTTGTGCTCCTGCTCCTCCTGCTCCTCCTGCCCCTCTTCCTCTTCCTTCCCCTCTTCCTTCCCCTCTTCCTTCCCCTCTTCCTCTCCTTCTCTTCTTCCTCCTACCCTAGGATGTATTTATTGAAATGATCATGTAACATTATACAGTGAAACCTGTATATAAAGACCACTCAAGGGAGACAAGAAAAGCAGTCTTTATGAGCAGGTGGTCTTTATGTACAGGTTCCTTTAATACACATGTAAATGAAAAACATTTTTCAAGGGAAACAAAAATTGCGGTCTTTATAGACAGGTGGTCTTTCTATACAGGTGGTCGCTAAAGCAGGCTTGACTGTATTATGTAACTGTGTTCTTACACTATTTTAAATTTTTTTCTGAAATTCGTATAGAAATGCAAAATACTATCACACTTTGTGAAATGTGTAAAATCATTTATCATTCTTCTTGTTACTGTGTTAGTTGTTCTAATCATCCCACTGAAGAGAGAATCTTACCTCCCTCTTTTATCTCCTTTTTCACCAGTGCCGTCATGTCCTGCCCTTGTCATCCCTGATTCTGATGTCACATCCATGGAGATCACAGTCACATGGCCCAGACCAGAAGGCTACACTAATGTCGAAACATACTCTCTGAGTATTACACCAAACCTCGGTGTAACATACAATGCCGAGATAGCAAACCCATTTACACCGGCAATTGATCAAAACAGTGCCATTTTCTCCTCTCTAATACCGGCCCAGACCTACGTAATAGAAGTCATGGCTAATGCCAGGAATGGCCCTTCTAGTGAACCTGGTTGTAACAGTAGAACTGTTGTGGCAAGTAAGTATGAATAACTTTAGCTAGATATCCTTGTCTCTATATAACATTTAACCTGATGGTTGTTATAGATAGAAAATCAAGGTGTTTCCCAGGTTTGATAAAAAATTTGCAAAAAGAGAATGAACAAACTTGGACCCCTAAAAAACAATCACTTAAAGATGTACAGTCATTGCCTCTGTCTTCCCCCATCCTCTTTTTAAGTATGAAATGCTTGTATCTATTTTAAAATCTTTTTTAAGGGAACATGATGCAGTATTTTTTTTATTATTAGTGTCTGAAAAACCTGTAGTTTCCCATTCTCTTGTGTCATAGCATAATTACTTGACATAAATGTAATACATGTACATGTACATGTATATGTTGATCACACAGATTTCTTTTGAGATGTGTGCTTTTAAGTATGTTTATTATGCAATGTGCATGTATTTATTTATGAGCTGGAATAAAATGTATCATATCTACTTTGAATGTTCATTTTTTGCCCCCCGGCCCCCTCAGAACCTGCTACTGTCATTCTCGATGTGACCACCTTCAACACAACATCAGTAAGCCTTGCATGGGGCAGTGCACTGTCAGTCATTCCCACGGGCTACATGCTAACCATTGATATCCTCTCACCTATACCTGATGCTTCACCTGCTCCCATTGATGTCCCCGGAACCGACATGGCTTACGTAGTCACATCCCTGCTCTCGGGAGTGGAGTATGAGTTCACGGTGCAAGCTTATCAAAACGTCCAGCCTCAGGGAGAACGTGCCTTCGGAGATGCTGATACCGTTACACAGCGAACAAGTAATGACTGTTAGATCTTTACATTTTGGGACATGAGGAAAGACTTTACATCTTACGTAGAATTGTAATTTACCAAAATGTCCAGGGAACATGTGCCATCGGAGATGCTGATATAAAGTTATGCAGCGAACAAGTAATAACTATTAGATTTTAAATTTTGAGACTTGCCGAAAGACTATACATCTTACATAGAATTGTACTGCATAATGTGTGTTAGAGAAAGCACAACATCTCAAATTTCATTGCATATTACAAATTTCAAGAAGTAAAAAGATGTAGTAATATTTATAAACAGGGCATATTACTGTTTATCAAGACACCATTACTCTGACCCTAGCTCTGCCGATGTTTAACATGAATTCAGACTGAAACATTCATACAAGGTACATACTTACTCCACCTTGAATGAAATGCCGCTAGAAAACTGTTAATGCAGTAACTCAGAACAAGTCTGGTGCCTATAATCACTAGATCAAGATAGGATCTTCTGATTCAAATCGAACATTGAATAAATAGACCAGCATGATTTTCTTATGCCTCTGCCCATTGAAAGTGGTACAGGAGGTATTATTTGTATTTGGTCTCAGGTAATAGGTGTTTGAAAACACATGGCATGGAAATGGTAGGATGGTGAAAAATTAAATTTAAATGATTATTAGAAATCAGAGCATGATTTCACCCTAATTAATTACTACATGAGGTAATTTTAAGACATCGTAGTTCATTGGTGTAAACCGATTAACAACAGATTTCATTCATAAACAAGGTTTGCCATTGATTTTGTTTCTTTTCACTTTCTGTTCATAGCACCTGTGCCACCTGAAAATATTGAGATTGCAGTAACAGCAACCACAGCTATCATAACCTACCAAGCTCCTCGTGGCTACCATAGTAATTTTACTCAGTCTCTCCTGAATTCTGATGGTGATGTGATTAGAGGACCAAGTACAAGCAATGAATTCAGTGTGGAATACATGGACTTGACAGCTGGAACTGTTTATACATACAGGATTTTAACCAACGCAGGATCAGCAGTGAGTGAGACAGAGCTTCGGACATTCACTTCACGTAAGTAACAGCAGAATCAATGAGTAGTAAGAAAATGGCCCCATTTCTTACTAGAAATAGTGATAGGGTTTGTATTATGTAATGGTGTGGTAGTCGAGTAAACTCTTGACTGGAGATGTAAAGGTCATGGGTTTGATCCACAGCATATCACTTACTGTATGCTCTAAAGCAAGGCATTTTATCTAAATTTCTTCCCTCTACCCAGGTGTTAAATGGATTCCCTTTCAGATACAAGTGTCATTGTGGTTTGTTCAGTATTGTACATGCCTTAGACTGGCATGTAGCTCCTTAGGGATCGGAGAATGCGCACATATTATGTGTGGGCAAGCCTTAATCAGATGACTAGGAGAGTGATACATTGGTAAAGCACTTATACTGTGTTATGCACTGATACTGTGCGCTGATACGTAGTGTTGGGGGAAAGAAAGGTGTTGGGAATTTATGGGATTTTTACTAGGTCATGCAATGCAATTGTGTCAATGTCATGTTATGTTTTGTATAATTTTCCACTGATTTTTTAATGGAAATATTTGTGATTTGTAATTTCATGCTCTTGTTGTTTTTTGTTATACACGATCATATTGTATGTAAAAATCCCATGCTGAATTTCCTTGATATTATTGATGGACGAATA
Organism: Heliocidaris tuberculata; assembly: GCA_025618425.1. NCBI lineage: Eukaryota > Metazoa > Echinodermata > Echinoidea > Camarodonta > Echinometridae > Heliocidaris > Heliocidaris tuberculata. The sequence continues at coordinate 6,346,932 of CM046835.1, read as the reverse complement.
AAATTGAATTGATTTGAATTGAATAGAGACATTGTAAACAGTACTGTATAAATCCAGATTTTTGCTGTTCTTATTATCATTATTGTTGTTATTATTGTTGTTCTTCTTATTATTATTATGATCAATGGGTTATTAGAGTATGCACTGATGCAGATGTCTTCATAACTTTGAAACTGCACCCACTTGGCACACTGGTTTGCTATCATTTCCTGTGTTTAGAGAATAATTCTATATAATGTAAATTTTACATTTATGTTTGAATTAATGAAAAGTTTCTTTGATCTTGTACCCACAGGCCCCAACCCACCTGGGATAATAGAATCATTGTTTGTTGACGAGACAACGATCACCATTGTATGGGGCCATAACCTCGGCCTACGCGAAAACTACGAGGTAATATACTCTCCAAACAGCACCAGCTACTCACCACAGTCACCACATGATGTGATTGAGAACACATTCACCATTTCTGGATTAGATCCCTACACAACCATTGCCTTTGAAGTACGCACGGTTGTCAACTCGGTGACTAGCACACCCAGCACCTGGAGGCAAAGAACGTTTGCTGCAAGTAAGTTTACCCACTTATCTCAACGTATTACTGGAAATGTAAGCCCTTTTCTGGATTATTTCAGTATTTGTTTGTATTCACCTGTACCTCTGTAATGTAAGGTTGAATAGGAATGTTAATAGATTGATACAAATCATAATTACAAGGCTAGAAGGCACTCTTAAAGTAAAATTTGCATTATTAATTCTGTACACTAAAAATGGTATGAAGATTTTTTTTTTTAAAAGAAACAATTTTGAATTCACCAAATTATGAGCCATATGGTTCTTATTGATTTATTGCACCAGTTTCTCCTTTTCTCTCATTTTAAGAATTATTTCATAACATTTTAGAAATACAGGTATGATGTATAATGATTTCCTGCTCTTTATTACATATTATTTAAGATATTTTAAGTGATATGGAAATATGTGTCTTTTTTCCAAGGGCCTAATATGATCGAGAATCTGATGATTGTGACTACCTCAGCTAGTTCAGTGAATGTGATTTTCAATGCACCTGACAAACCTAATGGACTCATCTCTGGATATCTTATTACCTACAATGGCATGAGAAATGTAAGTACTATGCTCTTCATATCAGTTAGTGTCATTTCTCAACTGGCATATAAGACATTCACCTTGAACTTCTGAAAATACAAATGTACAAATTGATAATGTGTATACTGTATAATTGATTAGTATTTCTACACAATGATAATTATTTCAACACTTTTGTTATGAAAAACATTTTATGATCATGTAGGTACACTATTGTACATACACTGTTGTTTTTTTTACAGTTACTGTAGTAATGAGAGCAGTCTATTGGAAATTCATTTGAAATACATTTAATAGTAGTAGAGTACAGTGACAAGAAGAGAATATTCTTAAGTCCTAGTCCTCCAAATGCAGATGCTCTTCATCTTCTAACATTGAGTGGGACAAGTGCTAGGTAGTTTATATTGCTATCTTGAATTGTATTGTATCATTTATCAGGTTACATGTATTTGACTGTATACCTCTTTCACATTCTTCTGTTACTCTAACAGACTGCTACTAGCAGTGGAAACCAGTTCTTCAGTGATATCCATCCTAATGATGTCAGGATTGAAGTTCCTATCTTCAATCTCAACCCAGGATTCAACTACCAGTTTAGCGTAAGTTTTACTGAGTCTTTACTAATTGATGCTTTCGCATTTACAAGTAATTGTCAAAATTTGTCAGTAGTCATTTGTGTTCATTGTCAAATTAGCACTACTAAGACAAGCATCTCCCAATGTGTTTCTGCTAATAAAATAACACTGAAACTTATGTTTTTCTCTGTGAAAGTGATATATTTATTCAGCCATCAGGTGATTCATAAAATGCACAAACTGTGCTCAAATTGATGATTTTATGAGGATAGGAAAAGATTCTGTGATGAAGCAGCTTCAATAGAAAGTGACAACAGTGACATGATGTTGTTAATTTGCACCCTGCTCTCATAGGAGCAATTATCTCTTCTTATTAAAAACCAAAGTTAAATAATTTATCGTAGATATTTCTGTATGATCCATGATTTTCTTTCTAATGATTGTGCCTGTGAGGTAGTCTACATTCTAATGACTTCTGACATGTTGGGTGTTGTTGTTTAGGTACAAGCTGTGAATGAGAAAGGAACTAGTGATGCTGTCATTGGAGATGTAACCCTACTAGCTGGAGGTAAGTTTTCTTCCTTTCTCTTCCCCACACTTTCTTCCTAAAAGATTGCAGATAAAAACAAATACAAGTTGGACATAAGCCATTAAATGATCACTGTAATTCTTGTGTTAGTCAAGGTCTGATTTAGTGGGAACATTTTGTTTGGGTGCATTTATACAGTCTATGACTACATCAGTATTCAAGAATAATTTGTTCCACAACATTTTTTTATGAGTTGAGAGTTTTATAATCACTTATACTTAGAGCCAACAATCATGTATTGGGAATAAATATGTCAACTTTATTTTAGTATATGAAATGCACTTCCGTGAGCCTTCGGAACACTTGTAGTGACAATTTAGATTCAAGATGTTTTATGCAATGTTTGATTATAGATCCTGTACCATCGGGCAATGGCATCGACACTCGAGGTGCAGCTGCGACTTCCACGTCGACTAAGATCACCATCGTGATCAGTGATGACCTCTTCTCTGACGTCAATGGTGACGTGATGGCTCTGCAAGTCTTCATATCAGAAGAACATGGTTTGTAGTTCTCTCTTTCATCACCGACTTGTAGCCTCTAATCTTGGGCATCTGTGAAACCGCAGAGATAAGATTTTAAAAAGGTGTTAACTGCACAGGGTTTAATAATAGTACTGCTGCATGTGGACAAAACAAACATTTTCACAAGTAATGTTTAGAAAACAAGATTCTCATTCATGAATAGAAGTAGAAAAGATGACAAAACTGTGAGCACTGTATGAAATTTCATGGACTTATTCATGATAAGTTTTGTTAGCAGGTGATATGGGTGAAAAGGGGGAGGGGGGTATCTGAATCACTAAACTCCTTTAAGGTTAACAGAGATTATCTATTAGTGAACATAATCAAGGCTCATATAGATTCAAGAGTAAGAAAAAATTACATTTTAGTTTTTGTGTTGTCTCATTTCATTGCAGCAAGCAACACAGACCGGACTATAGCTGACCCACCTCTTCGTTACCAGCAGGTCAGGAATCTTCCTTTCCGTCTACCCTATGTGACCTCACCTCTCTTTGCCCCTACCCCGTTTGTTAACCGTCGCAAACGTCAGATTGCCAACACTCAAACTTCTTACACAATCGGGGCGGAATTACAATGTGTGTCTGATGATAGCATCTGTAATGGTCCTCTTGAACCTCTGACATCCTACAGGTATATAAAACTATTTGATTCATCAAGTCTGATTCAGTAATCCTTAGCTAGAGTGATTGGGGCTTTGTATATCATTGTAGCTTCTGACAGATACAATGATACAATCATAAATGATACATTTATGATTATAATCCATGATCAAAATCATTTTTACCACTGATTGTGAAAATTATCCACAGTTCTTTAGTCTTTTTATGATGTTATTTATTTGCATATGAATTTATTTGCTATTGTGCTCCTTAGGATGAGAGTAATACATGTATGTTTCAAACTTTGAATATGTTGCATTTCTTCCCAATGTCTGTAATGTTTTCAGGGTTCTGGTTCGAGCATACACTGATGGAGGTTTTGCTGACTCGCCATGGTCTGAGCCTATCTCTACAAGTAAGTCAACATGTCATCAAACTCTATAGAATAAAGAATAGACTCTGAACAGTGAATATTTTATACAAAGGTGATTGTGTTATATCTATGGAATGACTACAAATTTATTTGCTGATTTTTCTAGAAGCATTCAGACAGATGTCCAAACTCAGCAGTGTAAAATATATTGGTGGGACAATTTTATCTAGTTAATCACTCTAGAAAAGTTGCAACCAGTATTACATTTATATGGTATTTGATAAATTTTTACATCTTTTATTTCATATTAGATTTCTTGATTCCAAATGTCAAATGACATGTAGTAAATCACATTTGTATCATGAAATGCGTAGCAGTAAGTGGGAGATGTCAGAATACATGCTAAAAACTCCATAGTGTACACATAGCTTGTTGATTCTAAACCTTTTTGGAGACTGCAAATGAAGATATCATGTCCTTTATTATATTTCTTCAGGAGCACTGGATACTTGGTTTACCATCCCTGTCATCGTCTTTGGAATCATCATCTTCTTCATTCTCATTTTCCTTGTACTGTGTTGTCTGTCATCTGGCCGTCATCGTCGCAAGAAGGTCAAGAGGTAAGAATTGCATTCAGAAGTGTGTGGTCTAGCCGAATCTCTAAAGAAGGAAAATAGTCAGTAATGATTCAGATTTAGATTGTATTTATTGTCATGCATAATGATGTAAAATTGTGTTAACAGTTTCACATTCATGATATAAAAAAAGCTCACGTGATACTTTTACTTGTATGCATAGGCCTCTAACAAAAGATTATATTGACTAATATGTCTGATAAGGTCAGAAGTGTGAAATAACTCAGGGTTTGGGAAAATAGTAGACACTTTAATGGAATGAAGATGCTATGGGAGATATGTAGAATTGTAAAATGTATCTTTCTAACTTGTATTGCCTAGTAGAAGTTATCTTGAGGATCTTGATGTATAACGATTATAAGGATAACTCTGCAGTATAACTTTAGCTGACTTGCCTTGACTCATATTATCTCATAAGGCTGATGTATGGGATTGTTCTGTTTGTATTTGACAGCGCCCCAGGACCAAGAAGAGCTCGCGGCTTCCATTCTCCCCAGCAAGAATCTCGCTTCAATGATAATCACAACAACTCATCTTACAGACATCCAAAGCATAGTAAAGCACCACCTGCAATCCTCTCAAGGTTAGCTACTATTTAAGCCATATGGCACTGTCTAGACATTGGTTTATTTTTAAATAGATATTTTATAAATGATTTAGTTGCTTCTCAAACTAAGATATTTCATTAGATTTTATGCATTAAATGTACAATGAAAAAATTAAATTTACAGTTCAGTGGAAGCAGGTTAATATAAATTAGCAATATGATCCCCTTTGTGAAGACCTCTGTGAAGATCTTCATTGTTCAGTTTGCATATCTGTGGTAATTGCTAGTTATCTCTGCTTTCAATCAGAAGTATACAGAAGCTTTCTGTGTTTCTCATGTAAAAAAAATCCTGATCATTGTATGGAATAGCCAGTCAGACCCAGGTGCTCTATTTAACAGAGTTAAAATTTACTTTAATAACTTATACAGTAATGATAGCCGACAGATAACAGTGATCCACTTTTATATGAATACAAAGCTTGAATTTAGTTGATTCATTTGAAAATGCATATATGTCATAATTAATCCTTGTTCTTTTTAGTAAAAACAGAGATTGATTCCTTTAAAAATTTGATAACATTGATTCCAATTTTGCAGACCCATTCTGAGTGCCCAGTTTCCTCAACATTACAATGAGATGATCGCCAACAAGCAACATAAGTTTACCATGGAGTTTGATGTAAGTTGATGATGATGATGATGGTAGTGATAATGATAATGATGATAATGCTAGTGAAATATAGTTGAAGTGTTGTTGATGACAGATAGCAGTCGAAATAATGATTGTCATTGTGCATGATTTTCATTGCATTATGACATCACTTTGATCATTGAAAGATCCTTATATTTGAAGATTTGTAAATTAATTCTTCCTATTTGTCTATTCCTAACTTCAGGATCTTCGTAACATTGGCCAGGACCTCTCCAAATCAGAGGGAAGGAGTTTGGAGAACAAGAACAAAAACAGATTTGGAAACATACTGCCTTGTACGTATTATGTTTGTTATCTTCAAAATAGAGTGAAGTGATTGACTGAAGTTTTACATTTATAATAAAACATAGATTTCATCAGCTACTATAAATTGTTCCTCTCCTTCATTTTCATTTTAATTTCACTTGGTTACTGTTATGATACATCTACTTGTGACAAGATTCTATTTTAATATCTCTATGTGTATCTACTTGATATCAACAAACAAAGTTGTCAATATTTTGATTAACCTATTTGTCAACCGACTTTAATCAACAGACAATGAAACCAGAGTCCAACTCAGCGGACCTCAAAATTATATCAACGGAAACTATATAACTGTAAGTACATGTTTACTTTTATGATCTCATTTCTTTCTCTTTTATTCTGTCTGTCTGCTTTATATCTATCTGTCTATCTCTTTCTCTCTCTTAATTTTTGATCCCTTTCTCTTAGTGCTTTGTACTGTGTTTGTGTTTGTGTTTTTTCTTTCTATTTATCTTGCTCTTTTTATCTCTTTCTTTCATTCTCTGTATATCATTGTCATGTTTTATGCTTGCCCGAATATCAAAGTAGCACACATATATGTTCATCATCTTGAAGTTAAAACCTATGTTTCCTTGCCCCAGGGTTTCAATAAGCCCAAGGAGTACATCGCCACCCAAGGACCCATGAGTAACACTGTCAATGACTTTTGGAGAATGGTGTGGGAGAAGGAGTGTCCTTGCATCGTCATGCTGGTGCGCTGTATTGAAGGTGGAAAGGTATGCAGATATCTATATCTTTAGTTGTCATGGTGATGTTGAAGTTGATGTTGATGGGGACCCTAATGTCAGCTCTGGTGGGGTGATGGTGGTAATGATGGAGGAATCAAGCTTTAAAAGATGTTGGCATGATAAATTGAATTTGCATACTTGTGTGAATTACTATCATAGACAGATCCAGTATGGTTGATAAAGTAATCATGAGGATTTTAGGGTCAAAAATAAAGGACAAGATGATAACGTTCATGGTGAAGCAATATTGAGATTAGGGATTGTCAAGTTTTTACAGAGGGCAATGATGGTGATTCTTACATTGAAATTGCTTAATATTTTTGTTTTTTCTGTCATTACATTAGATTGAATTAGCATTTGAAGACTCTTGTATAAGTTATCACTGGTATAAAAAAATTGCCAACTTCACTGAAACCTGCAATCAGGATGAAATTGTCAAAGTTGGCTTTCTATCTAGGTTTTCTTGAACTGAATGTGATATTTCTGTTTAATGACTCATTGTAGGAGAAGTGTGACAAGTATTGGCCAATCAGTGCAGATCCTACCGTCTTCGGCAAAGTGATCGTCACCAAGCTAGCAGAACACAATCATGATAACTGGGCTGTCAGAGACTTCAGGCTTAAAGTGGTATGTCTTTAATCGTCCAATATCTATCAAGGTGTTTTAAGTAAGGTTAAAAAAGGGTTTTAGACTTAGACCTGCGAAGTGATCGTATATCCCAATTCCAAGTAGATTTCTAACTACTTGCAATATGTTTGAATAGATCTACAGTCCGATTCACACAATTTCTCCCTTTGTCTAGGCCATGTATAGAAATTGCATGTTTCACAGTCGAGAACTTAAAACCCTCTTGACTTTTTGTAAAGAGTAAATTGAGGTACAAATACAGTGGTAAACCTCCACTTTCCAGTTCATGGAGGAAAAGCCCAAGGGACCAAAGTTATTGCTATTCCATTTATTGTTCTCTTCCCTGGCACATAAGACTGCAGAATTGTCAAATAATATTTCATTAATGATAAAGAGAAATTGTGATCTTCTTTATATAACACACACCTAATTGCTTTATGTATTTGCAATCTACTGTTTAAAGATAATACAAAATAGGACGAAAGTAAAGTGTTTCACTGTCATGTCATGCTTAACTTGATGACAGGGAAGTGATGAACGTCTTGTACGTCAGTATCACTTCATCGCCTGGCCAACCCATAGCACCCCTAAGGTTAGCAGACCTATACTGAACTTTGTAAAGAACATCAGAGAGGAGCTAGAGTCAGCCAAGCTCAAAGGACCAGTCATGGTCCACTGTGGGTGAGTACAGAGACTAACATACATGTCAGAGACCAAAAAGCTTATCTTAAGTTCTAGTAATTGAATTACACTTCTACAGAAAATTGCTCTTTTTAAGTCTACATCATTTATTATGTAGTAAATGGACTGTTTAGACCAGTCAAAATGTGAGCAAATTAGCAAGAACTTGATAATGTTCACCAAAAGCACAACTCACATTTACATGTATTTATACTATGTGTTATTTGTCTGAGCTACTACAAGTAGCTTGAATTTTCCCTATCTTTCTGTGCTATTATTGTAATTGTTACTATTGTCACTGTGCTTAATTTACAGTTTTGTAGGGCTAACTTACTTGGATAATAAAGCAGTTTAGATACATATTGCATCAGCAGGATTTTAGAATGTAAAAGCAGCAATCCTGAGACACCCTCTAGCCTAATTTCTCTTTGATTATTTGTTTCAGAGCTGGCATCGGGCGGACAGGTGTCTTCATTGCATTGGACATCCTGATGCAGGAAATGAATGCAGATCAGAGAACTGTTGATGTGTTTGCCGTCGTTGCTAAGATGCGTAGGGAGAGATGTACCATGGTTCAATCACTGGTAAGTCACACAACTAGGTCTAGGAAAGTCAGCCATTGTGTTGAAGACTCAAAGATTTCTATGAGTGATTATTTTATAAGGTACTTCCTCAATCATAGAAATTACTCAAGCAGTACAGGAATTACTTGTAGCACCACCAGTACTGCTTTGGTGATGAATTTCTAGTTTATGATAAGTGGAAGTTTTAGAATCAGTAATTTATTTTGAGTAAAACTAAAGTAAATTCATATGAAAATATCTTATAAGAAAGTTCTTCTTAAGCATTAATATCATGGTTCACTGTATGCACAGAATGTGAATAGGAATGAGGAGTGAGGTATATGCCACAAATAAAATGAGCAATGGTGATGAGTCTTAAATTATTTTTGTTGTATCTTTGCAGGTACAGTACATCTTCTTGCATCGGGCCCTAGCAGACTACCTTCATGGTCAAGGTCATGCTGTAGAGGCCAGCAGCATAGAGAGATCAGATGGTATTTCAAATCCTTTCTATGTTCACCTTCAACAACAGTTGCTTTCAAATTATATACAAAACGAAATGACTAGAAATGAATAAGAGAAAATGTAATGTAATGAATTGAATTGCATTTTCTTATGAGCTGTTGACCTGGTGATCTTTAGTGTACAGGCAGCAATCCTCCAATTCTTATTCTGATACTTAACTTCAGAGACCGTTGGGCTGTCACATCCCACTCCATTCAGAATTTCTGTTGCAAATTTGAACTTTTTCAAGCCTTGTCTGGAAATCAGAAAATTTATGGACCTGTTAACCCCCTGTCAGCATTTTAGAAAATGATGATGTTGGGAACTCTGAATACCTCTTCCCCCTACATTTAAAATAGTCTATCTATGCCCTTTATGTCAAAATGTTAAATGGAATATCCATTTTCATTCCAACAAAGTGGGAGAACATGACTGCTTTGGAAACCATAGATACCACCATGTTAATGACAAACTACTCTGTTTTTTATTCTTAGGTGGGAGTATTCAATCGGATGAAATCGAAGAAATGAGTAATACATCTCTATGAACACAACAAACATAGAAGAAAGATGAGTTGTACTTTGTTTGCCAACGGTAGCTGTATCTGTAACTCTAAGATGTATCCACTCTTATTTTTTATTAAAGATGTAAGTGATGTTGCACTCTTCCACAGCGCAAAAAAGAAGAGAAAAATGGTTTCTTCGAAATCATCCTCTAGTTCTGATACTATTTTCCTTCTTTATTGAAAGGCCCTTGCCAGTGTGAAATTATCTTTAGATTAATAGCTATATCAAGCATTTCAAAATTAAATATCATTGAATTCTAATTGTAGTGGTCATACTGCCTTGGTGTATTTAAAAAAAACAGATAGGATTTGTAAAAATAAGAGTATGCAACTTCAATTATTTTGGCATGTTGCTCAATGAACTTTTATCTCAGCCAAATTCTGACCTGAAATAGTCAAGAAGCATGTAGATTTTTAGCAATCATGGATCAATATTATCTGAGCTTTTCCAATCTGGGATTGATTTTTATCTATATATAATAAAAATGCTAAAAGTCCAATTCTTTACTGATTCAAATATTGATTGTCATGATTGGGAATCTATGTGAACTTGAAGTAATAAGTCTTTCATGAATGCTCATTTAATTCATTTTCATTAATAAACATGCATAAGACATAGTGCATGTGTGAAGTCTTTCATTGATCTCTTTCATATATTATACCTATACAAGAAATAAGGCTTTGTATTGAAAAAAAACTGTCATTATATCTTTATATATCTATAGATGTATATTTTGTGATTATGGATATCAAATTTGTTGGTAGAAGTTAAATTTGTAAGGTAAAACAACTCAGGTTATGAGGGCTCTTTGTATTCTTTGTGATGTAGAATAGTATGCTTTATACTTTATTTGTATGCATTTATTGTTATTTAGTTTTTATTTGCATGAAAAGTCTCTAGAGGATTCTCATTTTCCATTGAGGACTTTGTGTTATTCATTATTATACAAACATAAAGGCAAAAAAAGATAAGTTATGAGATTACCTTACATGCAGTTCAATCATAGGCAGCTCCACATAGAACATCCTAGACAATCCTGGGTCTGCCTTGGTTCAGTGATTTAACCCTTTCAGGACAGGAATTACATTTAAGGGCTAAATTGATCACATTTTGTTCTTCAAAACTGGCAACAATAACATTTTTATTCTAATGCTACATGGTTCTGATAAAATGTTATGTCTTTGAAAACAACATATATGGTTAGGAACATTGATGAAAAGTTGAAAAATTGCCAATTTTGATAAAAAACAATGATTTTGAAATGCTCAATGCATTGCCAATTTAAGGATTTTAAAGCTTCTCATTTTTAAAATTCCTGGAATCAAACGCAATATGGTCATGCAAAAAAAATTGACATAGTGTGCCGAATTTTTTGCTCTTTCTTCTCATGCATCTGGTATATTTTTTAGAGCTCTGAATCACAAAAGAAAAATGTGGTTAATTGTCTCGAAAGGGTTAAGTTTTAAATGCTTTCTTACCAAATGAAATAATTTAATGTTTATTCTTTTGTGAATGGTAAACTTAGAATTCATTCTTCAAACCATCACACTTCGGATCAGATCTGTTTTTCACTAACTTCTCTTACTATGTTATATATTTTTTTAATGACTGAATTATGTTCAGTTAAAGTCAACAAAGATTTACATTCCAATTAGACAATACTGAAGAAAAAAAAAGTGATTAACAGATCAGGTCTGTTTGAAATGTGATTCATTGTAAGAGTTTGTCTTTTCAAATTAATAATATGATGAATAGTATTTCAAAGTCATCATGAAACAGAATTAGAGGTCATATCTATACTGTCAGTATACAAGAGTTCAGAAGACATATTTAAAAATTAAAAATCATCGTATTTATATTTGTGAAGCTAAATGTCTTAAGAATGTATATCTTTTCAAGATAGTGAACATTGAAAATTAAATATCTATGTCTTTCTGATGTATTCATTCTTGTATTTGGTGCAGGGTTTTTTAATATATTTTGTAAAAAAAAAAATCATACATTTGTAGAGATGGATATCGCAATAGACATCAATGATTAATCCATAGTACAATGTGATTTCTTTTATATAATGTACATGTGATATACTATAGCTCATTTTATTGTATTGCTACATACATGTATCTCATATCAAAATAATAGCCATGATCAGAAGTGATATTCAGAATTCTTTTTAGCATTATACAATCAGAGATAGAACACTGAAGCTAACTGGCTTCTCTTGTTAAACACAATTGTTACTGTTTTAAGATATCAAATGTGAAGTTTCATAGGCTGAAATGTTTTGATAAACATGTACGATTGATATGCATTACTGTACATGGAGAAACATACTTGTAATTTCATCTTTAAAAAATTGCGAATAAAGATGGGTAAGGGATAATTATTTTATCAATAAATTATGGTTTAAAATGGAAATGATGTCTTTCATTGTTATATATGTAGTTCAGTAGCCATTTTCAAAACTTTCACATTTTGTCTTTGTTTTCCCTATTCTCTATTGTGCCTCTTTTTCACTTCCTGTCGATTCATATTATATTATTTTCATTGTTCTTGCACTTTATTCCTGAACTTCTGTTTTGCTTCACATTTACCCATTTTTTGTAAAATAGTTTAAACAGTTTCACAAGTTTCTGGTGATAATACGGTGAAAATTTGAAAGTGAGACTGCACAAGACCTACTTCAGACACCCTTGCAACATAGAGAGTTTCCTTTTAATACTTTAAGTACTTGAGTATTTCTTTTGAGAAGATAAGTGTTCATCAGTTATCAAGTATTGATGTCAAGCTTCGTATATCAGCTTCTGAATAATGGAAAGAAAATTATTCTGACGTGTGATAGAGTGATAACCTTCCAAATTTTCTTCAATAATCTAAGTTTGGTTTCTAATTCATAGGGTAATAGCAACAGGAAGTCATAAGACATCGATATAACACCAGTTATCATTTGCACAGATCAAAATCAAAATTTTTTGTAAATTAAAAACTCGTACATATCAGTTACATAATAGCGATTTTTACATTTAAGCTGTATGTCATGCTGACACCACCAACTCATAAAAAACATTTCATGTAATTTTTCCATCTTTTGCATATATTACATTTCTGCAGGAATCTTTAAAATACCAAATCATATATCACCAGTCCTTGATTGAATCACGAGACATCTAGAGGGTTATCATGGTAGCTTGGCTATCAAATGCCCGTGTAATAACAGAGCTTTGTATCTGCAGGAGAAGCACTTTTTTAAGCCAAACTGATACATGTCATGTTATTAGCCAGCATCGTCCGACTTGCCACATTTGTATTTTTTTAGTATACAATTTGTTTGCTTGTTTGCTCATTTTGTTTCCAAATTGATTGAGCAAACCAAACGACATAATAACAAGAGTATCAAAATAATGGATATAATTATGCATCACAAGATCAATGCCATATGAAGTGTACTCTTCTCTGTAAACTTACATTTGTTGACTTTTTCAACAATCAATCACGACTGAATCACCTATATTTCATTTGAAGTAAAAGTTCACTCCACATGCTTTGTTCTGTTTATACTAGAATAAAGATCAGTAAATTCCAAAGTAGCGACATTCCCCATTTGTGACTCACTGGCTGATGTAGGACCCGTTAGCATACCCGGGGGGGGGGGGGGGGGGGGGGGGGGGGCAGACTGCCCCCTGACAACTTTTGACAGAAAAAAATCCCCCCCCCCTTTTAGAACTGATACTTTTTTTGTTTTTGTTGCTTGTCACAGAATTCTGGACCCCATAAAATCTGACACCCCCCCTCCCCACTGAGTGACTTTTGGAGGGCTGGGAAATTTTTTTTTGCCCCCCCCCCCCCCTCCACTGAGCGACTTTTGGAGGGCTGGCGAGAAGAAAAAAATACAGATCTCCCTTTTAGAAAACTGATACCTTTTTTTTTACTCTTTTTTGTTGTTGCTTGTCAGAGAATTATGGAGGAAAACTGGACCCAATAAAATCTGATAATCCCCCCCCCCCCCCCACTGAGCGACTTTTGGAGGGCTGGCCGTGGCGACAAGGAAAAAATATGAATCTCCGTCCAAGCAGTTCCCCAAAGTTGACAGCCCTGCATTTAGATTTGCCCCCCCCCCCCCCACCATTTTACAAAATCCTGGATAGGCCATTGGTAGGACCAATGTCACTCTGGTCGCCATTCATTGCACCATTATCATACTCCTGCAGAGTCTCTTCCTGGCGTCCTCGTATGTCTTTGTGGCTCTCTCATGCATCAGGACCTGGGCGTTTAGGTGCCAGGGTGTGTATCATTTTATCGTCATATCTGCGTCGAGGTGGTACTGGAGGTAATGGCCTGCCTGATACATTTGATGGCAGCTTAGAACCTGAGCCTAACCGGCTGCAACCTTTGAAATAAATGTGAGTTACTTTTCTCTCAACAACTTGGTTAATTTGTAGCTCATCAGCTTTTTCTGTAAATAGAGTTTCGGGCTGTATCCTTGGATAATCACCGTCGCTTTTAACGTGAGATTTTTCATCATCATTTGCCGCTTGTAAAGAATTCCTTGGAGCTGCGCGGATTACTGGAGGAGATTCACTCTCGGCATCTATGGCACTCTGATCATCATTCACTGCCTTCAAATCACACTCTTGTAAAGTCCCTTCCTGGCTTTCGGATAGGTCCTCATTGCTCTCTGGTACACCATTTGAAGAAACAGGTGGTATGGGAGGTAATGGTCTGCCTGAAACACTTGGTAAAGTCGAACTCGAGCTCAACCGGTTGAGACCTTTGAAATAAGTATGAGCTACTTTTCTCTCATCAACTTCGTTAATTTGTTGCCCTTCCAACCGTTCCGTGAATAACGTTTTAGTTTGACTCCTGCGATAACCGCCAATGCCTTCAGCTCCCAACTTTCCTTCATTATTCATCGTTTGAGATGAATTTCTTTGAGCTGTTGACATTATTGAAATAGACTCAGTTGAAGAACTTGTCTCCGTGGGAACCGAAGAGTCCGTGTCCTGTATATAACTACCTGTGCTCCATCGAGTAACTCTCTCTTGAATGCTCGTCGATCGGAAGCTACTTGCAGGACTCCTACTTGAGCCATTCCAAAACGCGTTTCGTATCATTCTCCATGATATTTGACTACTTCTAATATTGTCATCACTTTGGGTGGATGTTTCCTCGCTCACATCTACGACGCATTCGTCCTGTGACGTTTTCGGATGAAAGGTAGTCAACTGGCTTCCAGAAGAAGTACCCCGCGAAGATGGGAAGCTGTCCTTCAGAGGATGAGAATTCAAGAAAGTACGGATCCTAGATGATCTGTACAAACTCATGGATGCAGTATAATCACTGTACAGAGATGAACTAAAGCTGAATCTACCAGAAGAAAATGTCGATGGGAGCGTTCCGGATGAGAAACTGTCGCTAAATGTTCCGTCATGGTGACGAAAAAGCAAAAAGAACCGACTGAGAGAGCTCGTCTAAAGGAGAAAGAGATAAAATGATGTTTCATAAATTTACAAACTTTGAAATAAGATTTGATTTGTAAAGTTAAAGAAACATTATTAATTGAAATCCACAGTCAGTGGCGTGGCCAAGGGGCAACGGGGGCTAGTGCCAGCTCCCCAATATTAAAATTGATTTAAAAAGGAAAAGCTTCAAAAGGAAAGGGCTGGGGCGAAAGTCAAAGTGAAGAAAAGATGATGCGATCCACTCTACACCCTCACCTAGTCTGTGGTCTTGTTAACTCACTATTTCTTTCACCGAGTAAGTCCGGTGCCCCCACCCCTTCCCCAATGAAGCCAATGCCCTCCATTAGTTTGGACCAACGCTACATCCCTGTCTATGGGGATCTTAATTTGTTGCCGATGAATGTATTTCTTATTTGTTGCCTGGACCAAAAGAATAAAAATCGGAACTGTTGATAAAACATGGAGAACAATTTGAATCATGAATTCATTCGTAGTTAGGTTCTTTTATTTCATTTAACAACAGGCATGAAAGGTTTAACTTAAACTTCCACCCTATCTTTGCAATGATTAGTATTTAAAACGGTATCATTAGATAGGAATGGTCTTTCATATTTTTCTTCCTCAAATGGTGACCATGATTAAATATTATAGGATCAGACCTTACCGTCGAATCTGACCGGGGTATAGAAGAGCTTGTGTCCCAGCTGATCGGTCGAGCAGGTTGGGTGTTGAGTTTGGACATGTAGCATCTGACTGCGAAGATGAGAAGAAAAGCTAATGCAACAATAGCTATAGCAGAGATACCTGTGACAATCAGGTAGAATTTCATCTCATTCTTCTGGCCTTGATAACTGAATTCGATGGGCCAAAGAGTAGTAGGCCACGTTTGTGTCTGAGTAGGGTACATATATGCAGTAGTTGGTTTACCTGTAACAGGAAAATGTTGAACAGTTTTTATTCAGTGCAATGATATTATGATATAACCAACTTACATGAGGATGATTTTTTTTTCCAGTTAGGAATATATAATTATTTAGAAAAATGAAAAAAAGGAAATTTGTTCATTAATATGAAACGTGGATGAAAGGGAGGGACCGACGTAATGGAGGGAGAAAAAGATACTTAGAAAGGTAGAGATAGAGAGAGGGGAGAGAGTGAGAGAGAGAGGGGGAGGAGAGAGGGGGAGGAGAGAGGGGAGGAGAGGAAAGGGGGGGGGGGGGGGGGGAGGAGAGAGAGAGAGAGAGAGAGAGAGAGAGAGAGAGAGAGAGAGAATAATGGAAATATTGACAGGCAGATGGACCAGTGGCGTATCGAGCAGAGCTAGGATGAAGCCTTCGTAGTGAATGAATTATGCCAAGGGGGAAATTGAGATTACCCCCCTCCCCTTATCAATTTCTGGATATGCCACTGGGAACAATATAGATGGAAAGGTATGAATCAATAAAGAGCAATCTAGATGGAAAAGCATGAAAAATATCAATTTTAATTTATACACCAATAAACAAATGAGGAAGTTTTCGAATCATATGATTTAAGGTTTTAGGTTCATGTTTGACAATGTTTGGAATGTTTTAAAACGGTTTAATATGTAAATCGAAACAAATTCTGCCCACGGTAAATCATAATGTAGTGCATTGCACTGCAATACAAGTTTTGCTAATGTAACACACCTCTGATTGTTTTCCCGTCGCTCGAATTAGCAACTAATTGTAGAGAGAAACCGGGTTTCCCTTTGGAGTAATCGGATGTAAATATGATGAGGAGGTTACTCCCTTGCGTCCGGTATGGGTATTTGGACAGAAACCATTGTTCCCTTTCGGCTGTGAAGTTGAACCAATCCAATCTCCTGAACGACGCTCTGGTACCCTCACTGACGAAGACGAAGTCGCATCCCCCTTCCAACTTAAGACTCGTCATCATCATCGTGATCGTACACGAGGGCTCGGTCGTTACCCTCCACAGACGATAACCATTGTTGCTGTAGTTGCCGTTGTGTTCAGGATAGGTTAGATTGTGAGGTGATACAGTCGGACATGGCAGCGTGATATCAACTGAAAAGACGTAAATACATATATATAATATACTGTATATAGTGTGAGGATTGATGAGACAGGAGACAAGGACGTAGCTGAACTTCAAGCCTTCGGCCTTCCCGGCCTTCTTCAGGTTCTGAAGATGATAATACAAACATATATCATATACTTCAATATACACAAATATCATTGTGTGTTTTTATATTCCATTTAATAACAAAATATACATTTGCATATTGATATTAGCATATACCTTCATGGCTACAATTTATTACATGTAACTTAATGAATGAATAATAAGAACACAGCTTAGAAATATTGTACAGAAATTTAATGTAAAAGACCACTTACCGAAAGTGAAGTTTCGTTGAGGGTGACTAATGTATGTGTGTGGTGTGTAAAATTTGTGCGGTCAAGTGTGAATAAATTCCTGACCTTTGACATTGGGATAGCAGGTGAGTGTGGCGGGAAGAAAGAGAGAGTGAGAGAAAGAGAGGCAAGATGAGAAAAGGAGAGCAGCGGGATTAAGTTAAAATGAGACGTGAATAAACAAATATATAGTTGATCACAAACGAATATAATTGGTTGCAAACATACTGCTTGCGATTGGGATTTCAAATCAATGGTAAGTATTGAATCGTTTGATCAGGGTTGCATTTTCCTTGTTGAACATGGTGAGAGCGTTACAAATTTATTGTAATCCATATTTCTTTATCCGTAGGAATTAAATTTAAATCACATCACGAATGGTAAACAATAAATAATATAGCGTGCGATACAGATGTGTTGTAGTTGAGATTTAAGTCTTGTGACCAATAACTTGGGTACAATTTTCATATCTAAGAGTTAGACTTAAATAGGGATAGTGTACCTGTGATCAACAACAAAACACAAACTAATATGGCAAGGGTACATTTAAGGAAAACTTTTCATGTACAAAACTACAATGTCCAATAATTGGTGTCATTGGCTATTTATTGGTCAACATTAATACCATTTGGGTGTAGGGTTTTAAGCAGTATGTTTGCAACCAATTATATTCGTTTGTGATCAACTATATATTTGTTTATTCACGTCTCATTCTAACTTTATCCCGCTGCTCTCCTTTTCTCACCTTGCCTCTCTCTCTCTCTCTCTCTCTCTCTCTCTTCCCGCCACACTCACCTGCTATGCCAATGTCAAAGGTCAGGAATTTATTCACACTTGACCGCACAAATTTTACACATGTCTTCCCATAACTTAGTAAACTGTGACTGATTAATAATTAATAATGAAAAATATTAGTCACCCTCAACCAAACTTCATGGCTATACAGTTTATTACAAGTAACGTAATGAATGAATAATAAGAACACAGCTTAGAAATATTGTACAGAAATTGAATATAAAAGACTTCTTACCGAAAGTGAAGTTTCGTTGAGGGTGACTAATGTATGTGTGTGGTGTGTATTACAAGTAACTTAAAGGAGAATGAAACCCTGGGGAAAAATCAGTTTTAATGAAAAGAGAGGATAGAGAGAAGCTATTTAAAAAAAAGATCCATCCAAATCGGTTACGAAATGAGAAAGTTATGAAAGTTTGAAGAGTCTCACTTTACTTTCTATGGCGATCCTCAAATTGGCAATGTTGCTTCAAAGTGACAGGTTTAGTAGTAAAACTCTCCATATTTTTTGTACACAAAATTTCATATTTTCCCCATTATCTCTCAAGGTGCAGCTTGTCTCCCTCTTAGCTCAAGATATATCATGGGGAAATGTATTTGACACAACATATGTTGAGTTCACAAAGAGAAAAGCAGCATCTTTAGAGATAATGGAGAAAATATGAAATTTTGTGTACAAAACATATTGAGAGTTGTACTACTAAACCTGCCATTTAAGCAACATTGCCAATTTGAGGATCGCCATAGAAAGTAAATTGAGACTTTTCAAACTTTCATAACTTTTTCGTTTCGTAACCGATTTTGATGGAACTTTTTTTAAATTGCTTCTCTCTATCCTCTCTTTTCATTAAAATGGATATTTCCCCAGGGTTTCATTCTCCTTTAATGAATGAATAATAAGAACATAGCTTAGAAATATTGTACAGAAATTTAATGTAAAAGACCACTTACCGAAAGTGAAGGTATATACTAATATCAATATGCAAATGTATATTTTGTTATTAAATGGAATTTAAAAACACACAATTATATGTGTGTATATTGAAGTATATGCTATATGTTTGTATTATCATCTTCAGAACCTGAAGAAGGCCG
Source organism: Heliocidaris tuberculata (assembly GCA_025618425.1). Classification (NCBI taxonomy): domain Eukaryota; kingdom Metazoa; phylum Echinodermata; class Echinoidea; order Camarodonta; family Echinometridae; genus Heliocidaris; species Heliocidaris tuberculata. Next base: position 6,327,545 of record CM046835.1, on the reverse strand, counting down.
GGAAGGCCGAAAACTTTATCTAATAAAGTTGAAGTTCAGCTACGTCCTTGTCTCCTGTCTCATCAATCCTGCACACTATACAATTTACCGAGACGCCGTCGAAATGTTTAAGTTGGGTATTTATATATATATGTATATATATATATATATATATATATATATATATATATATATATATATATAATAATAATAATAATAATGATAAAAGAAAATATAAACATGACAATCACGCCTAATTGTACATTCGTATAAACGATTAAGCTTCACATGCTGCAGGATAACAAAAAAAAAAACAACAACAAACAAACAACAAAACAAAACGAAACAAAACAGAGAGGGAAACGTATAAAAATATTAAAAACATAATTTCTGACGGATTAATTGGCAATTTTCCACTCCATGCTGGTCCCATATCAAGGAAACTTTACAATAGACTAAGCGAAAATCATTAGCTTGAGATTTTCTCATGTCCCCCTCCCCCCCCCCCCCAAAAAAAAAGAAAACAACAAACAAAACAAAACAAAATAAACAAAACAAAAACAAAAAACAAAAACAAAAACAAAAACAAAAATAAAAACAAAAAACACACTTTACAATACATCCTAAGAAAACTTTTCAAAATGTTCAACATAATAGACCTATTTTTCATATTCAAATATCTCGCGATTGTAGTATGCAGTTATGGTTTGTTTAAGCAAGCTACAAAACATTTAGCCGATAAAGGAAGAAAAGCCCTTTTCAAATGATACAAATCTTTTGGCAAATATACTAACATTAAAATTGCCACACGCTGCTTTGATAGTATGATCAAACTTATTTTATTATACGGATCGGAAATATTGGGTAGTATAATGGTCTCCGCAAGCTCTTCTCAGAACAAGCAAACAAAACAAAACTATATTTCAAACCGAATTTCGAAAAAAAATCCATCTTCAATGGTGTAAACATATGCTTGGTATAAATCGTAAAAGTAGTTAATATCGGCGTTATCGCTGAACTTGGAAGATATCTTCTTATCATTGAGGTTTTAATTAACACTCTTAAGTACTGGATAAGAATGCGTAATATTGATCAAGATACTATGATAATTATATTGAAAACAAACGACTCTATGAAATCAAGGAGCATTGCTGGTTAAGAAACATAAAAAAAGATTTTAGATACTGTAGACATCTGTAATGATATAGAAATGTGTGAACCAGATGATGTACAAATGACGCAAAGCGACTCGTCCCCCACTGTGAGGGTAAGCTACAAGATAATGATACCCAAATATAACTTGACCTTTTCCATGATAAAAACAATGGAGAGGGTAACAAATTGCGGACATATCGATTATTCAAAACGTCCATCAAAGAAGAAAAATATCTAAAAATTCTAACTGATAGAAACATAAGACAAAACATCTGCAAACTTCGCATAAGTTCACATAACCTACCAAATGAAAAAAGAAGATATCATCGCCCTCACAAAATACCAGCGAATATACGTTTTTGTGAAGAATGTAGTATGCAAACAGTAGGAGACGAATTCCATTATGTCATGCAATGTGATAAATTTAGAATAAGAAGAGAACTGTTTTTTAATAATCTTAAAGCACTCAATGATAACTTTGAAAACATAAACAGTTTGGAGAGATTCATGGCTCTTTTTCTCATCACCTTACACTATTTGTACATAATCTGATAATTTATATTTCATGAAAGAGCATGTCTAGTTGATCAATTATGAGTATTTTGTTTTTGTTTTTGTTTATGTTTCGAATGCTATACTCACGATATATTGTTCTGTTTTTGTCATAAATGTGTTACTCTTATTATTATTATTATCATTATTATTGTTCTGATTATTGTTGTTATATTTGAACAAAATATTGATATATCAATGAAGTTCAATGAATAAACACATACATACATATCACAATCCCTATGCGGGTTGTACACAATTACATGTTGATAATTTGAGCTTTTATTGGCAATCTTTGTAATTTTTTTTTTTTTTTTTGGGGGGGGGGGGGGGGGTTAAATTACCTTCTCTCTTCTCAGCCTGGATAGAAAATGCAATGTTTGGAAGACGATGTGAAGAGATATTCGTTTGAATGCTGAGCTTCATCCACATACCATGACTCACTGATATGACGTCATTAGGGAGACTGCCACCACTAGCAGGATAAAAGAAAGAATGGGGCCGGGGGAGAGAGAGAGAGAGAGAGAGAGAGAGAGAACACACACACACACGCACACACACACCCACACACAGGGAGAGATACAGACAGAGACAGACAGACAAAGACAGAGATAGAGGAGAGAGACAGAGAGACAAAGAGAAAGAGAGAGCGAGAGAGAGAGATCGAATAAGACATTATGATTAGAACGTTAGGAGTGATGCAAATTTAGGCTGATGATTACAATTGAAAAGAAGAACAACCACAAAAAAAAAGATAATATGACGAAGGAATGAAAAGTATTTCATGTAGTGGGCGGGCGGGCGGGCGGGCGGGCGGCCATGTCATGGGAAGATAGAGACGTATCCAGCATAGGATACGATACTATAGGATACGATACTATAGGATAGAGCCGGACCAGGCATGGAGCCTGCGTACTCCCCTTATTTGAAGTTACAGAGAGGAGAGGGGGGGGGGGATAATACTATAGGTTTTCCCAATTTCATCAGAGTTGCATTCGAATTCATGAATAGGTGTTCAAGCTCGAACGATTTTCGTCAACTCTCTCTGCTCTCATGGTTCATTTTCATTCTTTGAGCTTTCATTTCGTTTTATATTCAATATTCAATTCTCATTTATTTCATTTTCAATTAAAAAGTACATTCGAAACAAATACAAAATAAGTCATAAACGAAATTAGAAAATGAAATGGGGAACTACATAAATAAAGCCCTTGGGCCTTGTACAAGCATAGTTCCCTAAAAATATTGCGAAAATGATATAGACAACAAATAGAAAAAGATAAAACTAAAACTAAAAATATAACACAAATATAGACAACAAAGAAAAATAGGAACAGAAAAATAACTATACATATTTAAGAGAAAGAAAAAGCTTCAACTTTTTTTTGAAAGAAGTGATTGTATTGCAATTAGAAATACATTTGGGAATTGAGTTCCAAATTACAGGGAAATTATGTCGTACTGATTTCATTGCATTATTTGTTTTTACTGGCCATAAGTGAAAAGAATCCTTAAAACGGGTATCATGATTATGTATCTGGTAATTAAGAGTGAACATTTGAGAAATATTAGAGGGTAATTTATTTTTAAAGTAAAAGAAACCAAGGAGAGCAAGGGAGTAATAATACAAATCAAAAATATTAAGAGTTTTCAATTTACTGAACAATGGGGCAGAAGGGGCACGATAGGGACATCCCAGGCATATGCGAAGGGCCTTTTTCTGTAATTTAAATAATTTATCTAATTTCGTTCGACTACAATTGCCCCAAACAGCAACACAATAATTAAGGTATGAGAGCATAAATGAATTATATAATAATATTAAAGCAGAAGGCGGAAGCGAATCTTTTAATCTATACAATATACCAATACATTTAGATACCTTTTGAGTGACCTTATTAACATGTGTATCCCAATGCATATTATAATCAATGTATACCCCAAGAAAATTAACACTATTAACCTTATTTATTGGATCATTGTTGATTTTAAGAAGTAAAATATCAAGTGAATCAGTTAGATTAGACTTTCTATGGTAGAACGTAATGTAATTTGTTTTACTAGGATTTATCAACAATCTATTTGATTTGAACCATTTTGTTACTTTATCTATTTCAGTATTGATATTATTTTGTAAATTACGAATGTTAGGTTGGGTGTAAATTAAAGTGGTATCATCAGCATACATGATATAATCAAATTTGTCAGATGAATGTGAAAGATCATTGATATAAATTAAAAACAATAAAGGACCTAGGATTGAACCTGTGGTACCCCATGTGTAAGAGAAGAAAAATTGGAAAAATTACTGTTATAAACTACATATTGAGATCTATTACAAAGATAACTTTCAAACCAACTTAGTGGTAAGCCCCTAATCCCATAATGTTCCAATTTTGACAAGAGTATTCTATGATCAACTATATCAAAAGCTTTTCTTTTTGAATTTTATTTCATTCAATAAAATTTAGAGAGAAATTCATTCACTTTAACGACGCGAAGTTGTCATTCAATTTCGCACCAGCTGGACAGAAAAGGCTCGAAAATTGTCATTAATGAGTGAAATCAGATCACACACCCCCCCCCCCCCCTTTCAAAAACGCTCCGCGGCCCCTGGAGTGTCGGCCAGTTCTAGGTAGTCTTGCTGGTTGTCAAATGCTTCATGCAGCCAACCTAGCTCTGTCTGTATTCGAGATATTCATGTACTCTCCTCGAGCCGCCGCCAGGGTCGTGTATAAATGAATTGTATGTGTATTGAAAGTAGAGTTATGGGAGTTGTTGTTTCGATGAAGATTTGTCAGAGGAATGAGAAATTTCAATATAAGACAAAGGTCCCATTTTAAGGTACATAAAGTTTGCATAATTTATTCAAACAGTACAGATTACAAGGAACATAAGCAGTAACGAAAAACACTACCCAAATGCTATAAATGTTTGCCTATTCGTGAATTTGAATTTCTTAAAGGAGAATAGAACCCTGGGGAAAAATCAATTTTAATGGAAAGAGAGGATAGAGAGAAGCAATTTTAAAAAAGTTCTATCAAAATCGGTTACGAAATGAGAAATTTATGAAAGTTTGAAAAGTCTCAATTTACTTTCTATGGTGATCCTCAAATTGGCAATGTTGCTTCAAAGTGACAGGTTTAGTAGTAAAACTCTCAATATGTTTTGTACACAAAATTTCATATTTTCCCCATTATCTCTCAAGGTGCAGCTTGTCTCCCTCTTAGCTCAAGATATATCATGGGGAAAATGTATTTGACACAACATATGTTGACTACGCAAAAAGACAAGCACCATCTTTAGAGATAAGGGAGAAAATATGAAATTTTGTGTACAAAACATATTGAGAGTTGTACTATATTAAACCTGTCACTTTGAACATGTTGAAGTTACATTGCCAATTTGAGGATCGCCATAGAAAGCAAATTGAGACTTTTCAAATTTTCATAACTTTCTCATTTCGTAACCGATTTTGATGGAACTTTTTTTGAATTGCTTCTCTCTATCCTCTCTTTTCATTAAAAATGATTTTCCCCCAGGATTTCATTCTCCTTTAACGTTCATCAGGGCGGTGCTGGTGCGAATTTGTATGCATTTTACGTGCATTTTTAATTTGAACGCGCTTTTTACACGTTTATGTGAGAAAATTAAGAAATTGCATGCTAATAAAATTAAATTGAATGAACTAGTTAGCTTTTTGAATGTTGATCTCGGTGATCATTCAAATTCGCTCGAAATTGAATGACAGCATCGTTAAATTGGATGCAATTTTGACGAAATTGGGAGGGAAAACCTATAGTATATATGTCTACGTCACGTGGGGGGGGGGGGGCTCATGAGGTACATTCAGCCTCCCCATCTTGAGGAGATTCACCCCCCCCCCCCCCCCGGCCCTATTTCTTGATGGACATTGGTTATCTCTCTCTCTCTCTCTCTCTCTCTCTCTCTCTCTCTCTCACTCTGTCCCCTCTCTCTTTCTCTTTCTCACCCTACACTGTAGAGTGAGAGGGTTGGGGAAAATATTGTATATGTTATATGTTTCTATTTATGCTCAGACAGAAAAACAAAGCCTAATAAGTACATGTAGACGAAAAGCGACACGGAGAGAAAGGGGTATAATTTAATAACAGTTACCAATTTACCTGAATTTTGCCAGCAAACTATTTGTTGAAATCTCATCATCTCCCAGATCACCGATGGAAAGAAAGTCATATCCTCTGGTCAGACTGAAACGTGAGAATTTGATTCTCACGCGATAGTCATCCTTAGGAGCATTTATCATCCAACAATAATCGCTGTCTACATCGTAGTTTATGTTGATGGGCTTATTGTTTAAGCTTGGATATAAATACTTTATTCTACCTGTATGAGATGAACACATAATAAATCAAAGTAAATTATATCAATAGCATTTATTGACTTCACAGTTCACATGCAAGTTTCTAACATTTATGACTACAGGGTAATCCAACCTTAGCAAAAAGCTGATTTGTGTGAAAGGAGAAAACAGGATGGTGAACGTTTGAAAGAAATCGGACAAAGAATAAGAAAGTTATGAACGTTTGAAAATGAGGTCACTACATCTATACGAATCTCAAACAGGTAATTTGACGATTATATGACGTATTTACGGTCAACCGTTCTCCCATGCATTTGTACATCAAAATATCACTAAATTCTATTTTTATCTTGAGCGCCTTTTCCCTCGGGACAGTACACAAAATATATTGGAGGTAGCATATTGTTATAAATCCCCCAAAAGCAAAAGATCCTACTGAGTTATACATTTTTTTAAAATTGCCATTTTAGACATTTTGTGTGTTTAATTGGAGCGAATGGGTAAGTTGACCACCGCTACATCACAGGGGCCGTACCTATGCGGCCAATTTGAAATTCCCATATGTATAGTGATTACAACTTTTTAAAAACATATCTTTCTTATTGTTTGCCCGATTTTGTTCAAACCAATCTGCTTCTCTGAATTATCTGTTTTCTCACAAATCAAATTATTAAAAAGGTTGGACGTTGCTCGAATACTTTGAGAGCGGGAGCTAGAGGTGTCAGAATGTCAATTTGGGGTTAAACAGAAGGCTTTCTTTAAAATGTCATTATTTCAAAGAAAGGCATGTAGCAACGTGCCATAACATTCAGTGGGGCATCCAATAAATGGCGAAGCGGGTATACACCCCTTTCCCCTGTTTACAAGTCCCAAAACAGTGAGGTCGTTTTAAAATACTTTTTAATGGCCGTTGCTTGATTCATCGGACATAAGAAGATAGGCCACATTCTGTCTTTTTTTTTTTTTTTTTTTTCATGGAAATGATTTACATATTTCCCAGTTTTCTGGTAGACCCATCATTGCTTATGTATTATGGCACCAGGAATAAACGGTATAGCCTCCTCCCCTCCCCGCCCCCATCCTTTCATCAATATCCTAACACGCCATCATTTGCGGGCAATTTTACTTTTGGATATCATAGACATGATAGACTCGTACATTTAGCGCTTCAATTGTGATTTTATTCTTATATTACGAAAAATGATGAGATAATTGCATGAATATGATATTTAAAAAAAACATTGTGATCCGAATATTAGGAATTTTACGCTATTGACATTATGCATCAGAATTTTTTCATTCTCAATTTCTTCAAATAAAAAATATCCGGATATTAGCTTAAAAAAAATAGAAGAATAAATAAATATATTAGAATTATACTCTATTCACTGTCTTAATTTGCTAGTATTACAGATAATGACTTAAATGCTTACCTCTACAATGCTGTAATTCGTTTTGTTCGTTCGCGTTCACCTTGCAGTGAACAAGCAGACTACACAAGATTGAGATAGCTTTGTATCGCATCATAATTATCCTTGCACTAAAGTGAAATTGTCTGGCTAATCACTAATTTGGTTTCGTAGTAACTTTATCACTGGACTGACTTAATGAAATCCAAACTGTCGACTGCAGATGCAGATAACGATGAGTCTGATCAACCTGCAAAAAATGATGATTACCAATTCAGTTCAACACTGGATCCTTAAACGTGACGGTTTTTAACAGCCGGCATTGAAGCATCGATACTCTTGCCTACGCATGTATATTTTGGCACAGTTTACATTGTTAGAGTTACTAACGCTACTTTCACTTATCAATTGTTTCATGGGTAATTCCTTGTCTTCTTACTCTAACAGTAATGTTGAACGCTAATCTGATGTAATTCAGTCTTGGTATCGAAGTTAATAATCAACTGTTGAGTCCGGTCATACATCATATAGCAAAAAATACCCTTTCATTTTTGTCAAAATAATGATGGAGAGAATAGCGAGAACTCTCAAGGAGACCGAAAAGCCCGAGAAGACGAAAATCATCGAAATTTCTGCAGGTTTGTCTTCGATATGAATCATCATTATCGAATGGCCATTGTTCTATCATCAAAATTCATGTCGTATATTTATCGATTTTCTCTTTGAATGCAGGCTGATAAGATTATAGATTCAGGAATCATCCAGTACCAATATAATAACTTGGAGCAGGCAGCAGACATTTGCATAACTACCATGAATGATTCCACTATTACAGTGCAAACTGAAATCAACAAATTACGGTATTGAGCTTATCTCTTATTTACCTAGTTCGTTCCGGTTTAGTGCCGCGTGCAAAGATTGGGATAATGTATGCGAGTTTTAACCCAAATAGACATGACTCTCATACAGTTTGTGAAAGTTCTGCTAATCATGTGAAACCTAGGTCCGTCACTGTGTTTGATTGCATCCGGGAAATACCCTCCTTTACAAGGATGCTCACAGTCTACAGAAAGTACATTATGCAATCAATCAGTGTAGACCGTGGGCCGAGGCCTGTTTTCTTGCTTAGTTTTTGAGTTCCGTGGTCCATCTCTGGGAAGTACCTAAAAATGTGCTAGATATGTTCAAAACATGTATCCAAAACAGGAATGACATGTTCCCACGTTTGAAACTTGGGCATTAAGTAGAAAACAAAGAAAAAGTAAAGAATTGGTTGCTAGGGACATTTTTACCTTAGCAACCATGAAATATAGAGATATTTCTTCGAATAATTTGGAGCAGATATAGCCTTTAGGCACAGAGATGGTATTTTGAGCAATGTGATGTCATGTAATGATGGTCAATCATATAAAATTCAATTTGCATATTAGTTAATACCTTATATAGTAATCCATACAGAAACCAAGTATACATGTATGTGATCGATGTCTCATGAAATGATCAGCGTAATTATACATGTGTTTGCTTTGTCTAAAGGGAGGACAGTGTCTGTCTGTTGCCCTATACCCCATGTATACCCCTCCCCATTCTAATCAGTTCACCCATCAGCCCCCCCCCAAAAAAAAAAACCAAAAAAAAAACACACACACGCATGTACATCCATGAAGTGAAACAACATAAAAGAATACTGTGTAGTTAATATGTATCGCACTAAATATGCAAGATGCTTTCTATCAAAATTTTCATGTGCCCATTCTCTCTTTATTTACACACAGCCATCCTTTTCACATAAATGATCTACACTGTATACTTACAAATATGCAGGCAACCCCCCCCCCCCCCCCCAATTTATACTAAACAATTGGCCTATAATGAATCCCACAATCAGCAAGATGTTTCAATCCAAATTCATACTTAAAAGGCCTCTGAAGGTAAATCTCCTCTTTATCCTGGATACAAGCACATGCCCCTCCAACCCCACCCCCAGCAATGATCATGTATTCCTTTTAATCATTTGTTGTCCTGTTTCTCTTAATATGTATCACCTTCTTTCTCTCTCTCTCTCTCTCTCTCTCTCTCACTCTCTCTCTCTCTCTCTCTCTCTGTGACCTTACATGAAAAACAATGCAGGAATATAAGCATGACACATAACTGTATATTCATGTTGCCTATTTTTATTTTTTAAATAAAATTCACTGTTGGATACTTCAATTTACAAACACTCTTGATATAATTCAAACCAGTCTTTACATACATGCACGTGCAGTTTGTATTAGCATCAAACAAGTACATGTGCGTAGGCCTGATATGTAAAATCACATTTTGCACAAAGTGTTCAACAAAGCTTGAACATTTTACTTTTCTCAGTAAGCAGTGATGTATTTTATTTATTCATGATTAAATGTGATCATGTCTGCCAAATTAAGCAGGTAACCAAATATTGTAAGTTATAAGCCCATGAATTGTACTTTACTAGTATTTTTGAAGTGTAAAAGTCCTACTCACAGGTGCATTGAAAACCACTTCCAAAGTGAATGATTACTACATCTCATACCCCTAAGTGGTAGCTTTTGGAGCACATCAGTAAAAAGTACATCTCAGCAACAGTCAATAACTATGTACATCAGAGATTTCACACCTGGCACCTGAAGTATGGCAACTTCATGGTCCTGATTAGAAAGCTGTCAAGTCTCGAAATTCACTTCCATCTCATTCATTCAAATTTTAAAAATGGGACAAGGATTATCCCTATTACATGTAGATTAACTTTAAAAAAGAAATGTATTCAAAATCATACCAAAAAAAATATTCTTAGTACATTATTATTGTCAGAATATTCAATCCATTTCACTGTACTTGAGAAAGGCTTTAACATGTTATTTAATTTGTACTCACAGAAAAATACAGAACATTGAATTATTTATCATTTTAGGATATTTTACTGCTCCCACTACAAATCAAATACATGCAGTAACCCATGATTCCACACAAAATTACAAAATTATAAGATAGATGGAGCAATGACTATGAGAGGGCATATGAATCATGAAAGCTAATATGCAGAATCACAGTATTCCACACAATATGACTCTGCTTGTGAGAATAACTGGCTGAAAAAATTTCAACTTTCAAAATTGTGATAAAACATGTAACACATGTTTTGGAAAATTTCTTTTTGAAGATGTTATGTGTTATGAGTGAAGCTCATCTGCATATTAACTGAAAAACATACGACTTTACTCTTTTTAAAAACTTTGTTCTTGCAAATAGGATCAACCAGACTATTTTGAGAGAGGTTAAATTTTAGATTGGGGAATCGACAAGCAGCGATGATAATTATACATTCGCAAAGTGAAGGTGAATTAGCACAGCCTGCATTGCATACAGCCATGCTGCGCTAGTATGTATGAATGTTGCCAATATTTTAGCATGTTAAATTCATGAAAATAAACCCCCTGCAGAATAGATGGCATATACAAAAATTTCTGTAATTTTAATGCATGTACTTCACGGGAATCACGGCCCTTCCCCGCTCCTACTACTGCAATTGATTTACAGAAATGTTCATATGACTGTTCATAAAAGTTCTTCTCAAAACCTGCTTCTTTGTCCTTTGGGATGAATCTTGTTTAGTTCTGGTAGGAGGTGAAGCATGGCTGAAGTTATATCTCACATTCAAAGCAAGAAGGTCTTTCAGACAAGTCTTGGGCAGAATCTTCTCATCTTTGCTCATTTCTGCAGCTTGTACCAGCTTACCTGCATAAATTTTTTTCTCTTTCATTCTTTTTCTTGTGAATGGTTTATCCTCTGTTTTGTCTTTTCCCCCCATTTGATGCATTGGACTGGAAGAACATGGTGAACCCTTGCCTAAAGTTCACATTGCCTCAGTCATTGTTGTTGGACCTTCAAATGTGGCTCCATTACTGCTTCTGTCTCGCATGGAATACTGATGGTCCTTGTAGCTGGGAGCATTGTTTTCAAAGACTACAAGGAAACAGAAAAATATAAGAGATTTAATGCCATTAAATGAAATACCATGCTATTTGATTTAAAAACACATTAAATCCAATCACCTTCTCCTACTTTAATATATATTGAACTTTTGAAGTGGCATTAAATCCCCATGGCATACTGCCCGGAGTGAATGGGGGAGGGGGCTATTTCAATAATAACGCTGATTGGTTAAAATGTGATTGGGTCTATTAATAGATTGTCTTCATCCAATAATTTTAGTAATATTGTAAAATAGGACATGCCATTCATTCACGCAGCATAGCAGTACTTCAATGCTAGATTACCTGATTCAACATGTTCACCTCTTACTATGCTACAAATTTGGGGTTTCGGAGTTATCTTACGATAACCTCGTATGTGTATGAGTGGGAGTTGAAACTGAAATTTTAAATAGTATTTTCCTCTCATGTATGAATGATCTAGAATGGACCATAGCCTGCTTACACATACAAAAGCTACTGAAGGCTATTCACCTGTGAAATCTAATGTGGAGTACAAGCTTGTATGTATTGTGATATTTGTATCAATCATGCATAGCTTTGCTAGAAAGTAACTGCTTAATTCATAATAAAAATGGTTGTTTAGACATTAATATTTTCATAATAAAATAGCCTTCCTACAATATTGTGATATCCTATAAAGGAACTAACTATTTGTGGGTAAATTCAACTGATTTTTTAGTTAAGCCCACGCAAAACTCAAACTAAACTAAAGGAGTCAATCCATAACACAAATACCAATGCATGGGACTGTAGTTGAAAAGTTGGGCCGACGGTTCATGCAAATAAAACCTGGAGAAAATTAGACTGTTCATAATAATGCTTTCCCCAAATACACAAAATATAACTCTAATTAAATACCTTCATGTTCTGCTCTTTCTTGCTTCTTCCTGGCCCTCTCAATCTTAGTTTTGTTGGTGAATCGCTTGATTCAATGGTCATGGTATACGATGCTCTGTGTGGCAGACATGGTACATGCACACAAACACTCAGAGTACAGGGGTTGTGATTGGCCATTTGCACTCAGGTCTCTAATAGCCGAGCTGTGATTGGTCACTTAAGGAGCAGATATGACATCATCATTGCAGGAAAGCTGTCTGCTAATTGTAGCAACTTTATATCAAAATTGTGAAAATATGCCCAAAATCTGCAAATGGGAACATTCACCATTGCTCTTAGATATATGTCCATTAATCATTTATGACAAAATTAAGTACTTCCCAGATATGGACCACGGAACTGAAGAATTTTGAGGCTCGGCCCATGGCCTAGTGGCTATATACAGTACTTATGTGGTGCGTGTGTGTGTGTGTGTGTGTGGGGGGGGGGGGGGGTCATAAGGCAGCCCCTGCCAATTACCGTGGGCACTATATCATTTTAAATATTTATTTCGTATTATTTTATTGAGACCCTCCCCCCCCAAAAAAAAAAAATAATAAATAAATAAAATTAAAAATTAATAAAAAAATAAAATTAAAAAAAAATAAATAAAAAATAAAAATAGCGGTTTAGTCGTACGTATGTGCCTAATGAAGATGAATGCCCTTTTGTTTGACATGTACATTTTTCTTGCATCGGATATTGTGAGAGTTTAGTAATTCTTTGGTAGACCCCTGCCCCCCCCCCCCCCATCTCCCTTAGAGAGAATAATTTCGCCCTTCCGTAATCACCTAATTTGGAGCTGGAGAGGGGAATAAACAAAGCACTTTTCACAATATCTGAGTGATATTTATAGCAACTTCCTCAATTATTAGATTTTTATTATTTTGACACTCAAGTGGGAAAGAAAAGTGAAAGTCTATGTAGCCACTTCTATTGTTACATTACCTTGAGCTGAACTCAACACGAGTGGAAGCGAAAGCTGAGGAAATTTTATCAAACACACGAAGGCTAACTATCAATGCTACATCAATGCCGGAAGTGTACTTTCATATTATTATACCCTTAAATTTAACATTGTTATTCTTGCCACCGTCGGAATTCAATAAAAGCTAAAAGCAACTGTGGGATCGAGAATAAAAATTTTAGTTAGAAATATGCCATTTGAAAGCTCAATTTTAAAACTCATTCATCCAATGTTGTATCTAGGGATTATGCCGCCGGGGCAAACAATGACATTCACTGGTGTAGCCAGGATTTTTCAATAGGGGGAAGGCAGACGTGAAGGATCCAACCGCGTAGCCAGGATTTCATTTTGGGGGGGGGGGGGTTGTGAGAACGAGAAGCGTGCGAAATTGGAGATGAGCACGCAAAGCGTGCTCCCCAGAGGGTGGGTGCAGGGAGGGGGAGTTCCCCCCCCCCCCCATCCCGCGCGAAGCGCGAAAGCTCTGACGTTTTATAATTTATAGCAAATTTGAGAGAAAGATAACGGCTCGCAGCACCTTTTTTTAGGCGGGAAAGTTAGTTCGACGCCCGGACTGCTTTTCAATTATTTGGACGCAATAATGCACTGTAACATGGGTGGGTGCAGGGAGGGGGGACTTTCCCCCTTTGACGTTTTAACAAATTTGAGATAAAGATAACAGCTTGTAGCAAACAATATTTTTAGGCGGAAAGTTATATTTCGACGCCTTGACTGCTTTTCAATAATTTGGACGCAATATTTTACCGTACGTAACAGGTGTGGGTGCAGGGAAGGGGGAGTTATTTCCCCCTTCCCGCGCGAAGCGCGAAAACTTTGACGTTTTAGCAAATTTTGATTGAAAGGTAACGGCTCGTAGCGCCTTTTTAGGCTTTTTTGTCTCACTTTTCCCGTTTTTTCGTTCTCGCTTTTTTTCCCCTTTTTTTAGGGGCTGAATAGGGGGGGGGGCAGTGCCCCCGGCCCCCCTTGGCTATACGCCTATGATGACATTGCCCCTGCCCCCCAAAAAACAAACTTATCAGCTCACAAAAATACACACCGGATTAATTCCGGTTTTAATTGTATTCAGAAATCATGATGTCCTAAGTCAAAATGATGTTTAAAGTACTTAATCTAGGAAAGAATCGAGGGAACAAGCGACCGACCGGTACATTTTTTGTGCATTTTCAGTGCTCAAAAACTCTTTTTTTTTTAGTTTGCCCACAGGAAAAATTCTCAAGGGCAATGCAACCTATAGCATTAAAGTTTCTTTTGAATTTTGAGTATTACAGAAATTATATTCTGTTCACCTCTTCCAGTATTCAGGGCGCAAAGAATTTATCATTAAGGCAACCAATTATATGATTTCTTTCGAATTTTAAACATTCGGAAATGCAGTCATGCGCTCATTGTGGCGGGAAATGACGATATCCTGAAGAAAATATGCGAGGGAGCAAAGCGACAAAGCTTTAGAAAATTTTATCATTTTAAACCTTTGAAAGAACTCTTTTAGATGCACTCTATCCTTGAGGGAGCATTATAATCCTTGAGGACCCCCCCCCCCCCCACTTTTCTCCCCTTCTTCATTCTCTCTTTTGCCGCGTTTTGGCGTCCCCTGCAAGTGCCGCCCGGGGCACAAAACCCCTCTGCCCCCTCCCGCTTACATACGCCACTGCACTTGATCAATATATTTCTTCTAGTTTAGAAGACCAACCCGTACGCTCTTTTCCATACCAGTGACGTCATAGTATGATATTCTATTTTCACGCTTGTTTGCAAAGACCACTTTTAGTCTGGTCAGCCAAGTTACCATCCCGCAGAAATCAGCTGCAAATACATATAACATAATTTTGGGACATTCCTCGTTGCTATTAGACCGATGATTAAGTCATTCCTTTTTACAATTGTTTTCTTCTTAAGTTTAAAAACTACAGCAAAATTATTGAAAAAGTGATGGATATAAAACAAATCCCCCCCCCCCCCCCGACACGCACTAATAAAACTTTTTTTTTTTTTAAACGTGGTGCTCCTATTATCCGCTCTGGATTTTTAAAGAGAGTTTATGAAACTCTATGTAATTCTTTACCCCAGATATTGTGCAATGCCACACAGTTGTTGTGTTATGGTTTGGCCGGGAGTGGCACAAGCCCCCTGTGCCGCCCAATC